>OX463845.1:33620937-33679002 GCA_949825065.1 Odontocerum albicorne | reverse complement strand
TATATATATATATATATATATATACTAACATTTTACAAACATTTTACTAACATTTTACAAACGATACAGGAATACATGTAAGAGACTCATCCAAAAAGCAAAGGAAAGTTACTATAGAGCAAAGATTGAAGCCTCAAATAATGATCAAAAGATAATTTGGAGTGTTATCAGGGACATCACCGGTACAGTGAGAGAGAAAAATGCCCCTTCTACATTAAACATTGATGGCACAAAAGTATCATTGACACAGGAACCACAAAAGCTTTGTAGTGGCATTAACGAATATTTCGCCAATGTAGGCAATAATCTCTCACGTAACATACTTAATAGGAACAAAACGACTGAACAGTCATTGAATGACGCTATTCTTCATTCTTTAAAAGTACCCGAATATACATTTTATCTAACGCCAACGTCGGAGAAAGAAGTTCTAGCGACTATTAACACACTTAAGGCAAGTAGCGCCCCGGGGCCTGATCAGAATACATCTGCACTGGTAAAACATACTCAAAAATTTATAGCACTACCACTTGAAACATGTGATCAATTTGAGTTTTAGAGGTCTAACTTTCCCAACTGCATTAAAACGTTCGCATATTGTCCCAATACACAAGGGAGGCTCGATGGATGACTTAAAAAATTATAGACCCATATCTCTTCTGAGCATTCTTTCAAAAATTATTGAGAAAATAGTGAAGGACCGACTGATGAAATTTTTCAATATGCACAACATTATCTCTCCTAATCAGTTTGGTTTCCAAAGGAATATGGGAACTGAAACTGCTTTGCTTAGTCTAGTAAACAGCGTTACCAACACTTTGGATAATAAGAAGGCATGTTTGGCAGTTTTTTTGGACCTTGCGAAGGCTTTTGATACAGTGTCTCACCGAATATTACTTACCAGATTGATGGAGGTGGGCATATGTGGGCGCTCTTCTAGTTGGTTCTCTTCTTACTTGTCTGATAGAACTCAGAGAGTCAAATTGGGTGATAGTGTATTTGGTGAGCCTCTTTTGTAAGATTCGGAGTACCTCAAGGTAGTGTTCTGGGACCTATATTGTTCCTGATATATGTCAATCAGTTATGTAATCTTTCTCTCAGGGGTAAGATTATTACTTTTGCGGACGACACGGTTCTTCTATTCGAGGGCCGAACATGGGATGATGTATTCTTAAAGGCTAACGAAGAATTGCGTGTAGTTAAAGAATGGATGGACTCAAATTTATTGACTCTAAATTCCCAAAAAACTAAATACATCACATTTAGCATATCTACAAGAACTCAAGCACCTACAAATAAATACATAACACTACACACTTGCTCACCCATGTCTGACTGTAGTTGTGTTTCCTTGGAAAGGGTTGATAGTATAAAGTACCTTGGAGTTTATGTTGACCAGTTCCTTCGTTGGGAGGTTCATATTAACACTTTGAGCGCAAAAATCAGAAAACTAGGATACATATTCCGTATGATTCGAAATGTGCTCAGTGAAAATATTCTTAAAAGTATATACTTCGCCTTATGTCAGTCAGCACTTTCTTACGGTATATCAGTTTGGGGGGGATGCACCTTAACCCAAAAACACATATTACAGGTTTCCCAAAAATTGATTGTGAAAATAATCAATAAACTTCCTGCTCGGTATCCCACGGCGGAGCTTTTCAGAGAGTATCAGGTCCTGAACATAGCCAATTTACATCTCAAATCCATTCTCTGGCACTACCATCGAGAGGAGGGGAAGATGCAAACTCAGCAGACACACATGACACGCATGGCAACTAATGAAATGTTCACCATCCCTAGAGTAAAAACCTCTTTTGCCCAAAGGCAATATGCTTATTTGGCTCCCATTACATACAATGGCGTGCCGACTTCAATAAAAGTAAAGGTAGGAAAACCATTTAGACAGTCGATCGGAGCGTGGTTGTTATTGCGACAGGATTTTGAGTACTTGGGCTTTCAGGATGAATGACGAGTGGAAAGGATTTATGTGAGCTCGTGAGTGTGGGTCTCTTATTGTTATTTTAATTTTGGTTGTTTTTGTATATGTGTTTCTGTGTGTTTTTCTTTGTTTTTGTTTTTTTTTTTTTTTTTTTTTTTTGTTTTTGAGTTTGTTTTGATTTTTGTTCTTATGATTGTGTGCAGTATATTGTGGGATGAATATTTTTGGTCTTTCTTGAGCGATAATGTGTGAGGAGTTGAGTTTCGCAAGATGTTTCCAGTTGTAGTTAAGTGTCACTGTTTGTCAGGTTGATGAGAGCGTGCAACGGGGTTTTTTGTGTTATCAAAAATCGGAAAGAAGTATCGATTTATTTTTTCATGCTAAATATCCTCAGTGAGATACAGGCAAAAGCCTAGTTTACTGGGGATACGACAAATGAAAGGCAACAAACCCAGATCCATTAAAATTATATGTCCAAATCAAATTACCTGTTATTTTTTTCTCAAATTGTGTATATTTCTTGTCATGTGTAATAAATAAATAAATAAAATAAATAAATAAATACTTTACGTCATCATTTCTAAGACCGAACCTAAATCTGATGTGACGCAAAAAATTGTGCTGTACCCTCTCCAGAGCGTTTGAGTCAACTACGTAATATGGAATCCAAGTACCAAAGTACAATAGAGAATCTTGGTTACGTGTTCTCCTTTAAAATCCTTCGAATGTCTCATAATGAAGCCGTAAACAATTAGCAATAATCTTTTCAACACTTGGATTGAAAAATACAGGGTAGAGTAGAAAAACACTCCTTGGTCTTGCATAACGCAAATACTATCTAATATATCACACTTTGTACTGTTATCAAAGGTTATTAGGTTTTTAAATATTTAAATGTTTATGTTGTTATTAGGGGCTCAAAGTTTGGTAGGGTCGCGGTGGTGCATGTTTTGCCGGAAAATGTGTGCCTATAAAATACCGCGTAACGCCATAGTTGCATTCCATCAGCAACACTACCAATAGTCCTACTCCTAGCGTCCACGAGTGGCCTCTTAAGCCCCGCGAGCCCTGGGCAATGTGGTCACTGGCATATTACCATCAGTGCCATAGCAGATAGGAGAGGATGAATGTGCGAGTGTCCGGCGCCATAAAACCGGACCCCCCCGGCTAAGGGAGGGTGACCCCTACAGAAACACCTATCAGGGAAGGCAACGGGAAACCACCCTGATTATCATTCCCAGGATATCACTATGGAGAGAAAACCAATAACCACGGCCCCTAGTCCCGGGCAGCCCTTCAGTGGGCAGGGGGTGCGAAGAATCTCCCGACTCAATATAGTGAAATCAGAAATTAGAATAGGAAGCTGGAATGTTAGAAGTTTGTATGCCGATGGCAAATTGGACAATGCAGTGAAGGAGATGAATAGACTGAAATTGGACCTTCTTGGCATAAGTGAATTGCGATGGACAGGCTCAGGAATGTATAGACACGAAAATGGAGTCCTATACTACTCCGGCTGCGACCCCCAAGATAGATCTCGTCCAAATGGAGTTGCTGTATTTGTGAAAAAGGAGTTTACCAAATATGTAAAAAAATTTGTAGCCATCTCTGACAGAATCGTGTTACTCCAACTCTCAGGCCAGCCGTTTAACGTGAACATTGTACAAGTATATGCACCAACTGCTGAGCCCAGATATGATGACGACGTTGAGAGATTCTACGAATCTCTCACCAATACACTTAATAGTTTGAAATCGAATGAAATCAAAGTAGTTATGGGAGACTTCAACGCTAAAATAGGAAGGGGAAGATGTACGCACATTGTTGGTGATTATGGCCTTGGTCAAAGAAACCAGAGAGGTGATAGGCTCTATGAATTCTGTCAAGAGAGAGATATGATCATTACCAATACATGGTTCAAGCTACCAAAAAGAAGATTATACACGTGGAAATCCCCTCAGGATGGTGTATCGAATAACATAGTGAGGAATCAGATAGATTACATTCTTATAGACAATAGATTCAGAAATTGCATAAAAAGAGTATCAACATATCCAGGCGCAGACATAGGGTCTGACCACAATCCCCTTGTAACAGATATGTCCCTAAGGCTCAAAACCTTGGTCAAGCAGAAGACCTCAAAAAAGATTGATCTCAGTAAGTTGGATTGTCCTTCTTTTAAAAATGTGTTTGCAAGGGATCTTAACAATGAATTGAGTCAAACTGCACATAATTACAATGACATGACTGTGGAGGACCAATGGAAGTGTCTGAAAGAACAAATAAACAGTGTATGTAAAAACAAGTTGGTGTCCAACATTGTACCAAGAAGACAAATCTGGATGACGGACCACATTCTGGAACTCATGGAGGAGAGAAGATTACTGAAAAACAATCCTACGGGATATAAAAATTTACAACGTACCATCAGAAGAGAAATTAGAGAGGCTAAAGAAGAGTGGATGAAACAAGAATGTGAAGAATTGGAAGCTCTAGATCGACAGCATAACTCTTTCGAGATCCACAAGAAACTTAAGGAGATGTCAAACAGAACGAAAAGATCAGCGCCTAGTTGCTTGGTCGACAACAATAACAAACTTATATTAGACGAGGAAGACATCCTTAAGGCCTGGGAAGATTATATTCGAAACCTTTTTGACGATCAGAGACCTGATACTGGAAATGGGAATGGTGAACCCCAAGAGGGACCACCAATTTTACGATCAGAGTTACTTCACGCAATAAAAACATCTAAAAATAGGAAAGCCTGTGGCCCAGACGAAATTCCTGTGGAGATAGTGAAGCTCATTGATGGGGAAAATGTGGATCGTCTCCTAAGGCTGTTCAATAAGATTTACGACACAGGGGTAATCCCCCACGATTGGTTAAAATCAACTTTTATAACTCTACCCAAAAAACAGCACCCCAAGAAATGCAGCGATTACCGTTTGATAAGCCTGATGAGTCACGTGCTGAAACTGTTCCTTAAAATTATCCATGCTCGAATAAGGAACAAATGCGAACAAGATCTCGACAAAACCCAATTTGGTTTCAGAAATGCTTTTGGAACGAGAGAAGCATTAATGGCAGTGAACATCCTCCTGCAAAAATGTCGAGACCAACGGAAAGATGTGTTCGCCTGTTTCATTGACTATGAGAAGGCATTCGATAGAGTCAAACACACTGAATTAATGAAAATGTTGGAGGAGTGTAACGTGGATGATAAGGATAGAAACTTTATCAAAAATCTTTATCAATTCCAGACGGCTGAAATTAAAGTCGGTAACGCCCGCTCGGAGGAGATTGAAATTAGAAGAGGCGTACGTCAGGGATGCATATTGTCACCATTGCTCTTTAACATGTACTCTAACTATGTCTTTAAGAAAGCCCTAGAAAACTCGACAAGGGGAGTGAAGATCAATGGCGAATATATCAATAATATAAGATATGCCGATGATACTGTCATTCTGGCTGATAACATCGCAGATCTTCAGGAACTCCTCATAAGCATTAATAATGCAGGAGAAGAATTAGGCCTGAACATTAATAAAAAAAAGACAAAATGGATGGCATTTAGCAGGACCGATTACTCCCATGTAACATTGAGACTTGGCGGTGAATCTTTGGAAAGGGTGGAACAGTTTAAATACCTGGGCAGTATGATTACAGCTTCTGTGGACCCAGATGTGGAGGTGAAGTGTAGGATCGAAGCAGCCCGTAGTTCATTCAACAAAATGAGATCAATATTCTGCAATGATAACTTGAATTTGAAACTAAGGCAGAGAATGTTGAGGTGCTACGTCTGGTCTGTACTATTGTATGGCGCAGAGACTTGGACCCTGAAAGTGCATACTATGAATAGGTTAGAAGCATTCGAAATGTGGTTGCACAGGAGAATACTTCGCATACCATGGACAGATCTGGTCAGTAATTCAGTGGTTTTGAGGAGAGCTGACTGCAGTAGACAGCTGCTGAAAGATGTTAAGGTCCGTAAGATCTCATATCTGGGTCACATTCTGCGTGGAGATAAATATAGTGTACTCCAATTAATACTCATGGGGAAAATCGAGGGACATCGTGGTCCAGGTAGAAGGCAAACGTCTTGGCTGCGAAATATAAGAGACTGGACCGGAATGAGACGTGTGGAGGAGCTGTTCCGGGTCGCGCAAGACAGAGAAGCCTTCGCCAGAGTGATTGCCAACGTCGGGAGGACCTGACAGGGCACATCAAGAAGAAGATGTTGTTATTGGCAATTTAAAAAAAATTGTTTTCGTAATGCCGTACAATAATTATGATACACCCAAAAAAAGTGGTTACGTCTTCAGTGAAATCTTAACTTAATATTGATTATCAATATTTTTTATAATCAATGAAAGGTTTCGACGTCTACTTTGTGGAACTACATATAAGAAACATAAATAATAAATTAATTGAAAAATCTTTTGGGTTAATATACCACACATTCTTCAAATGAAACATAACTCCAGTTTGACCTAAGAATTGCTCTTGCAACAAACCGAGATCTTGCCGTCTGAAGAGAGACTCGAGATAGAGGGTAGAAACACTAGAAGGCGGGGATTTATATAATAAGTGGAATAATAAAGTAGTTTTTTTTTAGTATTCTATTTTTTTTACTGTAACGAAAGTTTTCTATAAAATAACAATTATAATTATATATACCTTAATTTTAAAGAAGATTTATTTAGAACAATAATATTTTTATTTTCACGAACTATGTATCAAATTTAGGTATTTTTAAAAAACCTTACAATAAAATATATAATTCTTGAAAAAAAAATCCTCTCAGTTATTTGAAAGTTTAATTATTCAGCTTTACGTTCAATAAAAAAACAACATTGGAAGTACGAGTATGAAAGAATTTGTAAAAAAACAATGCCTCAAAGTTATTGAAATTTGTTCCCAGTAATATTTTTAATTCTCTCCAATTAATTACAAAAAGGAAAATTATTAAGTTACTTAAATATTACTTCTTAGCTTTTGAAAAGTTAAATCATAAAAGGTCAACCTGTAAAGGTTTCCTTAAAGATTTATTCCTGAAATTTTTTCCGTCGAATATTTCATGCTTTTCATGAAATAAACGTCAAAAATTTATTAGTATTTTACTTAACATAAAAGCAATTTATGTTAGTTAGACTTTTATGACACCTTTCAAAAGCTATGGAATATATTAAATAAAAATGGTTCAATTTTTCCTAAAAAAATCTTTAAGATTTAACTCATAATGTACTCGTACAGAGGTGAAAAATTAATTTGTCGAAATTATATTTTATTAGAATGCGACGAAATTTGTTTTCCAGATTATTGGGTGATTACACTATTTTTATTGATTAAATGAAAACTTCCGTTCCTTTGATACACCTGTCTTCTAGCTCAAGGGTAGTGTGTTTTATTTCCGTTGGAATGCGTTTTTTTTTAAATAAGGGTAGCAATATGGTTTTTTTCTTAAACCTTTTTGATATCAAAGTGGAAGAATTTTGTCAACAGCATTATGATATTTAGCCGTGAAAAAATTTAAAAAAACTTTTACATTTAGGCTGTAAAAATATGTGATAAAAACACGATAAACACTCTGTTAACATGTTATTTGACTCATATATCATAATTTCTTAAAAATTTATATGATGATAATGCATAATGAAAATATTCCTCATTCCTGACTCCTTTACATTTTCCATTGGTATTTCGTAAATACCATATATATCTTTTATTTTTTTTTATTTTTATTTTATTATTATTTAATAAGCTTTTTGGGTATAAATAAGTCACTTCACAGGGAAGCATAAGTATTGTATTGTATTACACTTTCGTTGTATACAGTACAACCTGGTGGGATTATTGCCATGTGACAATATAACATCTTCCAGCCGATCAGAGAGATGTTAAAGAGGTCTTAAGTAAAAACCAGACTGGACTCCTTTTTTTTAAATATGGGTTCCAACGGGAATCGAATCTGCAACCTCCGAATCGGAAGACAAGCAAATTACCAACTAGACCAAGGAGGTCGTCATGTAATTAACATTGTCCCTGTTGTCATTACGCTATATGACCAGCCCATTAAACCTGAAGTCCGTTTACTAGAACCAATACAGTGGTGACAGTCGTTATTGAGCGAAATTAAGTGTTTCTCATCCTTCGATCACAATTTCCCATAATTGAACCGTAAACAGTGAACAAAAGTGTCAATAAAGTTTGGTAAAGAATATGAGGTATACCAAGTGTTTCTCATCCTTTGATCACAATTTCCCATAATCGAACCGTAAACAGTGAACAAAAGTGTCAATAAAGTTTGGTAAAGAATATGAGGTATACCAAGTGTTTCTCATCCTTTGATCACAATTTCCCATAATCGAACCGTAAACAGAGAACAAAAGTGTCAATAAAGTTTGGTAAAAAATATGAGGTATTTTAATTATTTGGAAGGATTAGATACAAACTTTTTAATATTTTATATTTTTGAAAACTTTAGTAATATTTCTTGTATCGCACATAAAATATAACGTGCCTAATTCTAATTTACGAGTATTGTGACAACCAAATTGATGTTTTTCATTTCTTGGATACGTGTCGTTAGGACAAAATTTTCGTAGCTAACTTATTTCCAAATGTCCTGAATGTATATTATTACGAATGATAATAGTTGAGCACACTTTTCGGCTATTTTTTATCAAGTAAATTGATTTTCAGGGATTTGATGCATTTTTTTCTACTGCTGAAGAAAAAATGCGAAACAAACAAAAAATATATATGTTTAGTGAATGTATAGTGACGATGCAGTAAGCGATATGTGTGTGTCAAATGTGATTTAAAAACTCCGTAATACAGATTCGATACTTGAAGATTGTACCCACAAGGTACGCTGATTACTACTGATGAAGAACAAATAGAGTATAACCAGCGTTATACGACATGAGATATTGTTGAGAATCTTTAAATATCAAAATGGAACGTCCACGAGAATTTGATGCAATTTTGAGTTTAAATTAGACCTTAAATACGAAAGTACTTTTCGGAAAATCCAATATGTTTTTGATGGATTATTTTCCATCATCAGAGAGTACAAATCTCTTTTTCATTATACCATGGCGCACATCTCTCAATTCTACCTCGTCCATACACCGAGTCATTTATACTTTCTCATTATGAAATATGTTCACTCAAACTTTTTCCCTCGTGTAATATTTTGCTAGGTCTTCATTAACTTTGGATTCTTTCTATGCCACTTTTATGTATTACTATTGCGAATATTTTATCATTCATTCTTTCTACGTTTCCTAATCATTTCATTGTTCCTTTCTTCGTCTTAAACTCGGTATCGATTTTCAATCCGCAATTTTTCCTAATGTTCTAATCCCTTACTCTGTCATACGTGTCATAGACGAAATCCATGGCCTAGTTGGTAAGATGCCTGTCTCCCAGCCCAGAGGTTGCGGGTTCGATTCTCGTTGGAGCCCAGATTATCTTGTTGTAGACAGAATCTGGTTTTCATTTACGACCTCTTTAACATCTTTCTGGTTTGTTGGAATATATTATCAATAAACCAGCCAGGTTGTATTGTATATAACGAATGTATAATACAATACAAAATATTGTTTTTCCACACATTCTACACACGCATCTCTTTTTTACCCCATGTATCGTACTTTCATATTTTTGCCATAACCAAATGTGGGATCAAGATTCCATTATGAGATTTGTATCTCTTAAAATGCTCCGGTCTTCAAATATTTTATATAACTAACCATTCACTATATTGCCTCCTGCTTTTCTTCTTTCAATGTATTACTTTGCATGACCATACGATATGAAAATACTTCCAAGATATAAAATTTCCTCATCTTGCTCTAATATTTTTTCAACGTTTATGAATCAAGTACTTTTTTTCGAAAACAGAAATAAAATATCTCAAATTGTATTTTACCCACGACATATATTTTTTTAGGATCCTAAAGATATCCCCAGTTACCCTAATTTCATTCTCTTTTATCTGCAATTGACATTATCTCGGACCCAAGAAAAATTATAAAAATAATATTTTATCGCTGAAAATTAAATTTGGGGCATAAATTATGATGGATGAATGTTACAATATGTCAAATAGCGCCTGTTGAACGTTGGACGAAATATTTTTATCTTTTAGACGAAAAAGAGATTGACATATTTTTAATGAATGGAGTGAAATTCCAATTATCCAACCCTTTCGTTACGCTTTTGATACAAAATATGTTTACATTATTTCAAAAGTATAAAGAACATACAAGGCTGATTGGTTTTTATATTTTGCATAAAACATGCAATGTCAGTTAATTATAATCGATCACTTTGTTTTCAAGCCAAAATACTTGTATATCCTTGAAAATTTCTTGTCTTGTATATTACTCTTCAACATAGCTGAATTGGCTATTTGGATATAATCAAGAGCCTGGCCGACAGTAGTTTTTGCCTTAAGCGCCAATAATCGAGCTTTCTGATTTAGAGCTTTTGGAGTAAGCACGGAACTCAGGGTTCGTCATTGCACGTGTGTGCAACACTATCGTATGTGAAGAGGCAATACTCGTAGCATTTGGAGTTGTACTTAGAGCGGGCTCGTATGGTTATCAGATCGACACTCTTCGTTGTATTTTTATTTTGGGTACCATCGAGAATTTAATCTAAAATCCCTGGGCGGAAGTCAAACGTTTTACCAATTTGGCCATGACGGTGATCTTTAAATACGATTATTTTTAAAACACTTTAGCTCGATTGTTTTTTTTTTCTTAATTAAGTATTCATATATTGTAAAGATTATTCAACAAAAATTGTCAGACCTCCTTGGTCTAGTTTTTCACGCGGGAAGTGGGAGTATTGCGTTAGATTCCCGATGGTTTAAAAAATGTTCTCAATGTGACTAAATAATTCGTCTAGCAACAAAACATTTACTGTTGTTGCTTCTACACGTGTTGCAGTTTTTCTTACAAGTACCATGACGAACGTTTAGTCATTTACCTAATCCAATGGTTTTTATATGATAGTTTAATTTTTATACAAAGTAATCTGTTGGCCTATTGATTTGGATTTGTTAAGGGGTATCATATATGTTAGAGAAATGAATGAATTAACATAAATATAATATTCCATACATTCGACACACCTGCAATTTAGAGGATATCGTTAGATGGAGCAGAAAGATAAGGCAGTGCTGGCGAGCCTATTTGAATATAATGGGAAGAGACAGAATCCCATGAATAACGACAAACGAGATCCCCGCAGGCCATCGTATCTCAGGAAGGCCCCCTAAAAGGTGGAAAGATTGTTGATGCTCTATCTTCAAAGAATGATTTTCGCAACAACAGATCCAATATCCACACCAAGAACAAAATAATCATAATATTGCAATTTGGCACGTGATGATAAATCAATAAAAGAAAAGTCTTCATTCCATTTAAAACTAAACAATAACTTTTTATAGAAGGTAGAAATACGTGTCACCATAATAGAGTGATAACCTCAGTAGCCTAGTCACATAATTGTATTACACTTTCGTTGTATATAGTACAACCTGGCGGGCTGATTGTCATGTGACAATATCTTCCAACTAACCAGAAATATGTTGAATAGGCCTTAAGTGAAAAACAGACTGGAATCTTTTTTGAAAAAAAAATGGGCTTCGGCGGGATTTGAACCTACAACCTCTGGGCTGGGAGGCCTGTTTAGTGTTTGTTTCCTCAATTGCAAGTTTTGGATTATATTTCTATGGTTGACCAATAAATTGTTCAGGCGTGGCTTTTTCACATCGGTATTTTTTTAACTAATTTCCGATTAAATGGAAAACAAATGTCACACGAAAATATACTCACCACGTTGTACTGTTTTGATTTACGTTGTACTGTTGTCTATTTGCGTGTAATGATGTACTATTAGTAAAAAGTAAAATACATAAAAGTTGCATGTCCTGTTAGTCCAACGATAATTGTGAAGCAATTGGTGTTTTATTAAGTCGTAAGATAGCCTCTGTTGGCGGGTTGGTCTGATGTCTGTCATTTCAGCTGAAGGTTGTGGGTTCGATTTCCATTGAGACTCAGATTTAAAAAAAAAGGAATCGTGTTTAGTTTTCACTTAAGGTTTGTTTAACACCTTTTTTGTAAGTTGGAAGAGATAAACTTGCCAAGGGATACTACATATAACAAAAGTCTAATTTGCCATAATTTAATCGCTAAGTAATCTTTTCTTCTGAAAAACATGTTAGACCCCCTTAAGGCAGTGTTGAAAAATGAGGTTAGCTTATATTGTAGATGTATCTAATATTAGAAGATTTGTTATTTGTGTCAGGCAGAAACTGTGAAGGAAGTGTCCCTTTGATTGTTTAATTAATACACATCAGTGGAAACAGGAAACTCAATTATCAATATGAAGGTAGAGGTAGAGACAAAAAGGACAGAAAAGACAACCTAAATATAGGAACCTTCCCTTGTTCTTTTGAGAACAATGGTATTAAGGATAAAAGGTTTTTAAAAATAGGCTGTTGAGGAAACAGGTATCATGAGGAATACATTTTTACATAAAAAATAATGATAACTGCTGTTTATATCGGGATTCTTCTGCGTCGTGAGCTTAATACTGAGGAACGTGACTCACATTGCAATTTATGTATGTTTTGCACATTATTTTCTAGTCTACGTGGCATTTAAATGCTTGTAGAGCCTGTGGTAAAATAAACTCATGACCGGATCGTTCCATTGCATAAGTGATCTACCTTTACTCTTGCGATCCTTTACATTGCTAGTGACCACGAGCATTCCTTTCTCCTCCTTGTGTGAAATGTGACCAAAAAACTTAAGAATGCGTAATATCGAGGATGAAGTAACAATATCATAAGTAACAGAAATAAATTAACCAAAGGCTTGAAATGACAGAAATAGTGAGAATTAATTTCAGTCTTATGACCATCAATTGTTAATACTTGTTTTCATAAGGAGGCAACGGAGATCGCTCTATAATTTGCGTCAATTAAATATTGTCCCGAACATATAGTCGCGATATTCGGATAAAACTTGTATGTGTTATGAATCTTTTACAGCCCCACAATCACATTCAATGGTACGTTCGTTCAAAAAACTCCACTATAAGAATAATATATATGAATTCACGCATTATACTACACGCAGTATACTTTTCATACAAATTTAATTCAATATTCTTATGTAGGAAATCACATGGTTGAGATATGCTTTGATTTTCTCTCTGAAAGAAATATTTATCCAATATCACGCTTTGTTTACATTTCAAACGAATTTAAATCAATCTTTTTATGGAGGAAATCACATGAAACTGATTGAGACATGGTTTGATTTCCTCACTGAAAGCACAATATATCCGAAATCACTCTTTATATACATACATTTCGTACAAATTGATCAATCTAAATGCATTGTATATTTTTATTTTAACATATTTTTGCATGAAAACTCCACTTGTATAATGAGTCGTAGCTTTGGCGTAATTGTAAAATATTACACTTTTGTTATATACAGCACAATCTGCCGGCTTATTGGTATATGCCGATCTCTTCCAATTTACCAGGAAGATGTTAAAGAGGCCTTAAGTGAAAGTCTTAGAATCATATTTTGTTATTAAAGCTGGATTCCAACAGGAATGAAACCCACAACCCCTGAGCTGGACGACAGGTGTTTTACCAATAAGCTATAGAGATGATTTGTAGGAATACGATCTAATGTGAGAGGACGCGGAGGGCAGGGATGTTTGCCGACTAAGATAGAGGTGTTTATCCTTGTGTTCCTGAACGAACGAAAAGGATGTTGGATTGGATTGAAAGTATCGATTAATATTTTTTTCTTTTTTCTTTGTACTTCGTTGAAAAGCAAGCGCATCAATTTGTAATACAGGTACTGATCAGAAAATATCTTTTCTGAAGTAATTTTTTTCTCTTTGAACACGAAATAATTAAAAAAACAATTAAACTTTTAATAAGAAAAAACATGACTAACAAAAAAAGGAGTTCCGTGTAAACAGTTTTCCAAACTTGTTCTTAACTGAATGATCTTAAATCTTAAAACAAACTTTTTTTCGTAGGTAACTTTCACTAAATAAACTCTGCTGGTATAACTTGGGAAGTTTCATGAAAAAAAAATGCTTTTAACCAAACGAACGGAGTACATTCCATAAAATTGTATTTTTCCGAACTGTTTTTGACCTGAGATAGTGAATTTAAATAAAATTTTATAAATGTTTACCATAATAGGTAAATTAATCAATCCATAAAATTTCTTAATTGTTTAAAAAAAATTACCAAATTTTTCCATTTGTAATATTTTTTTAAATAATCAAATAAACGTTTAATTAATTACTTTAAAATATTGACTTACTCTTACATAAAAATACATGAAGTTAATCGATACACCATACAAAATAACATTTATATTCTCTCTTCCGAATAATAAAAAGCTAAATATATTTGGACGCACTATCACACTATATTCATTATAAGGCAGGCAGGGAGGATAGATATACACGCCTTTCTATCCTTGCGCACAGATCTAACCTCGTCCATACCCATACATTAACCGTGGATTAAGTGCATCATTAACCGTGTAACCTTAAGTAACAACCCTTTTATTGCTACAATATTATTAAATGTTTATTTCAAAAAAGTTCAAGAGAGTGATGAGACCTAAAGCATTTGACTTTGTTTTTCCTGAACTAAAAAATATAAGTTATAAATGTGTATATATTTTTAAATATAAACAACAATAACCAATCATGAAAAACAATTCCGCTGAAGAAAAGAAAATTAGGAATTCAATTAATCTTTAACTATACATAAAAAAATATACGAGTACTATATATAATGATTTATGTAAAATAACACACGGACCATTACGCCATTTCCCTCGTGTGGTAGGCAGAGAGGACATAATGGAAAACTTCATCCACATCCAAACATTTTCTTACAAAATTCCTTCTATTTCTCTTACTCTTTAACAGTCCTTCTTTCAAAATTTCATTAACTTGATCCAACCATTCCTTTCTTGGTTGTTTACCATGACTTCCATTTATGCTCGCATTAATAGTCAGTTTTTCGTTCACCATCCGTTGAATAAGTTTAAACCACCTCAACGTGCTCATTTTTATACTATTTGACATATCAGTATTTAGTTCATATTCATCCTTATTAATTACATTTGTTATTCTGTTATACATTGATACACCACAGCTAATTCTCGGCGCACGCATTGCTTCCGCATTAACTCGGTTCTTTTCATTAATTTTGTGTAAAATTAATTTGAAATAATAGAAAGCAACAACTTTCAAAATATGGTTAAATAAGATGCCTCAAAGTGGTAACTTCAAACACAATTTAAACTAATTAGAGTCTAATTTTCTCAGTATACAGAGATATTTACCTTTTATTTACAAAACAAGGAAATTCATTAAAATAATAACGAGTTCTTTGAGTTAAAACGGAGCGGAAAGGGAAGGATTTGGGGAAAACTACCTGATTTGAATGTCAGAAAGATTAATACTTCGGCTTTGTAGTGCCGTAAAACAATTTTGACAGGTGCTGTGTTTCTCACGCAATATCGTACTTAAACTATAATATAACGTTTCTTTTGATCGTGGCGTCGAGTTCTTCTTGCGGTGTTTTCCTCTTGATTAAGCAATTTGTTTATTATGAAATCTTAACCATAAGAAATTGTGTTAAACTGTCAATCTTTATTGATATATTGATATTTATTAATATTAATTGATTTATGTCAATGTAGTATTTCTTAAAATAATCTTTGGTGTTATATTTGATTTATTCTATGATTCCTCTTTTAGCGGGATGCTTTATTAATACGTCGTGATGATTTTGATTGTTTTGTATTTAAAATAAAATACGTCGATTCAGGAATGCGGGAAGTGAGAGTGAACAATCAATGAACAGTAAACAGCAATGAATGGTCAAGTGAATAATAATCTTTATTTGTCGATAAGTAGGTATTTATAGATGTGCGTGAATGCGCCCGCAACATATACTTTATCTCACTCCTGCGCGTGCAGAGGTGTTTGCAGACGTTGCCAATAATACAGTGGGTAGAATATTTATTGTCGAAACGGCGAGACGGCGTGATGTGTTCTCTTTCTACCGTGGAATGCAACGTAAATATTATTTGCGTGTAAACAATATTAGTGTTCTGGTATGCGAACTTTGGACATATCCAAAGTTCGTTTCGTCGGTCGTTGACCGTGCATGTTGACAATATTTAGGGACGACGGTATTCCCTACACTCTTATTTGTTATTTTTCTTTCTTTCAAATGTTATCGTTTGGTCTAGCTATACTTTTTTCAATATTTCTATTCCACGAATTACATTCACCTTCGCAATATCGATTTATTGAATTTATATTTCTCCACCCACTGAATTTTTTGTTGATTTATTATCATTATTATTTAGGTTTATGCTGGTTTTTAAACAAATAATGAAAAGTTGAACATATAGTATTCCAACCACTTCAATGTTATTTTTTTTCACTTTAATATAATAACTTATTTTTAGTAAACATTAATCTATAAGAATTATACAACTTCATAGTTTGTTTCAGTAAATGTTTCACTCCCTAACATCAATGTTGCAAAATCATATACAATAATATTGAGAAGAAATACTTTAACATATAAGCATATTTAGCAGCACTTGAAGACAGGAATGGTGGGAGAAAACTCTCAAAATTGTGATCTGCAGATGCCATGATTTGAATAAATTGCTATGCTACTTCAAAAGGTGGAATATGAGAGTAAACTCCTGGACCTGGAAAGAATTGTCATAAATTAAGTTGATAATAAGAGACCGCAGTAACAAACAGACAATAAATAACGTGAACCATGGTATAAAAGTGGTTCCAGGCTTTGTTTACTTAGTCTCCAGTTTTACCAATAATGGACGATGCAAGACTAAGAGGAAAAGAAGAACTGGAATGGCAAAGAATGCAATTTCAAAGATGCAAAATATATGGAAGAGAAGAATCATCATCACTATGATAAAAGTGCGCCTCTTGTCTTTCTAATATTTATGTACGGCGTGGATACTTAAACTCTGAGAACAAGCGAGATATGGAAGAGCCAAACTATCCCCTTCATGACGAAAATGGGTCTAATTACGGTACTTGTCTTGTCTGTTAGCGAAAGCGAGAGGCGTATCTGTTACAAATTCCACGGACGGCAATGCAAACTAATACCTCTGTTCTCGGAGAACTGAGATTCACTGACAAATTGTCGACAGTGTGCTTACGACGAATCCTCCGATTATTTTTTCGCGGCCGAAGCTTTAAGAGAGGTTTGGGGGCAGTGGAAGCGTGGAAGGATGACGTACTAGAGAAATAGTCGTCATGCGTTAAACTGACTAAATGAGAGACGCAATTGAACAACCTTTAATAATGGCTCTTCGACACGCAGAGTGCAGGGATGGATGGAGAGGAGGCTATCACGGGAGTCATGATGCTCAGTCACGAGCTACATGACAGGGTGAATGGAAAGAAATTTATTACAAAAAGATTAAAAGCAAATTTGTTTATGTAACGTACGTTTTTGTCGAGAAGACGGAGATACGCGGTTAATACATAGTTATGTGACAACCTTCGTTACCCAGTTGGTATGAAGCTGGTCTTCAAACCTAGGGGACTTTAGTTCAATTCTTGATGGTACGCAATAATAATTAAAGAAAATAAAGGGTACCAGCCTGGTTGAAGAATTCGTCTGGTAAAAATTACTTGCACGCGCTAGACGTGCGCTGATTTAGATGCCTGTTCACGTGCGATAGTATTTCTAACACGTGCGATGGTTATCTGTGAGTTGATTGCATACTCCAGTGGTTCTTAACGGGATAGCTCGATGTTCACAGCCATCGAGTTAAGAACTGATGACTGGGGAAGAAGAGAAATCGTTTTCTGACAACGCTCTTCATCATTGTTTTGGACATGTTGAGCGCCCTTAAAGGCTATAAGACTTTCTTTTATAATTTAAGATATGGCTTATTTACTTTTAAATTGTTTTTGTAAAACGTTCAGGAGAGTTTTCATTCAACGTTTCTCTCGTCAGAGCATTTTATTTAAATGACGCTACAGAAATTGTTATTTTATTATTAATATTATTATTGAGCACTAAACAAATAAACTAATTATGTTAACTATATTGACTAATTCTGTAATGGTTGAGAATTGACGTCATGTTTGTCACTCTTATACCTTTTTAGGTATGCTACAAGTAAGAACCCCCACGTAGTTTAACTAAAACTATAATTACAAGTATTGAACGGTCATATAGAAAAAAAAACAGAAATGCATAATCATATGCTTTATTTAAATGTATCTTTTATCTGGAAAAAAACAAAAGTTCAATGAACTATAATATTTTCCGATCTAGAAACCTTTAAAAACTTTAAAGCCAAATCAATCTAAAAAACTAGATAAAAAAAAGTGTTACCATTTCAAAAGTTTATATAATTTGTGAAGAAAACAATACGCATTTGAACTTATTTATCTGACTATTCCGAAGATTTGTTAGGCTCTTTTCACCTCAAGCCTCATCTCTTTGATACTTTATCTCTCTTCTGCTGACAAGAAACATACATACTTAGAACCGTTTGATCGTCAAGCGATAAAAGAAGCTTTCTGAACGGAAAACCTTATCTGTTCTTTTGTTCTACTTGTTTTGCTTAACCGACACTTTTTACTGAGATTATTTAACGTTTTACTTAGATTAAATTATGTCTGGCAGACGTAACTAAATCTAAGAATATCGAAAAATAAATGAAGCACAAGACAGAATTTTTTTATAAAATACATGGTGGGAATAAAGTGTTTATTTTTACCACAATCTTCTTTAAATATAGGAATACGAAAATAATTTATTTATGAGAGTTAAAATTTTAATTGTTATTTTTATATTGTATAATAACAAAGACGTTGGACTTCCACCCGGGTGTATCGAGTTCGATTCCCAATGGTACCCGAAAAAAATAAATTATTTCAGTCTAGTAAAATAGTTCGTCTGGTAACAATACTACTGTGGGTTTTTCGCACTATTGACTTTATCGCAAGCTTGACCGGGAATTTTGGGTTTAACCTTTAAAATAATACTGATTAACAAGGGTGACAAGTGTTGTTGACAAGTGCGGTTGTATTACCAACACTTGCGATGACGACCTGCGTGTTCCGTGCCTATTGCAGTGGTTCTGAAACCCGAGGATTCAATGAATGGGACCGATGAAAGTGTTGTTACTGATCATGCTCTTCAATATGCCCATCGCCTATTCGGATTTGTTGAAGGACACCATATACATGAATTAATATCGAAAATATTCGTGATGGATGAATGACAAAACACAACGAACATAAAAAAAAATGAGCTCCACAAGTCAAAAAATAAAAACAAAATAAATTGGTCTCACTGTATGGCGTCACTCATTCTTGGTAAACATTATAATTTGGCGGGTTTATTGTCATATGTCACAAAAATATTTAAATAACCTGAACTGAAATGAGACTGGAACCTTTTATTGAAAGAATGGGAATCGTCCCCCAGCCCATGGGGTAGAAATAGGATTTAATAAAAAATAGCTACGGACGTCATCAGAACTTACTTTTCAACTATAAATTAAAGCACACATATTTCAATTTTAGTTCCATCAATTTTTTTATAACTTTATGAGAATTTATATTTAAAAATGCTTTTTACTCTGCAATACATTTCATTAAAAAAAACAATTAACAAAAAAATATCATTCAATTTACCTTTGAAACCATTTCTCTTGAAGTCGCCACTTACATCTAGAAAAAACACATTATTCGTTTTCTTGAGTCAGATGATAAATAAAATATTCAAAATAACCTTAAAATGTGGAAAGAATCGGTTGTATCCGATTTGGAGCTTTTAGTTCCGATTCCCGAAAGCGATTTAACAAAATAAGCTCCGTGCTGCTTTTTTACATTCAAACATTTTAACAGAAAATTTTATTCATCTATAGTTTTGTATTAGTCATAATCGAATCATTGGTGTGAATATGTTAAAAATCTTGGCATGGAGACAACATTAACTTTGGCTTTATTCGACCTTTAGGGCTACGTTTCTCGGTGCTTCATACCATATGATCATACCAGTGATAATTACGCGCATTGACAAATAACGATAACCTTTTCTAAAAATACAATTTTCAGAGTTTAACCTTTTCTAAAAATACATTTTTCTTACTTGTTTACTATCATACATCCTATATTTGAGAAACTATCAAGATGAAACCTTAAAACCCCTAGTTTCATTAATATGATATCCTTCAACATATTCGAACTGGTGATTAGAACATATCGAAAAGCGAGGCCAGAAGACAATATTGTCCTTTGACCCTGTAAACGAACCTTCCGATTAAGAACCACTCGAGTAGGAACGGATCTTTTGATTAGTTATTGCACGTGTTGGTGACACTACCGCACGTGAAAAGATAACAACACTTGCATACGTACTCACTGCGTGCGAGTATCGTTACCAGACGAACTCTTCTACTGAACTGGATTTAAAAAAAAATTAAACACCACTGGGAATCAAACCTGAAACCGAGTGGAAGTCAAGCGACTTTCTAACTAGACCATGAAGGTCGTTCTAGTTGGAAGACAAGCGCCTTAATAAATACCCGCCAGAGAACGACAACGAAATCCAGCCATAAAAAAAATGTTATTTGCTCTCCATATTGTACTCTTGATTCAATGAAAAAGGTGATGCAACTGAAACAAAATAATTATCTATGGCGCTTTGATTAAAATTCTTTACAATCAATCCAGGGGTGGTATATCATTTCACAGATTAGGCCTTCGACCAACTAAGAGTTATCAACATAATTACAAATTTCCCAAGATTATTATAAACGTTTCATATTAAAACTTTAATCCAGCCGGGTCGTATGGGATTTAACCTCCGAGTTTAGGGTCGCCCTTTATTATTGAAAGTACCTTTGTCAGGTCCATTTAAGGTAAAATTTTCAGTAAGGGAATTTCATCCGTTTTATGGGTCATTGTTTTGTTGGAAGAATATCGCGAGAAAATGGTTTCTCCTACTTTTAGTTATTTATATGATTTCATTATAAAATAATGTAACGAAATTAAATAATACACATACATTTCCACTACCTAGTTGTTAAGACACTTGTCTTCTTCTGATTCTGATTATTTAAAAAAAATCCTTATATAATATAAAAGGCATCCTTATTTTATAATTGAGAATGGAACGAAAGTTGTCAAACTTTATATCAAAAATAAATGGTCAATTATTACAATAGAACACAACGCGCATATCGATGTCATTTCAGTGACGCCCGTTTGATGTAATGCGGGCTGTCCGTCTTTGGACGTCATGTGTTGGTGACTTTGAATATATAGTAGATAATTATTGGCAATATTGTGATGTGTGTACTAATTAACATATTTTATATTATTTGAATTCTTGTTTGTTTCTTTTAATTAATTTTTTAATTTAATTGTTCTAATTTTTTTTATATTTTCTTTTCTGAAATGTATGAAGCACACACTACGGTTTTGTAATATTTTTATTATTATAAGGCATATTATATAGTTTATTAACCGTTCAGCAAGACCGACAATTATGAGATTATTTGTACTTTTCGATAGCTAGGAACTGTAGTTGACTTGTCTCGACTCGAAATACCGCATAGTCTCCGCAATATTAACCACTTAACAGTCGGATTTTTAACACGCGACGTAACACAATGACGAACTGTAAACGAATAAATTCTATACGAAAATATCTTCCGTTCGGAGAAAACAAGTTGAAACAAGATCTGCCCAAACGACGCTCGGAAGAAACACTCCCAACAAGTTGAAACAAGATTTGCCCGAACGAGGCTCGGGCTCCTCAGTATAAAAATAAACTTCGTGCCCGAGCCCCGCTTGGGCACAACTGTCAAGTGGTTAAGAATATTAAAAAAAAAAAACAAGATAGTGTTGCTGATGATCAAGGAGCTTCAACCAGACGATGTATAGTTCAGCTAAGAATGTGTTGGACGACCTGCAACGAACCTTCAGAAGCAATTAGAACGTCTTTCTGTATAAAATTTGTTTGGTGCAAGAATTGAAACCACAAGATCTACAATAATGCCTTGAATAAAAGTATTGGAGCATAACTTATAGGCCAACCTTTATTTCTGTGGGCTTTATATGTAGATACTTAGAACCAAAATAAATCAAGATATCTAAAATAAAATATATTTGGTGACAAATGTTTTCAGATATTTCCATCTGAAGTCGAAAGTTTCTAGAACGAAAGGGGAAGAATTTTGTTGATGTCAAACGCTTTTACGCGGAAAACTCAGGAAGTTTTTGAATGTGAAATATAAGGTAACATTTTATTGAGTGAAAAACAAAGTCCAATTGAAATGTAAGTTGAAAACTATGGTTCATAAATTGGTAAACCTTAGATTTATTAATTTTATTCAAGTCAGTATTTCGAGTATTTCTTCTTCCCCATTTCTTGTATTTAACAACTATCAATCCTACTAGCCATGAAGCTGCATTGAAAACAAATAATATTTCTGATAGCTATTATTTCTTTGTTTGATTGCATCACCCAATTCTATGATATTTTATTAAGCCAGCATTGAACGTCGATGAAATTAATAAATCATGCTATACAAAAAGTGAATAAGTTGTGCTCTTCAAAAATGTGCATATGTAGTTGTATATGTATTTAGTATTCCATATCGATGCAACGAATATATTTACTTTGCAAATGTTTGGGCATATAAAACAAACTAATGTAGAAATATTAACTTAACCAATATACAGTTAAAATAATGTGAGTCAAAAGCGTGGAAGGGAAAAATATGGAAAGCAGGACTGGATCAAGTGAATGAAAGAAAGAAATGTTAAAACGTAGGAATAGTATGAAACGATCTATCCATCTAGCGCGCTGTGCTCTCTTCCTACAGCTATAAGGAAATTATGTGACGATTTGTATGTATGGTTCTTTTAAATTTTTTTCTCCATATTTTTTGCTCTGTATATCGACAGTACTGTTAATGTGGGTTTTAATCGATAGCTTAATACATACCATAAATGTATTTTCTTACTTGTTTACTAACATATCGTCGTCATACAAGAGAAAGTGACCAAGTGCATTTTTCGCGAAAACGTGATTAATGATTATCTGACACCTTACTAACATAATGGTGGCCTGGAAGAAATAACCCAGCAAGAACTTGGAAGAATAATAATAATATCTTGACTTGTTTCAAATGACTATCTGCATTGATGTTTATTTTTTGACAAGCAAAATTGTATGAAAATTTTCAAAAATATTATTTCTTTATTTTGAAAGCAATGAACATTTCTATACACATAAAAACAATCACGAATGTGAATACGTTTATTTAAAAAAAAAAATTAAAACAAAAGTGTAAAAATGATTAAATGGCTCTCCTGAACATTTTACATTTTGTTAGTTGGTCACTTTCTCTTGTATGACGACGATATATCAAATATTTTGTATCTCCTTATTTTACTATAAATATAAAAACTCTATGAGTTAATTCATTGAAAAAAATATAATTGATAATACGTGTAAAAAATCACAGGCTCAAAAGTGGCCCCACAAAATGATTAAAATAAATTTTCTTGTGGTGTGTGATTCATAATCGTCTTCTGACCGGAAAATGTCCCTATCACTTGACCGGTGCAAGTAGTCAAAGTTATCAATCTTATGTGAGAATCTTTATTCGACACTCACAATAATTTATCGTTGATTGTTTAACAATTTATAAAAAATGCGAATTTTTGAACACATTGTTTTCTCCTATTTTCAATTGTAAAAATGACATTTGCTGGTAAATGAAAGTAATAAAACGACATTTATATAGCGGAGTTTAAATAGCAGACTCTCCTCTAGGGCATTCTTACTCAGGAATCTCATTTTGACAGATTAACAAAAATATATTACACGAATGTTGAGTTTGAGGAAAGGTAAGTAGTGGCGGTAGCGGCAGCGATGTGAAGAAAAATATACTTGGTAAGGAAGCTTACCAAGGGAAGAAGAACTACAGAGAAACATTTGTAGATATTATGTAGACATACGAGTACGAGTATGTTACGCCTTAGGTGGAGTGAAGTGCATGTATGTTGTGTTTAATTTATAATGTCACAAATACGCTTCACACGGAATCTGTGTTCTAGTTGGTAAAACGTTTATCATTCTCGTGTTTTTCAGATTTAATTCCCAATAGTACTTTAGAAACGAAATGAAAATCTAAGTCTGGTTTTCCATTCCTATTGTATGAATATTTTTGGGGGTTGATATTTAATTTTTTTATTATTATTACCTTATAAATTCTGTTTAGTTAAATCCGTCCACCACCCACGCTGTTATGGGAGATAAAGTAAGTCCCCATCCAGTGCGGTATACCCTAGAACAGGAGTGTCCAAATCATGGCCCGCGGGCCACATGTGGCCCAATTTAAGATTTTGTGTGGCCTTTTCGAGGGTTTTATACATTTTGCATTTTGTTATTGATAAAATAAAAAACAAATCCTGTGAACGTTAATTATAATAATTTTCACATGTTATAAATTTTGTGAGTGACGAAGTTATTACCTGGGTGTAACATGCTGGCGCCAGACAAAATATGCTAATGAAGTCACAAAATTAATTAAAGCATTCGACGACAGATTTTGAAACATGCAAAAGCATGAGGAAAATTTCACAATTTTATTAACCTCGTTTGATGTGAAGGTCGAATTTGCACCTCTAAATTTACAAACGGAGCTTATAGACTTGCAATCAAGCATTGAGATGAAAGCCATGTTCGAAGGGAAAAAAATACACGAATTTTATCAGAAATATATCCTTGAAGATAAATTTCCAAAATTAAGGCAACTTGCAAAGGCAAAATAGCCAAATTATGAGACGATATAAAAAAATTATCAAATAATAAAAACAAATGTTTCATTAATTTTACAAAGTAATAAAATATTTCGATTGTAAGTTTTTGGTTTATTTTTAATATAAAAAAAACGTCATATTATTTTTAAGTTATATAATATTTATATGTGTGGCCCATCAAAGACTTTCAATGTTTTATTTGGCCCACCAAATGATTTCAGTTGGACACTCCTGCCCTAGAAGATCGATTATTTTTATGAATGCGACGCCACGTAGTGACAAAGAAGGATAGGCTCAACGGGACTCCTCCTCTAGTGGCGACACACCTGCGTGCAAAAATAATAGTATCGACGACGGACTTAAGGTCCGACGTCACGGGAGAAGGAAGATGATTTGCAGCACAGTAATTATACTTATACACGATTAAAGTTCTGAAGATCAAACAACCCCAAAAGTTGCCAGTACTTTTATGCCATTTCATGAAAACTATCCTTTAATGCCACTACATTACAGTAGCCAAATTGGTACGAAGATAAAACGATGTAAAGCTGAATGGAGACCCCTTAGGGTATCATTGACTCGATTATCATCGCAGTACCGCTAAATATGATATATGGATTGATCCAGAGGGCTGCAAAAAATACAACAGAGTGAAGGAATAAGATGAAGCAAAAACGTTTGCTATTTAAAGTCCCATGGCTAGAAAAAAATATTGTAGTCCAATAGCTTGGATATATCTGCGGGGAATCAATGATCTCCCTGATGTAAGAAAAAACATTAAAAGTCTCTCTTCCCACGGGAGAAGAAAAATGTCAATAAATAAAGGTATTTATTTTTCATGTTAGAAGTTTGTATATGTTCTATAAGATGTTTAGATATATTCAAATTCTACAAGTAGAAACCAAGCATACCTATCATAGTATAAATAGGCCAAAACCCATACGACGGCTGTCACCAAAGAAAGAATACGAGAATTTCATTTTGAATACAAGAGAGCGAGAGAGGAATGTTTGGATTCTCTCCGAAAGTAATTCGAAATTTGAATCTCGGTGGGTCCGTGATACTGAACAAATTTTAAATACCTAGCTAACAATTTTTGAACCAGTGTAAAAGAGGACGATGTACTCGTATAAATGATATAGTATATAAACAAATTTTACATTTATGAATATATATTTTCATAAATGTAGAATTTGTTTTACTTCCTTGAATATTTCACGGGTTGCAACTAGTTAACATAATTCAGGGATAAGGTAAAATTCGTATACCTTGGAATAGAGAAATATTGTTTTAACTACACGTCACTTAGATATACGTTCTGTATATATGTAATATAGTGTTCTTATTTTAGATTTTTATAACAAAGCTTAGCTTAACAAATTAAAAAAAAACCTTTGTTTTATTTCTTGAAATGCCTTAACAATCAATTATCAAGATTGAGCGTTATGAAACTTTTTGATTTATTTTATGTGAACAATAATAAAAACTAAGTTAATAGAAAAAAGAAAAGTGGGTCAAATTTTTAATACTTAAGATGGAAATTCCCAATAGTTATAATTCTTATGAATCTGGAAAATCCGGATCAAATACAGTTTTACGATTAAAATATTTGCCTTACAAATTCATAAACTTAAATTGATTAAGTTGGATGCTTAGTCATAATTCTATTCAAATTAAAGAAATTTTGTTAATTAAACGTCTTCATCAAATTCAAATTAATTTCAATTGACGTAGGACTTTATGAATAACGTTGGAGTAGATTTCATGGTAATTTTTTCAATTATAATATTATTATCGAAGAAAAGTTTTATTGTCAAGTAGAAGAATAGTTGTGTTTCATAAATAGTTTCTGTTTAAATTTAAAAAAAAATAATAAATAAAAAAGGTCATAAAGCGTTCTTTTTTCTTTCTCATATATTTACACACCATCGCTGACGTGCTTCAAAAAGTGAATTAAGAAACATTTTGTTTCCTTCACGCATGCACATAGCATGTTTTTACTTGTTTTTAGTTGACCTATTTTTCCAATCTATATTTTCTTCTTCTGACACGGCTTCTTAAATTTGTATTTGATTTTAAATATTTGTTCTTTGTTTTAGTTATTGCATAGTTTTCATTATTTTTATAAATAAGGTAAATCCCCTCCCTTTTTCACTTAAAACATTGTAAAACAGTTGTTCGGTTATTTATAAGAGATTATCCCTTGGCAATAAGCCCACCATATTTGTTTGTCTACTCTTCAATAAATTTTTAAATTTATTTCAAGAAAAATGAAAAAAAAATCGATACTATGCTTTGTCAGTTATTTTGAAAACAACCATTATTTCTTTGGTCTTCATCAAAGAAAGTATGGTTGGATCAAGTAAATTATATTTTGAAAGAAGCAAATGTAAAAATTCAAAGAAATCGTAGGAGTTGTCTGAGAAGGTGTATACATATGGAGGAGATAAAAAGTGAGTGCCGCTATAGGAAAGTCTGGCCCTCTATTATCTCTGCCTACCCGGTAAAATAGCGTTGTGGTATGTATGCATACAATTTCATTGTTAAATGCATTAGGTATTTGACACAATGAGTTATTCAATAGTTCTGTTGCAGTTTTTTGATAAATACGCCTACTGAAGGGAAATTTTCATTTAAGGGCTATTTATGAACTGCAAAATACTCGAGAAAAGCTATTCTAAAGGTGATGCTTTATTTAGTGGGAAGAAAATATCGTTAAAGCGATCGTAAATATGACAGTGGACAAGGATTGCTCGAGTTAATATCGCGCATTCCGACGAGAGCGGACTGAGAGAGGGGTCTCAGCCCCTGCATGTCCAGACGGTAGCAATGTGCAGGGCCGCGAGCTCTTAGGTATGATAGATACAGTGCTCACGAGTGCCCATAACCTCATCTGTTTTTAATTATATATTTTTATTAAAATATTTTTATATTAAATATTTAATTATATATTTTTAATAAAATATGTTTTATTACATCCATCTACTGAGATTGACGACCTCCATGATCTAGTTGGTAAGACGCATATACGAGTATCGCTACCCGGAAGTAGCGTGTTCGATTTCTACTGAAACCCAGTTTTGTTTAAAAAGATGCCAGTCTGGTTTAGACTCAAGGTCTCTTTAAGAACTTTTTTGTTGGTTTGTTATACAACAAAGTGTCAAAGTTGCGCGAAGTTTATATCATATGCATTTACTTTTCTTACTTCAGTTTTCATAAAAACTTTCTTTTTGTTCGAGTCTTATATACTTAAGACGGTAAAGTGAGAACATTCTAACTAAATACCGAATTTTCTCAGATGATGAGACATAAGGAAACAAATTCAATGGGATACTAAAACATATTATACTTCAACCAGATAATAATCAAAATCTGCTTAGTGATAGTCCACAACTGTATTTTAGTACCAACTTTGATGTATGGAAGTTAATTGTGGACATAACAAATGCTAAGAAGAGCTGAAAAAATACTGCAGAAATTCGTGTACCGAGAAGAATTCATAGCGAGACAATGTATGACATAAAGTGATTATGGATAAATCTGAACTTAAGGCTGATGTAATAAGTTAGATAAATAATGACATTTTGCGATGGATTGAACATGTGGAACGAATGAATGAAGAAAGATTGACAAAACAAATAAATAGTGCAAATGTGAGCGTACGACGTGCTAAAGGAAAATCTAGAAAAGTATTATTGGAAAGAGTAATGAAATTTTCTAAGAAAGAAACGTAAGAATTCAGAGAAATCTTTGAAATAGTATGGATGTGAAAGAGGCTTAGGATGTGTATCGAGATAGGAAATTACGGCCTCTCTACCTACCCTGGCAGCAAAATGGTGGGGTAGAAGGTATGTATGTACTAATATATTATATCTTACAATGGTTCAAAATGAGATGTGTGGATATAAAAGAGACGAAAGATGTATGTCGATGTAGGAAAGTTTGGTGCTGTATCCTCTCTGCCTATCTCAACAGGGAAACGTCGTGATGTTATGTATTTGAGAACATTACACGATTGATACAAGCGTATATTTTACATGAATTGTATTCTATTACGCTTTCGTTATATTGAGTATAATCAAGTGAGTTTATTATCATGTGGTTATCTCTTCCAACCAACCAGAAAGGTGTTAAACAAAACTTATGTGAAAGTATGACGGGAGCACTTTTTGAAAAATCTGGTCCTCAATAGGAGTCGAACCCGCGACCCCCGTGAATTAACGGCTGAAGGAAGACCAGCGTATTAACATACTAACCAGGTAACGGCTGATTTGATTGTGATTTTGAAAAAAAAAAACTAAAATGTTTGTTTTTATTTTTTTGGTTTTCGAGCCAAGGCTGTAAAATTCCTGGCACCGGTCTTGACAATGCACATCGCCAGCACTAAATTAAAACCGAGTTATAGCTGAAATGGAATCTGAAACATTCAACTGAAAGGGCGATCTCCTTTCATAATATCTTGTTTTCAGCGACCTGTATTAAGCAGGACGTGATAAGGGAGCTAAAGTGTCAAGTAATGGGAACTGTTGTGAATAAATAAATTAATGTTCAACACAAGCAGATATGAGATCCACATAGGGATCATATAAAAGGTATAAACATTTTGTGTACAAATTATTTGATTTATCAAAATATGAAACTGGATTTAGAAAAATCTCGATGATTGGAATTATTAAACTATTTAAAAGGCATGTTTTATTACTTCTCAAGATACTACAGTGTTAAATGAGAAGTGGGGATTTCCGTCGAGATGAAAAATTGTTTTAATATCAATTTTTAATAGAAATGCATGGCCGTGCAGTTTACGTACTACACTCTGTTCGGACAGTTAGTGATTTAAAACCTGTACGGTGTATTTAATGTAAAAGAAAACGAAAAATGTTAGGTCGTACGGCCAATGTAAAATGTTAGGTCGTACGGCCAATGTAAAATTCACCTCAATGAACGTATTTACGATAGTCAGGAAACATCAAATGCATTCCTTCCATTATCGCGAATTTCTCGATACTTACTGAAGGTGTAACCTGAAAACCATTAGCGTCATCTCGGTAAGGATATTTATTGGAGGGAACGTATTTCAATTGGAAGAATATTATGAGATGAGTCTAGGTGTTTTGATACCCTATATCACTCAAATGAACTTTTTTCTGATTGTCTTAATACATATTTGTATTTTAGGATATGCATTGACATCCAACATTATTATTACTAAATTTATTATTTATTTTTCAATCAATATTTTACTTATATGATTAAAAAAATGATAGGAGTTACATATGAACATTCGAAAGACAAACACCTTTTATCCAGGAAACACTCAAATCTTTTGCCGACGTTTTTTTGACAATTTTGCAAAATTAACCTTTAAAAGTTTTGATTACAAATATCGCGAAGAAATATTTTATGTGAAAAAAGCGTTTTCTCAATTTTTCCGTCGTTTTCGATACCAACATACTTTTACTTTGGAAAGAAATCTTGCATACTCGGCATTTTATCTGATTTTTTTTCTGAGCATAGGACATTAATATTGAACAACGTCTGGGGACTCTTATCTTCAGAAAGAATGAAACTCTATCTAATGAAAGAGCCATTACAAAACCAATTCTCAAGATAAATACCCAGGTTGCTCAAAGAGGTTGTGTTAAGAGGGTAAATATAAATGGATCTTTAAGATATATTTTATGTAATTTTGTGCCATTTTTAAGCCAGCAGAGTTGGAAAATACTTTGTCAAATATTTTGTCTTGAAACGGGAAGTGTTTTCGTGTTTCTATTTTATATAACTCATATATCAAGTTACTTGTTTTTTTAGTTCTGTGTTATTGAGAGGTTTTTTAGAATTTCATATCTTTTTTCTGTAGAAAGAAGATAGAAAATAAAATTGTTTACTAGTTGTATGTATTTATTTATATGTAATTGAGGCACTACGTGGAGCTCCATTTTGATAAAATAAACATTAAAATACTGATTTTTTTTATTCCAAAAAGTATTAAAAACCGATGATTTAAAAGTAATTCTAAAAGTGTTTTAAGGACCTGTTTATACAAACACATACGTAACATCACGCTTTTTCCTTGGTAGGGTAGGCAAAGAAGACAGATCCCCATACTTTTCTATCATGCTATACTTCTTTCTCCTTCTTCACACTATATTCTTTCGTTTCTCATCCGTTCATGTCCAAACCACTTTAGCGTGTTTTTTTGACCCTACTTAACTCATCAGTTTCAGTTCACATTGATCAAAGACGACGTCCGTGGCCTAGTTGGTAAGACGCTTGTTTCCTCAAAGGTTGCGGGTTCGATTCCTGTTGGAACACAGATTTTTTAAAAAGGATTCCAATCTGGTTTTCACTTAAATCCTCTTTAACATATTTCTGGTTCATTGGAAGATGTGTATAAATTAGCACATGGCAATAAGTCCATTAAGCTCTACTCTATACAATGAAAGTGTAGTAACAATACAAAACAATCAATAATAACATTTTTTTCATTCTGTCATACATCGGCATATCACATATTAACAATTTTAGTGCATGCATGCCCACTACATTTACTTGACTTCTTTAATTTATTTAACAACTAAATATACAATTATTCAATTCACCATTAATAAAACAAATAAATATTTTTTTAAGGGGATATAAAATGAATAGTATTTGAAACAAATTTGTCTCTTTGGGAAATTTTGATTTTGGTTTTCTTAATAGTTGGCAGCTTTCAAAATTAATTTGGGCCGCTTTCAAAATTCATTTGGGCAGCTTTCAAAATTCATTTGGGCAGCTTTCAAAATTGTGATAAATTTCGGTTTATATAGTTCGAAACCATTTTTAATAGTGTGATATTCGGTGTTTATCAAAATAATTTAAAAAATCAATACATTGACATCTGTAAGCACACACCAAAAAGTAAACAACTCCCATATTTGTTTGTTATTAACCATAAAAAGTTCCTTTTAGTTTTTCCAACATATATTCACAGTTTGGTATACCTTAATTAAATCAGTTTGACTTTCTCGTTATATACCGGGAAAACCAATATTATTTTCCATGATTTCCAATGCTAAAAGTTTTGGTGTTTTGTCAGGTGGTGAAAATTCCAATAAGGTTATATATTAAATGATTCATTTAGAATAAAAAATTGAGAACAGTTTTTTTTTACTAATGAAAAGAAAACGTTTCAAATAATAGCACATATAAAACTCATATTGAATATATATTACATACTGTTTTGTATTTCATTTTAAAACATGCTTTGTCATGTTGGAAATGTATTACAGAAACGAATGTAAATGTTGATCTAATAAATCGGAAATTAAAAGTATTTAAAAAATATCAACGAATGTTACATTAAAAATGGTAATGGTACCACTCGAAGCTTTAAATCACAATAAACATATGTATTCAATACACAACGATATTTATTGATAACAATTTTCAATAAATATTACAACATTTAATAACATCAAAAGTTTGAAGATTGAAAAAAATAATAAATATAAGAAAATAAGAAAAAAGTGTATATTAATTAAAAACATGATCCTTGTACAGAAAGTCTGCAATACATTTACAGCTTATTAATTACTTGAAAATTCAATATCATTCATAATTTTTTTTATACAAATAAAAAGGAAATTACTAGGCAAATATGAACTTTATTGTTTTACAGTGGAATCATGAAAACTGTACGAGGTCTCTGTAGTTAGGTTGCAGGAAAATGTTTCTACAGGAAATCTTTTAATATATTTTTAGCGGGATGCTTAATTTGATACGTCGTGATGATTTTGATTTGTTTTGTATTTAAAATAAAATACGTCGATTCAGGAATGCGAAAAAGTGAGAGTGAATAATCGATAAATAGTAAACAGCGATGAATGGTCAAGTGAATAATAATAAGTGCCCTTTATTTGTCGATAAGTAGGTATATATACAATTTCAGAACGGGGCGCGTGAATGCGTCCGCAGTATATCTTGATCTCACTCCTGTGCGTGACGAGGTCGCCAATGATATAGTGGGTAGAATATTTATTGCCGATACGGTGAGACAACGCGATGCGTTCTCTTTCTACCGTGGAATGCGACGTAAATATTATTTGCGTGTAAACAATATTGACGTTCTGGTATGTGATCTTTGTACATATTCAAAGGTTGATTCATCGGTCGTTGACCATGCATGTTGACAATATTTAGGGATGTCGGTATTCCCTACATATTTAACACAATTGAATGAACTTCAAGTCACATTATTGATTCGTACCAAAAAACAGATCCACTCTCATGGCATGAACGTGAGTAAATAAGGGTACATTATTTTCTTAAGTTACCAAATAAAGCCAAATATTGTAGCGCCAGGCTTAGAAGACAACAATTTTTTTTCGTATTGTTCGCTCCATATTTTTTAAACAATATTGTTCATATTGTATTCATACAATAAACCATTCACGACCAAATTTGTCATTTTTATGCTTCTTGTTTCACCATTCGTTTCCTTAATACAAGAGTCAATTTTAATATTGAAGAGCAATGGAGAATTCGCAAATTATACACTTTTCAAAATTTGCTTATTTGGTCAAACTACATATGTTTATTGTGACATAAACATTTTTTTAAAGACACATAATGCATGTGTGTATTACACTTTCGTTGGATACAGTATAACTTAAAGAATTTATTGGCCTGTGGCAATCTTCCAATGACCCAAAAAGGAGTTTGACATGCATGCAGTGAAAACTAGACTGGGACCCTTTTTACAAAATCTGAGTACCAATGGAAGCGAACTCCGACGGGTTAGAATACTATACAGGTAATTTATCAACTAGGCCATGGAGGTCATCATTATTCTATTTTTTTCTGTATTGTTAATGCATTCATCATTAGGAGACATAACATTTATACAAAAACTTCTACATGTTATCTTGTTTCGTATTTCTGTTAGAAATAAATAATTTCTTCTTGTTAATTTGTTTTATCAATCACTGTTTATTCCACTTTATGTAATGGTATAACTCTACCGGTTTTCACCTAATCATCAGGAGAGCATAAAAAAGACTGAATTATGTTCGAACTTGTACCGACATACACGGTTCTAACGGTTAAAAAGTTGGGTTGGGTATTTTGGGTGGAGGGAGGCAGGAAACATCTTCAGCAGGCAGTTGTGGGCTCTTGGGAATATATGTGTTTGCCAGATGTTCATCCTTATACACTGACTTTGATATTTCTAGGGCTTCTAATCTGTCCAATTTATTTCCGTTACTACCAATATGTAAGAATTTGGTATCATCGATAGAAAATGTATGATGAGGTGGAAACCTTGAAACTGGTAGGATTATACCGTTACATAAAGTGGAATAAACAGTGTTTAATAAAACAAATTACAATGTACGAGTATTTAGACCTCCACAATGTTAATGCCTTAACTACATCACATAATATAATTTCTTCCTTGTTTCAAGGTAAAAGTAAGTAACATTTTCTTGTTTAAAAACATAAATAAGTTATTGAGTTTTTGTTTGCCCTGTAAATTTGCTTTTACTGTCAGCCATCACAGTCCGCATTAATCTCCTTGTTCTACGTGTCCATCAAAATAACATATTTGAGTAAGACCTTAAAATGCTGACGAAACAACTTGCTCATATGAGCCAGTACGAAGACTCGAGATAAAGCTTAAGAGGTCTTAAACGAATTTCAAGAATATTTTGTTTTTGGTTGTTTTTAGTTCGCTTTAAAATAAACGGTATGTGCAAATCAAACTTGGTTTACTTTTTCAGACATTAAAATGGAAATTTTTTATGATGCTTATTGCGGTTCACGATAAGTGTTAATCAAATAATATATAATTCTCTTTTTTTCATTATGGTCATATTATATAAGTGCTAATCAAATAATATATAATTCTATTTTTAAATTATGGTCATATTATATAAGTGATAATCAAATAATATATCATTCTATTTTTAAATTATGGCCATATTAAAAAAGTGCTAATCAAATAATATATAATTCTATTTTTAAATTATGGTCATATTGTATAAGTGATAATCAAATAATATATCATTCTATTTTTAAATTATGGCCATATTATTAAAGTGCTAATCAAATAATATATAATTCTATTTTTAAATTATGGTCATAAGTGATAATCAAATAATATATCATTCTATTTTTAAATTATGGCCATATTATAAAAGTGCTAATCAAATAATATATAATTCTATTTTTAAATTATGGTCATATTGTATAAGTGATAATCAAATAATATATCATTCTATTTTTAAATTATGGCCATATTATAAAAGTGCTAATCAAATAATATATAATTCTATTTTTAAATTATGGTCATATTATATAAGTGCTAATCAAATAATATATAATTATATTTTTAAATTATGGTCATATTATAAAGGAAGTCCCAATAAGAGCGCCGGATTTAAATTTCGCGCATTTTTTTTAATAATTTTAACTGTATTGAAATTTTCATACGTGACATCTGTTAATTTTGTAATTAGTCAATATGAAACGTTAGATGAAAAAACAACGCGTTATTATTGTAAAAACTCTTTATAAAATGGAAAAAAACTTTTGCTGAAACAGTTCGTAAACTTCCTGGAATTTTGGTTGAAATAATGATCCAAATGAGTAAACAATTCTAAGAATAATTTAAAAAATTGAAAAAAACTGGTTCAATTCTGGACAATAAGTCACCAATGCGTCCTCGTAGCGGGCGTTCACTCGAAAACATAGCCGCAGTGAGAGAAAGTGTTAATGAAACCCCAGGAACATCAATTCGTCATCGTTCACAAGAATTAGACGTTTCAAGGAGCAATTTACAGAAAACTCTCGTAAAATATTAGGATTTGCATGCCTATAAGATCCAACTGACACAATAAATCAAACCAGCAGACCATTTTAACTAAATCCGCTGTTCTTATTGAGACAACCTATATGTGACCATAATTTAAATATAAAAATATTTTTGAAAAAACTCAAATATTTGATGGAAATATGAAAAAAAAACGACATAGACATAGGATGAAGAATGCAAAACCATTAGAGGCGATGAGTATAAAATTTAAAATCACATGTAAAATTCAAATGTAACATTGCATCAAATGTTTGTGGACGGTGGCTCTCGATATTTTCAGTAATCTCTCGGGTCGTAGAAACTGGTTATTTTTTTTATCAAAGCCTTGATTAAGTCGTCATCAGTGTTTAACAGCCTTCAGAGCGGACACAATATTTAAGTATCGTATCACATTTGACAGACATGAACGTTTATTGCATCCATATATCTTTCTTTCGTTTGTGTCACATTTTTTCCTTTTCATTAGTGAAATAGTATCAAGCTGAAATACAACTTATTTTGTTCCATCTTCAAATTTACACCTAAACAACTGCTGAAGAAATTTGGGTAAACAATAACAAAAATGCGTTAGCTATAGTATTATCTTTCATACTAATATGCATTCAGCAAGTAAGCAACGAAAATGTTGTCCTAACTACATCTATCAAAAAATGCGAAACTATTTTCCGGACAATAATATATTTAATAAAAATTTTCAAAACTCTTCAATAAAAGGTAAGAAAATCATAATTTTTTCTGTAATAAAAATTTTAAACTTTTAAAAGCATTGATTGAAAAATTTGGGGGAGAAAGGAAAATCTAACAAAGTACTTAAGATCGTAATGCATGAAGGGCCGTGGACCATCAAATACTTAGACATTTGGTGTATAAATGAGACGAAGTATTTGGTATTTAGGTAGACCTCTGTGGCCTAGTTTGTATGACGCATGTCTTACATTTTCATTCTCCTGTGACGTCAGACATTGAGCCCATCGTCATAACTATTATTTTCACACTCGGGTATGCCACCGCCGCGCCGGTGGACAAGTCCCTGCATAAGACAGTTTCTTCTTCGTGATGATTTGCACTCATAACAAATCTGTAAATTTACTAAATCTTCTATAGATCGCGCTAGATGAGGCCTTATTTTGTCCTCATTAACAGTGTGGGTGGTGATGGTATCAAGATGAACTACTTTCATTAGACATTTGTTATAAAATAAGAAGTCTTTAGCCATAGGGGAAGTCCTAAGGCACGAGAAGAACGCGGTTTTAGTTCTGTTTTTTTATATGTCTTGAACGGTTAAAGATAAAACTTGTAGGGTCACCCAGAAAAGTATTTTATTGCACAATGCCATCATTACATCAAACTTTTCACATAACTTCTGAATAACAAGATAAAACATGAGTAATCAGTATGGGCATTGTGTGGACTTTCAGATGACGTTGACTACGAACAAAAGTAAAGTGAAGAAGTGGTTCTTATCTGAATGAATTGAGCAAATTATATATATGGGTTTTGTTATTTTTATTCTTTTGAATTCGTTTTATGTTAGTTTTTTTTGTGACACTGCTTACACGTCAATATAAATTTTTATTTGTTTTATTTTTTGTAATTATTTTTATCAAAATGATTATTTGACTGTACAAATAAATAAATACTGACAAAAAATTGTTACAGTTTAGTTTATTTCACCTTCTTCAGTATGATTGATTGGAAACAATGACAAATGACATTTTTTGTACCGTGTGCAATCACAATTGGGTCAAATAATACAATGTTTAAAGGCATTACAAGAGAGATGTAAACAATATTTTTTTTAGTATTTTCGAGAATTACATTCGCCACCACTGATTAGTCTATAAATGATATTCCACAGAGCATGGCATATCAGAGTCGAGCTGATGTAACAATTCAATTACTTCTCTACCTGTCAGATGGGAGTAAATAAGTGGAAACGTATGATTCATTGCTTTTGCGCAATATATACTGTTGTACAAAAGCGTGCACTTACAAAGTACAGATAAACTTTGTGTAGGTATCCATTAGCTTCAGCATAAATAAGGTTTATGAGTGTATGCACGTTTTACACCTGAAAATTATTCAGTACTTAAATTGTTATAAAACGATAAAGACTTTCATGTAATACGATGTATAATAAAGTATAATAGGAGAGTTAACATTGAAAAGTGTCTCATAATCCGATGAAATGGTTCCGTAAAACAAAATCACTGGTAATGTTGAGTTTGTAAAATAAAATCACAGATTTATGTTCACGATGCTTAACTAAAGACTGATAGAGTACGTTTGACAAATATTAATTGTGTAATTTAAAAAAAAACTTGTGGAGATGACTTTGTAGCCTTTTAGGTTAAATGCCTATCATGGTGAGCGATAAGTTCAATTACCGTTGGAGCCCAGATTTAAAAGATAAAAACGATGGATTAGTGGTTGTCACTTAAGGCTTCTTTTTATATATTTTTGGTTGATTGGGACATATTTGCATATTGCAATTGGCCCACCAGGTTGTTGTGCATGGACGAAACGAAATGCAACGAAAATGTTACATTATACAATTCAATCATTGAAATGACTTCTGTCGCTTAGTTACCTGTCTTCCAGCCGAAAGTTACATATTCGATTTCTGTTAGAATATTTTTTTCATAAAAGGTATAAGTCTAGTTTTTCCTACAGATCTTTTTGACATCTATCTGGTAAGTTGTAAAATATTGTCACATCGTAAAAACCTCCAGATTGTATTGCATACAACATTTTTTTACTAACATTTTAATACTTTCAATCGATAAGGAAATAATCGGGATATTCATTTAAAAGAGGATATTCACAGCAATGAGTCAACTAAATGGTCTTTCAAATTGAGCGTTTTTTTAAATCTTGGATAAAACACAGATGGCGTCGCGAACCCGCCTGGATCTTGTTACACTTATAAAAATGGAGTCGTATACAATACAACGGTGATGTAAATTGACACCGTTGGACTATTTTCTCTGGGATTACGTGAAAAGCCAGGTCTATAAGAATGACCCCCAATCCATTCCTGAGCTGAAGGACAAAATTATTCGCGTTATTGGTGAGTTAGAACCGTAATTGTTCCAAAATGTCATAAAAAAATCGACAAAAGAGTGGACATATGTGAAGCTGCAAGAGGTGAATATTTAGCGGATATTGTTTTTTGTGTTTTAATGTCATACATTATACTCCAATGACCAATAAAAAGTCTTTTTGAAATCAAAGCCAATTGTGTGTTATTCAAGAATTAAAAAAAATAGAATAAAAAAAAACCGCTCAATTTGAAAGACTCTATGTGTTTCTAAAGCATATCGGCTTCTTATCCTACCTCTCATATTGTCATAAAAACTGGAGCACAATTAATAAAAATATGGAGTTTGTGGCACGTGTTAAAGATACACCAAGGATGTAAAAAACTCTCGTTCATAAAGGAGTAGAATGAAAGTTAAATGTTACCTATGTTTTTCTTAAACTCCATCGTGTGAACTATGAAGTGACTAAAGAGTGTGATTCTGAATCTGCAAACATTTCTGCAGGCTGGGTGGGCACACCCTTTCAGGCGGTACCTGGTGACGATTTTGTGCGCTCTTTCCGCTTTTCCTTTTCACGTTCACGTCTCGTCTTCTCAGAAAGTGGCACCACTTCCTCGACGGTGCCTCTCCACTGGTCGTTCTTCTGTGCAGCCCAGATCTGGATATGTATACCAAACAGTGTAAAATTGCATTTGAAGCCGTTCGTGAATTCATTTTTTGTTAATATATTATTAAATGAAATAATATACCATCTCAACGACGAATGATATATTTTGTGACAGATATTATTTTCACTTACCACTTGAAATTATCGCATATACCAATTATCTTAATAATAAAGTAGAATCTGTTATTCTGAAAATATTTTCATCAAAACATATTTTCTATTTCAAATAAAGGAGACATGGAGAATATATAAATGTAGTTTTGGGTATTTTTTCAAACTGACAAGATTACTTAAAAAAAACATTTTGGCCTCGTTTTTAATTCAGGCCTCTTTAACATCTTAACGATTAGTTGGAAGATATTTCCATATGACAGTAAGCTCACCTGGTTGTATAGGTTTTCGTTCATCTTGTGAGATGATGGATATTTTATTTATTTTAATTTTATTTTACACGTGACAAGAAATATACATAATTTGCGAAAAAAACAACTGATTATTTAATTTGGACACACGATTTTAATGGATCTAGGTTTGTTGTCTTTCATTTGTCTCAGTGAAATACATGCAAAAGCCAAGTGCATACATGCATTTGGCTTTTGCATGTATCTCACTGAGGACATATATCATGAAAAAATAAATCGATACTTCTTTCCGATGTTTGATTTTATAAAACCCCGTTGCACATTCTCATCAACCTGGCAAACAGTGACACTCAATTACGTATGTATACATCACGCGAAATCAAATTCCTCACACGTCATCACTCCAGACATACTAAAAACATTCATTCCACAATATACCGCACATAATCATAAAAATAAAAACAAAAATATAAATATAAAACAACAGAAACACCACACTCAAGAACTCACCCAAACCTATTCCACAACTCATTCCTCTTACAAGCCCAAGTACTCAAACTCCTATAAAATATAAGTGACATAAAATATATTCTACTTCTAAACCATCTACTCATATTTGTTTTGTTATTCTTTCTTCATTTATTTGCTCTACATATCCAACCATATCCGAGTGATCTTCTCCATCTTACTCACCACATAATTCTTAAGTTCACATTCATCCTAATCACTTCATTCCGTATTTTGTCATACATTATTAATCCATGTTTTCTTCTCAGTATACGCATTTCTACAGCATTAAGTAGTTCCTTTAAGTTTTTTTTCATGTCCGAGGTTCCCTCCCATGCATCATATGTTCCCTCCCATTTTTCATGTCCGAGGTTCCCTCCCATGCATCATAGCTGGTTCTACAATACAAACATAATGTTTGAAGAGGAGCTTGGGGCTGATGGCATCTTTTCTAGTTACTGTGGAAACCAGTTCTCGATCCACATACATATATGGCCACATCAGCAGCGTCACTTTAATTTCTGATCCGTGAGTATTCTACGCTTCCCCTTCCTCCGCTTGAATTTAAAGTCCACAAACCAATTTTCATCCCACACCTAGCTTCAACGGAACACTTGAAGCCACCAATATCCTTGGTGTAATATTTTCACAATTCAAAATCCATGCTACAAGTCTTGATGTCTCTTTTACACACACCCCTGTAACAAACGTGCGGTCTAAGAAATGTCCCACTTCGGTAAAAGTGTAATACAATACAATTTGAACAATTCAGATTATTTAGCCCATTATTTTAAGTAATCCAGTAAACTGATTACAAACTTAGTTTTTGAAGAAGTGGCCAAGATACGTCGATAGTAAGTTTATTGAAAGATTTATTGTAATTCAACATTAGGATTTTCATATGAAAACTAATAACTTGGAACTCAAATATATTTGGATAGTTGAAAATAGTTTTAGCATGCACAAGATTGAAGAACACACTAAAATTTTCACTGCAAACTTCTGCATTCTGCTAAATATGTTATCCTTATTCAAAATACACCAAGTGTTCGTGCACTATACATTTTTGATCAATATTTTCAGAATCTTTATTTGCATATTGTTATACAATACAATACTGTATTTTTATTCTTATGGGAAATATCTTTACTTGGAAAATAAAACGGGCTCGCCTTGTCTTACTGAAAGAAAAAATGGGAAAATGGAAAAGAAAAAATATGCAAGGAAAGCCATAAACTCCAGACAAAGAATGCACTTTGCAATTTCGTGATGTGAATTGTTTTACTATGAAATGGATATTACAGCGCTGTGGGGATATTATTTTCTTTTTTTTTGTAAATAAGACATAAATCGAGATTCAGAGGTTTCTTACAATAAATTTTTTGCTAAAGGCGAACTACTCGTAGTTTGTTCAGTATTTTTATGATTGTTTTTAAAATAAAACATTTACTGTAATGTATAATGGGTCGTATATTCAGAGGAGGAAAAAATTATCTGAATAGAAAAGTTATTATTTTTTAGATAAAGAACTTTTAAAATTTGTATTTTAATCAAAATAATTACCTTTTCATTTATATTTATTTATTGTCTTTATTTTATTATTATAATTTTGTATATTTGTGCTTAACTTGTTATTGCTTTGTTAATTGTACATTATATTTGTTATACTTAAGAACTTTCACTGGTGTCTTTTTATGATCTTGAAAGTGTCATAAACTAAAAAAATATTACGGCATTACGTCAGAAAGCTTAACGGATAACAAAATGTGAAGCAATTCAAAGAAAAGACGCGCCCGCAGCACTTTAAATTAGATACTTGAGATGTATAAAAAAAATGCGGGAAAGAATTTTAAAATTTCATTAGTTCTACAAAAAAATCATACGCTAGCATAAACATAAGTCTGGTGAATAACTTACAAAAAGCATATTTTTCTTTTTGCTTTTATTAAATTTCATAGCTTTTAGCCAACTGTATTAACCTTAAAATGTATACTTTAAACTGACAACCAAAAAACACATTTATTTAAAAAAAAAAACTCCTATTCACAACAAACCTTCTACTTATAGTTACGGTTATATCACTAAAATATAATTGATATGATAAATTAACGAAGAATTGTTTTCCGGTCTCAAATTTGACCAGATCAACACCAATCAGAACAATTCAATCATTCGTGTGGTATCTCTAAACATATACGAATTTATAATGTGGACATGCTGAAGGACGAGCGCGACAATATTGTCTTCACCCCTACCAATCGAAATTAATCACGGTTTGCCATTATATACGAGTATGCTGAAAATACTATCGCACATCTAGCGCATACGAGTGTTGACAGACGAAGTATTTATTGAACCTGATTGGGTTATCTTTTTTTCATTTTTTGAACTCCACTGAAAATTGAACCTAAAACCATCGGGTATGAGACCTACGTCTAATCGACAATATCATGGAAGTCATCAACAAAATAATCAACGTTAGATCAATTAATTTTATAAAATTATTTAGATATTTAAATTCAACCAAAAGTTTCATTTATATAAATTTCATCGAGTTGAATATTTCAACTTTGAAAGGATTCCCATTGACATTTTGCAGGAAAGTTGTTATTTTTGTAAGTAATGGATACGATTCCCATAAGGTAAAAAGTTTCACTGCAAAATCAATTCACAAGTTGCACAAGGAAATCTTGATATTCAACTTCAAACATTCAGTTGAATTTTATACTCGTCAGTAGCGTACTCTGAAATTTCTTGTAAATATGTATTTTATTATATTTGCGTAAAATACGTGTTTAACGCAATTCACATCAAATAAAATATACGAGGAAAAAAATCAAAAATTTTATAGTATAATAACAACATGAACAATAATGCTCATATTTTTATACATTATAATTTACATGTACAAGGGGGTGCGCTAAAAAAACATCTGACGTCGTCACGACAGGGTTCACCCTCCTATTGGCCAGGAGGTATCTCGATTGGAAGAATATTATAAGATGAGTCCAGATTTTTTGACAGCTTCTCTCTAAAATGTATTCACTTTTTCATTGCCTTTATACATATATGTCGTTTGTGAATATATATTTACACACTACATTGCTCTCAATAAACCAACTATTTATTTTTTCCTTGTGAAGTGGTCCAATAATGCCTTAAAAAATTAAGCTCAATTCTCTATTTTTCCACTGAGATATGGAATGTATCGATATCGGAGAAAAGTCGTGCGAGTGGTGGCTCTTTTGATAGATCTGCTCGTGAATACGGTACCACAAGTAATCTTAATTTACGACGGTAAAAAGAATTGACATATACATAAATTTTAAGTTTGTCAATCAATAAGAGGTTTGTTATATTTTCTGTCAACAATTTGTATGTATATATAACCAGGCACGTAGATACTTTCTAACGCTTAAGAAGTAAATCCAAGCAAAAACGTGAGATAGGTCAATGGGTAAAATTAAGGCTTTTTGCAATAAAGTTTTCGCATAAATTTCTTTTGGACTCGTTCATGTATAAAGGAGATCTGGAATTCAATCTATTGCTCACAAATGAATTATAAATATACCAAATATGCAAATAGTTAAACATTCACATGGCCTAACATTTCTCTCAAACGCAGAATAGTAGATTCATTTAACGATTTCCGGAAACACCGTTAGTTGACACTTTTAACAAATACGATATTCATACAAAAAGAAGCGCTTGGTTGCGAGATTCCCTTTATTAAGTGGTACAATACTTTGGATTTCAACGAAATTTTCGAATTTTTAGAGTTTCTATTTCAAAAATAATCAAATAAAGCATGTCTAATTTTGTGTTTCTTAAATTGAGGACTTTTTACATCCTCCTGGTAAGTTAAATAAATGTTTAATATTGTAAATATCTCACCAGATTGTAATTTATAGAACTGTATTGGTGTAAAGTACATTAGAGCTACATAAGTTATATGAAATTATTTTCTTAGGTAAATGGTATTGTACAAGTGTGAATTATATTTCTTATAAAGTACAAGTTTTCATGAATTTTTTTCAGAACTGAAGAGCAAAAAAAATACGATTGATTAAGTGCTTATAATGTTTGGCAGATTTAATTATAATAATGTGTCTATATTTAAACTAACAATAAATTATTTCCAAGAGGATAAATTTAATTTCAGTCCCAAAGCTCTTGATGACACTTTATTGTGATGCATCGATATGTATACATATTTAGCCAATTTAAAAATATTAATTATTGCCGATTAATTTTAGTAAAAATTAATCGGCAATAATTATCAAATATATTCTTATAACCTGACATACTGCAGATAAGTAAATAATATAAATATTCCATAGCCATTATGGCACTCCACTGGAATTAAGAGAGAAGCAAATTTACTTCTCACCTGGGGAGTTGGTAGAAAAGTTATGTATATATTGCTTTGAGGTCTTTTAGAAAAATATTATAATGTTGCTGTTACGTTTATGATGTAATTTTTAGCATTCAGAATATAAATCAAAGGAATTAATTATGCAAACGGTATTCAGGATCCCAGATTGAAAATATTTAATTATAAAACTTGCCACAATTTTCTTTTAGTTTCATTCAACGTTGTCTTTTTAAACAAGATTATATATTTTAGACAAGCACCTTACCATACGCTGTAATTTATTTTTTGTTAAAACAAACATTTCATCAGCATACATCATTAGTATTTATTCCTATTGATTAAAAAAAATATATTTTTCGACTTTCTTACCTTTAAATAACTAGGGTTTGAAATCACATCCTTGCTTGACACCTTTTGTTTTATTGAACCACGGAGAGAAACATTCACTTTAATACTACACATTTATTTATATAGCTCTGAAGAATTTTCGGACCAAGATCAAGAGTGACTTCTGACACATGGAAACCAAAAGAGGAAATACAAAATCAAGGCATACACTAATTACAAGTGCAATATGATCATGCATGCTGGCCTCGATAAGATACTTGTTCTTCGAGATTCTGAAGGGAGGACACCCATAATTATATTTGAGATAAAGTATTGTGAGAAAAGGCCACTAGGTGAACCAAGACAGCTATTAGAGTATAATATATCCCAGAATCTTAAAAGACCCAACTTGGAGAACTTTATTAAATAAAATACGTGATTGAATAGTCTGGCAAAAAAATACTAAAGAAAACAGAACTGCACATGAAATACTTTTCCATTGCAAAATTTTGATCCAATTTGAGTTTTCATATTGTGTTGATGTTATATCTTACTTAGTCTGGTATGTTTTCTACCAGACTCTAGTGGTTTTAGGTTATACATTAAATAACTAAGGCATAGTTTTTTTTTCAATTTTCACATTACCAATTTTTCAGGTGTACATATTTCAAGCATTTGTTATTCGCGATTCCCACGCAAGGATGTTTTTTAAAACAAAATCAAAAGCATTACTAATTTCTTTAAAGACGCCTGCTTTGTAAGTCCTTAAACAATAAAATTATATATAATTGTTAAACTTGATATTTGTTTTAATTGATTAAAAAAATCTGACAGAAATCGTTTGAAGTAAATTTGCATTGAGATTTCACAACGAACTTATAAATTCTAGAGAAACGTCTTTATACCTTTTCCACGAACTGTTTATTTTTATATTTTTATCCGAGATGAATTGTTGTATTAAGTAGAATGTGTCTCAATCGGAAACCAAAAACATTTATAGTAACTTTTTTTTATAAATGATTATTTCAATAAAATGTATATTCTAAATTGTTAATCTATTCATTCATTAATTTAACACTTTTATTGCAATACAATCTGGCGGGCTTATTGTCAGGCGGCAATCTCTTCCAACCAACCAGACAAAAGTGAATGAAGCAAGTTACATGGTCGCATAAATCATTCAAATGACTATCCATCCCCACGAAATCCATAAACACATACGTGAGCACATGCCCACGAACCCCACAAAGACGGACAATAACCCGAACATTATTTAATCTATAATTGCAAAATAAAAACATATATAATTGAGTAAGGAGCTCTTTTAGGCAGATAAAACATATATTATGAAGAGATATTCCTATAAGTATGTGCGTTTCTTTGATCAGTAAAGATAAGGGAAACAAAGCGAAGATAAGTAGGGCACGTTGCAAGAATTAAAATCCACAGATAAATGTACGAGAGTCTCCAAAATTATCAACAAGACACCAAGCGTCCGATAAAATGACTATATATGCTTTGGAGGAACGATAAGAAATTTCTTTGCGGTCTAATGTGGTAGTAACATGAGCAGGACAGATAACAATAGAGAGTACTGGGGAGGTCTTCATTCGTGAGCAGACAATGGCTTATGGTAATGGTACAATATAATTGCATGATCGCACAGTAATGTGCTGAACTTCCATCCTGAAAGTCAGCGGGTTGTTTTTTTTTAAATAATGGAAACATAACATCGTTGGATTATTGGGGAAAAAATGCAGAATTGTTGGAAAGTTGATATATAAACTTTTTTCGGTACCATGGCAGAGTGAATTTTCCTAACCAACATGGCCTTATTAGAAAAACCAGACGGGTTTTGTTTTACATTTGATCGGAAATCGTACCCAGAATCATGGGAAGGGGGAGGATAAATACGACGTTTGAGAAACGTTACGAATGTTTCTGCCCCTGAACACGAGATACTATTTTATAATAAAACGAGAAGTGTGGAAAGACGAAAAGATTTTTTTTCGTTGAAAAAAAAAACAAGTCAAACGATCTTATACTAAGAACGAATGACAGAATTGAAATAAGAATGGAATCCTTCTAAAAAATGTATCCCGTATGTAATTAAAATTAATCTTTTAGACAGCTCCCTGATAAGCAAGATGAGTGGGATACCACAATGACAAACGGTCGCTGAATTCCTTTTTGAACATTTTTCTTTCGCCTACTCTTTTTCTTTTTATTGAAAAATGTTACTTGAAATATTGTCAAGCCTTAACTCTGACGCTTACCAGGACCAGCGCTTCTTCAAAACTGGGTTAGGGTTTTCTAAATGAGCCCCATTGAACCTTTCACTCTTCGTCTTTTTCGATAAGAAAAATCTTGATCTGCTTAAGCTTCAGTGGCAGTATTGCTTGCGTCAATTTTATTGTTGATGGAGACTTGTTATTGATTTTTGTTCTCTAAATTCAATAAAGGTAAAGGTAGGAAAACCATTTAGACAGTCGATCGGAGCGTGGTTGTTATTGCGACAGGATTTTGAGTACTTGGGCTTTCAGGATGAATGACGAGTGGAGGGGATTTGTGTGAGATTTGTGATTGTGTGCGGTATAGTGTGGGATGAATATTTTTGGTCTTTCTGGAGTGATGATGTGTGAGGAGTTGAATTTCGCAAGATGTTTCCAGTTGTAGTTGAGTGTCACTGTTTGTCAGGTTGATGAGAGCGTGCAACGGGGTTTTGTTTTTGTGTAATCAAAAATCGGAAAGAAGTATCGATTTTTTTTTTCATGCTAAATATCCTCAGTGAGATACAGGCAAAAGCCTAGTTTACTGGGGATACGACAAATGAAAAGCAACAAACCCAGATCCATTAAAATTGTATGTCCAAATCAAATTATCTGTTGTTTTTCTTAAATTGTGTATATTTCTTGTCATGTGTAATAATAAATAAATAAATGACAATTTCAGTTCAACGTGTAAACACATATATAAATAACAATAATCTCCGCTTATTATTATTTTTCTTGATGTAGATCTCGAATCTGTTGTTATGAAAATCATTCATGGGTAGGCAAAAGACAAGCTATCTCCCCATTTTTAGGTAGCTTTCCCGGCATGCGATGTCCGGAGGGGATCTCGTGTACGTCATGTATGGGATTCTGTCTTTGCCCATCCTATACACATGGTCACGCTAGAACCACTTTCTCTTCCTGCTCCATCTGACGATATTATCTTTGTTGCAGATCTGTCAAATGTGAGAGTTTCTGACCCTTATAATTATAATAATCTCAGTTTTGGAAAATAAAATCCAAAATGTATGATCTTGTTTCAATCAATTTTTGCCTATTTGTACGAATGTATATAAACAAATGCATCACACATGACCAATTACTATTATGAGAATAATCTTGGTCAAGTGTAATCAGTAAATGGGCAAAAAGTGAGTGACACAAAATTTAACAGTTTTGGTTTAACTTTTTAAACTTAATTAAATTTAGTTCTATCAAAAATTATCAGCCGATAAACAACAATTAATAAAATTCCCGTTTATTGTATTGTATTTTATTATATTTTTGTTGTATACAACACAACCTGGTAGGCTTATTGCCGTGGGACAATCTCTTTCAACCAACCAGAATGACATCAAAGAGGCCTTGAATGAAAACCAGACAGGAATCCTTTTTTCTAGTTGAATTCTAGCGGGAATCGACCTCGCAACTCTCGAGCTAGGGAATAAGTGTCTTACCAACTAGGCCACGGAGGTCAGCTCAGCAATTTGCCAGCAACAAAAAAGCAATACGAGAAAATTCATACATTAATATAGGTTTTAAATGATTTATAATAAATAATTTAAATCAGACGCTATTGAAATATTCGGGCTTGCCTTATTCGACTCCCCTGATCAGATATCATCCCAGCCAAAAGATAACTAACTCAACTGGGGCCATTACAGATGTTTATTTAGTCCATACCATCATATTATACAAAAAAAAACAGAACAAAACATAACTTTAGATTGTTTATATAACAAACTTCCAAGGTATATAATGAAATTTCTTAAAATTTAACTGACTGTCTACAAATCAAATGCCAAATATATTCATGCACACATACATTTATCGACATAAATACAAAAAAACTTATTCAAACCCGATATATGCACACCATCAAAATATACACGTTATATACATACATAAATAAGTCAAATATAAAAATACGTGGAGATGTACTCGTATAATACACCGAAAAAAATATCTAAAAAAAGAGAAAAAAATAATGTTTCCGTCAATACAGAGCTTATGACTTTGCTTGGAAAAATAAAATGTTCACTTGAAAAAAATTGCATGTTAAAAATAATCCAAGAGTTGAGTGCACACAGAGCGAGGCATCTCAAATCGTCTATATTAAAACGAATTTGTCAAAAAAGTGCAACGAGAAAAAATAAGTGAGAATGAGAAATATATATTTAATATCGTTCGTGAGCTGCCTTCTATAAAATAAAATAATATATAAAGCTGATGACAGTAATATTATTTTTAAACTAGTAAAAAATCAATCCCCAATCCGATTAATATTCGCTTTACGAGCTTACTTCTTTCTCCTTATGACAATTTTCTATTATTCATGATTCTTATTTTATCATCTTTTGAAGCCTTGTCAACCTTATACAGACGCTTTTACCTTATCTTATATTTTCTACGCACACCTTTTTTACGACCTACATTTTCTAAGCCTTTTCAACTTGTACATTTATTAAATAACTTTTCTCCCACTCTTTCTGTCTACATGTCCATCTGAATATTTCTTACTCTTTTTATGAAAATATCCGCAACCGCATTGAATTAATTTCTGATGTCCTCATTCTTAGTTTTTTTAAACATTTCAATGTTTCTTCCTTAACATTCTTTCTTTTACTAGTTTCCCTAATATACCTCAAACTAGGCACATTTGTTTATTGTCATTTTTGATGTTTTGAATTTTTTTTAAATTTATTTTAATACTCGTATATGAAGAGGTTTACTGATTTATTTTTGTTATAATATACCTATAAGTAGTTTTTATTAGCAATCTCTCTTGGTACGATGCTCCTTCTGAGGCAGTTGGCATTGCACTGCATTGTCTACATCACTTAAGATATTATATAAAAGGTATTTTGTTGCGATTGTATCAGCTCAGAAACCTTGACATTGTGACATACAGATTGCTCGCCCAAAATTACACCGATCTGTACCGATCTTATCGAGTATCCAATCTTCAGGCACAATCACTATCACTTGAATTTTGCATGGGTCAAAATGTAATTCTCGTTTGATACAAAATACTAATATTTTTATCACTCGTAATTGCGACAAATATTTATAAGTTGTAAGTTTTGAAATTCTTGAACAAGCACGTTAAAAAGTGTATTTTTAGTTTTGCTTGATTCTATATGATAATATTTTGTTTTTAAAATATTTATGACCGAAGACATAGGTATCCTTATATCAGGTGAAAATAGACAAACCGGTATGAATGTCCAGCTCGTTACCATGCGGCCATGTATCTCTATTATATACATAAAAAATATGGTCAGAAAATTACATAGACGATTGATTCACTTTATTAAATAGCTCCGGTTTAATGCTAATTTTATCACTATCAAAGGCCTCTAAAAGCTTCGAATACCTCTCTCCCCAACACAATGTACAGGGGATGTTGCTGATGGGGTCAAGCGAATAGTAAATATTTTTATAAATAAATATCAGTCTTAGAATGCATGACATTGGTATAAGAGAAATTTTAAATATCAGCACAGTAATAATTTGAATGAATGCCATGAGAATAAAAGAAAAACATTTCACTATTTGTTTGGATTCTAACCCGAACAGGCAAAATGGATAACAAGTATGTTTTTCATTTGCCCGTTAAATTTTTTATTCATCAAAATTTATAATTATTGAAAATATTTTCCAATTTATTTTATATTAATTATACAAAAAAACCGTTGATCCTTGCACAAAGAATGAAAACCAATTAGCGAAATTTAAACAAAAGCAATAATTTGAAAAAATGTCAAAAACCAAATGTCAAAACGGCTATAAACCTTTCACCGAGCTTAAAATTCATTTGAACATGATTTCGTTTGTTAAACTGAGAGACTTTTTAAACATTAGCTCTTTCGTTGGGACATGTAAAGAATAAAGCTTGATGTGTAAATGATGTATCCAATATGATTTTGCGAAACTCATTGCAAATGCGTTTTGTGCATGTATTGATGACTGTGCCATACATTTAGTTCCTAAATATTGCAATTATTATTGTGTTTGATCACCCTCAATTCACGGAACTTCAAAGGTTTCGTTGAATTAATTAGATATTTTGAGAATCTGTCTCTGTTCAAAGAAAATTATTAATAGATAGTTTACATACGTGAGTGAACCCCGATCTTGACAGACGAAAAATAAAAGTTACATTAATGCTTTAGGTTGTTTATGTATTGTATATAACAATTAAGTGAAATAGATTAATGTACCGTAAGAACTTCTTAGTTTAGTTGGTAAGATGCCTATCGTCCAACAGGAGTTAGGGGTTCAATTCTCGTTGATAACCAGATTTTTAAAACAAGGGTATTAGTCTAGCTTTCTTATTTCTTTTTAGTCATTTTTACAAATGTGAAAAATAATTGGAAAAGAAACGGGAAGTTTTGGAGATGAGAAAGTAGAATGAAATGAAGAATAAGAAAAACCATCCTTCATCATTGGGAACTTGAGATATATCATTATTTTTAATTCACTGTTTGAAGTAAGTCGATAAGGATTCGAGTTGAACGTTAGCAGGTAGTTGTTTCCAGAGTCTGATAGCATTGATATCAAAAGTAGACGTAAAAGAGGAAGATAGATGAACTGTGAATGTCAAAAGGTAATCACTGATATAGCGTAGCGCTAATCCATTTTCAGAAAGATTGGATAGTTTGATATACATATAGTACATACATATCACGCGTTACGTTCTGGGGAAGACAGAGAGACAGACAGAATGTCAGACTTTGCTATCTCGACACACATTTATTTTACCTCTTCCACATTCATTTATTTTACCTCTTCCACAAAATACCAAACTGGATTTCGTAGGGGAAGGTCAACAATAGATCAAATATTTTCGCTTAGACATATATTGGAAAAGACTGTAGAGTTCAACATTGATACATACCACCTCTTCATAGACTTTAAGGCTGCCTACGACACGGTCAATAGGACAAAACTCTATGAAGCTATGGCTGAATTTAATATTCCTGTCAAACTCATTAACCTAGTCAGGCTTACAATGTCCAACGTTGAGTGCCGTGTCAGAGTGCAAAAGGATCTGTCTGAACCTCTTAAAACGTTTAATGGACTTAGACAAGGAGATGCTTTGGCGTGTACGCTGTTTAATATGGCTTTGGAAAAGGCCATTAGGGATAGCGGCATACAAACAACAGGCCATATATTCAGTAAATCTGTGCAGCTCCTGGCTTATGCAGATGACATTGACATCATAGCGAGGTCGGAACATGAACTTATAAATGCCTTCCGAGCACTAGCAGCATCAGCAAAAAACCTAGGCTTAGTAGTCAATGAGACCAAAACAAAATATATGCCCGTAAATGGACGCCAAAACCCAATAAGTCTACAAATAGACAACTTTACCTTCCAAACCGTTTCTGAATTTGTGTATCTCGGTACCATGGTGACAAATAAGAACGATGTTTCCACTGAAATAAATCGAAGATTAATAGCTGCAAACCGATGCTATTTTGGACTGCAGAGGTACATGAAATCACGACATCTCTCTAGAAAAACCAAAACTCTACTTTATAAAACACTCATCCGACCTGTGCTCACCTATGGCTCAGAATGTTGGACTCTAAGTAGAGTGGACATGAGGGCTCTAGGGACATTTGAGAGGAAGATTCTGCGCAAAATATATGGCCCCATTTGCAATAACGGAGAATGGCGTATCAGGTATAATCAGGAGCTGTACGGTCTGTATGGAGACCCTACCATAACACAAGAGATTTTAATTGGGAGACTCAGGTGGGCTGGACACGTGCAGCGAATGAGTGAGGAAGACATTCCGAGAAGGCTCTTGAATGGCACACCGGGGGGTCGAAGAAAGCCAGGAAGGCCGAAGCTTCGATGGCTGGATGGTGTCAATAGGGATGCGCAGCTCATTGGCATCCAGAACTGACGAACAGCAGCACAGGACCGCCAGTCATGGAGGCGTGCTTTAAAGGAGGCCAAGACCCGACCTGGGTTGTAGAGCCATTGTTGATTGATTGACATTCATTCATCACCTATGATTTTTCTTTCTTCTTACATTTCCTTCTTTCAAAATATCATTCATTCGATTCAACCATGTGTTACTTTCCTAGATGTTCCTCTGCCACGCCTACCATTCACATAATGCACTGTATATGATATACACATATGTTTTGTTAGTATATTTTCATTCATCCGTTCTACGTGCCCAAAACTTCTCATTCGTCTTATTCATCTTACTTAACACATCAGCCTTAAGTTCATATTCATCTTTAATTATTTCATTCCATATTCTAACATAAACTGTCACCCCATGTATTATTCTAAGTGCACGCATTTCTACAGTATTTATTCTCCTCTTTTCAGTACTTTTTAGTACTACATTTTATTCTCATACGAAAATATCAAAGGATAGATAATTAAGAGCCAGTGGGTCAGGTAAGTGAATGTTTTAACAAATGGGACAGTATATATTAATTTTCAAGTAGATAATTCATCGCAGATTAGTATAAGTTACTCTAAGGTGCCTCAAAAGTTCAATCCTGAATCTGCGCACTCTCCCACAGTGTGAACACTATCTTCCAAGCGGCATTTGATGACACTGAACTAGGCTTGTTTTTCACTTAGTATACTTATCATTTTCCCATTTTCATTTCCACTGATCTTGCTCTTGTGCCACTGTAACCCAGCTCTGTGTATGCATACCACACAGTTTGAAGTTGGATTTAAGACCATGCTTGTATTACTATTTTGGACCACCCTGGTTTTTTTCTTAACTTAAGTTAAGAGAAAATCTACTAATTGATCAATCGTGACAATGACATTCTGGTAATGTGACGTACCCATTGAAGATGTTATCCCATTATTATTGCTTTATGCTGGTTGTCTTAGGTTTATCAATCGTGACAATGACATTCTGGTAATGTGACGTACCCATTGAAGATGTTATCCCATTATTATTGCTATATGCTGGTTGTCTTAGGTTTATCAATCGTGACAATGCCATTCTGGTAATGTGACGTACCCATTGAAGATGTTATCCCATTATTATTGCTATATGCTGGTTGTCTTAGGTTTATCAATCGTGACAATGACATTCTGGTAATGTGACGTACCCATTGAAGATGTTATCCAATTATTATTGTTATATGCTGGTTTTCTTAGGTTTATCAATCGTGACAATGACATTCTGGTAATGTGACGTACCCATTGAAGATGTTATCCCATTATTATTGCTATATGCTGGTTGTCTTAGGTTTATCAATCGTGACAATGCCATTCTGGTAATGTGACGTACCCATTGAAGATTTTATCCCATTATTATTGCTATATGCTGGTTGTCTTAGGTTTATCAATCGTGACAATGACATTCTGGTTATGTGACGTACCCATTGAAGATGTTATCCCATTATTATTGCTATATGCTGGTTGTCTTAGGTTTATCAAGAATGATTAAATCTGTGCGCTTGTTCTGTCATTTTATATTAAGGACATAGTGCAAGCATCTCTGATGAAATTTTTCTTACATTTTGAAGTATCTGCTATAGATCGTCCAGGTTTCACATCGATACAGCAGATATGACAACATAACTGCCATGCATAGTAGTATTCTGGTTGATTTGTAATAGCCTCAATTGAAAACACTCTTCCCCGCAGTCTACCATTATCGCTATTAGTACATCTTAGTATGTATTGATTTCCTTATATGGTAGATGTTGATACCATACGGGTTTGTATTTTCGAGCCACCTTAGTGTACACAAAAGGAAATTATACTTCCAAAGATGGTTAAATGATGCTTACGTATGGCGACAATTTTTTTATTCAAGTAATGGATTAAGTTAACAAGAAAATAAAAATGAAAGATTTGACTATATTTTTTTAGTATAAAATTTTTGCTATTACAATACTGAGTGGCATTTTAAGTAAATGTTGAACATTTGAATCAGTATTCCCATTGTTTTTTTTTAATATCTTATATTCACTTTGGTATTATCTGAAGCATTCCACAAGTTAATCTCATCTAAGAACTAATGTATTCCGTTTCTAAAGATTCATTTTAAACTTCGATATGTACAAAAAAATTCACAAACATTTTACATCCGTAGCTGTGCTCAAATATCTGCACTAAAAAATTACTTTGCTCCAAGTTTGTTCTTGTAAAACAGAGTAAATTAAATATACTTTCTTCAAGAAGAGGTTCTTTTCTATTTCACGTTGTTTTCAAAGAACGTATGGTACCATTTTCTATGCATTTTATATCAAAGATAAGCATAAAATTGAAGGTTTATACCCTCCATGAATTATTTTTAATTCAAAAGTTATTAGTCGTTTAAATTTTTTTTAAATTAATTTTACATAACAAAGAATACACTTTGACAAGGCGTTTTTACCCATTTAAAAGCTGACTTAAATACGTAGTTCTTTCATATAATAAAGGTTGTTAGTAGTAGCCTTTAGGTGAATAGTTTGTAATACGTAGAAAATGTACAAATGACATGAGATTGTCCCGATTACCACACTTTTAAAATATTTTTTTCCATTACATAAAAACATTTTATATTTTATGAAACCAAAGATTATTGAAAACGCACCGCAATTAACTGTCGGCACTGTGACATCAAAATACCCATCAATTCACACACTCGGCGGCAAATACGTTAAGTACAGCGCTCGCTGCGAGAACATTTTTATTTATAATATTTCCTATAGATTTGTTGAATTGATAAAATATCGGTTGATACATTTATTTATCAAGGCAGATAACATTTTTTACAAGCCTTACTTTTTGTACATTTTTTAATTATATTATACATTTTTTTCTCATACCACTGTCATTAAATACGTAAATATGTGTCTTGTTTGATCAAGTTAAGGTTATGTGTGTGCACTAGGGCATTATATGCACATAGTATTGTAATGCACTTTTTCGTAAAAGAAAAACAAAACGTAAAAATATTACTAATACGTGAGCATACATGTATAAAATTCAACGTGGTAGAATGTTTGATTACGGTTGTGTAATTTCACGCAAATTAGTGTTTTGATGGTTATTTGAAATTAAATTATTGATAAAGATTACGAAGTAATTTCTGGTAGAATTTGTTTTTAAAAGACTGTCATGTTTTCAATATTTAGATTAATTACTTCTTAAATAAAAAAATAAAGTGAAACAACTGTATTCGGTTTGAAGTTCAATTTAATTTAATGTTAGCTTCTTGCGAGCATCGAATATTTCTTATTTTAGAATGTTGAGTGTAACATATGGATTTTATTACACACTCGGAAGAGTTCTTATAAAAAATTTAATATTACTTAACAGTATTGAAAGTGCAAAAAAGAACATAGTGGAGGATAAGTGTTATGGTATAAATCTCTTCCAGTTATGTAAGATAATAAAAACCTTTTTTTATAAAAATCTTCAATGTTCATACACAAGAAAATCTTCAATGTTCATACACAACAAACTAAAACAAAGAGAAAATAGTAAAACAACACATAATAAGAGTGTTTTAATGCAATAATTTGTGAATCTGTAAAAAAGGTAAAATTATAAAAGAATCAAATTAATATAATGCTTTGTGTATTTATATGTTACTTTCAGTTCTAAGTATCATAGTTTAAGTTTGTTGTTGGAACAACTTCTATCAAAGCAAATTCCATCTTCAGTCACGAAGTTTCCCTTCCCTTGGCAATTGAGATTTAATCCATGGCACGAATTCATTAGTAATTCCTGTTTGCATGATATATTCGATATAACTTTAAGTTCATCACTTTAGGATGCTTCAACGTAATATGTCAGTAGTTGTGGAAGCATTATTCTATGACTTGAATCAAATTCCGGATGCAGAATATTAAGTTTATTGTTTCATTTGATTAGGAATTATCTGTGACTATAATATCAAGTAACTGATTGATTAAAAATAAATCAAAACAGTTTAAAACACATATTACAAGAATTAATGATTGTTGTTATGTAAAAAGTATTAACTTTTGAAATTGTCGTAAATTTCAAATAATAAAAATCATAATGATTAATTCTAATTTTAAAGGTTTATTTGATTAAATTAAATCTGACGCTACTGTTAAAGTTAGTTAATAAAATTTTAGAAAAAGTCCTACCTTATTTTCTTGTTGACAGCAGAAAAATTAAAACCCACCTGTGAATAAAATAAAAAAAATATTAGTCGCATGATCGCTAAATAAATTCAATTTATTAAATACTTGGGAATAATTCCTAAACAAAATAAATTACAATAGAAATGAGATTCATCTGTTAGGAAAGAATGTTGGAGATGAGAGAAATTAAACGAAATTAAACGTTTTTGGCTCACTATGACTTTGTTTGGATTTCGCACGGTGCCTCTTAATACATCTAACCTGACGTTTGTACATATTGAATAGCGTGACTGTGAGATAAAATTGTCTTCTGTCCCATTAAATGAGTCTTCGGGCTTTACAACTCAAGTAGGTAAGGGACTCGTAGTTCGTCTTTGCACGTGTTGCCAATACAATAAATAAAAATGCATCAACATTTACCCATGTCTAATGCATGCGAGTATTGTTACCAGATGCAATTTTTCATATGATTGAAACCTTATTTTTTCAGGTAGCATCGAGTGGAAGGTGTATTTTACCAACTAGAAGAGGTCGACACTTAAAAGGTAAAATAATTTCAATTTTGAGAATTTGCTTAAGGATAGGTATTTATAAGCGAAACATCTTAAAAATATCAGCAATATTTTCTCACATAAAATAAGGTTATCTTGCTTGTATTTTTATATATTGTTTCACATG
>OX463845.1:33493492-33620737 GCA_949825065.1 Odontocerum albicorne | reverse complement strand
AAAATGAATTTGTTTCCAAATATATTACAAAATATATAAAAAATAGGATGTTCGACAAAAGATCTTTCCAATTTACAAATTAAACTTTTTAGACATAAAATTTTCTTTGTGAATGCTACTAATACAATGATTCTCCTCCTCCTTGGAGTTTGGCTGACGAAAAAGATTTTCAAAACTCGAGTCATCGTATTATTATAATTTACAAAGTAAATACAATATTATCATTATGAAGTTTCACTTAGTAAAGCCCTTAATACTGAATTAACTTTTAAAGTAAGAATTTTCCTTATTGAAAATTATAATGAAAGTTTTGTACATGATGTTCTCATATGTCAAGATATTAATCAAACACCGTCAGGAAAATCTGGGGCTTAAAATTTTGATATACGATTTAATCTCAATAGCAAATAATCAAATTGTCAACGTTTCAAGAAAAAAATATCACTGTAAATTGTTAAACATAAAAAAAACTCTTGTCTTTTGCATAATTTATTTCATCAGTGAGCTTGAAACTTAATTGATTTATATTACAATATGTTAGCTGATATTTGTCAAGTAGTGAGATATTAGATACTTTTGTATCATATAAGAATGACCTAACCAAATCTAAATTGATGTATAAAACAATTCAATCATACACAAATCTATATAAGCTCTACCTTTGTACGAATAATATTTGTTTCGTATTTCTGTATATACATGTTTCAGTAGACGGCAAGGTCTGAAATATAATAGCTATCGGCAAAAGGACTGGGAACACTCGACATGAAACAAGGTATATTACAGGATTTTTATCTCAAGTGTAACTGTAACAGGTTTTGGCCTTCAGAGGATTAACATTCCTTAAAAAGCTTCAAATTTATAATTTACGCGAAATAAATAAGTGACCTTTCGAAAATTTCAGACTTTAAAAAAATGTATTGAATTTTCGTTCGATAACCATATTTAGTTGGAATAAAAACAAAAAATAGTGTTTGTTAAATTTGTTTTAATATATAATATACTTGAAACGTTGAATATTGTTGTTTCACTAGAGTTATTGGTGTTTGAACGAATAATCTTAAGGAAAATGTTAGGATTGGTTCAAGAAGGGTGCAAATGGAGACTGCGCCCCTATTAAGTAATTTATGACATTTTAATAACACACATTGTACAATATTTATTCGGTTCCTTATATACTTTTTCCACGTCCACGTTCCACTTCTATATATTAAAGTTGATACTAAATTACTGTTGTGGACTATAATGATGATTATAACAGTAACACTACACTAACTAATAAAAATACAGTACAGAATGCACTAGCTGAATAAATATTTTAGTTTTGAAGTAAATATGAATATGAAAATATGTATTATATTTATTTTAAAACTAAACATACATTTTTTAGTTGCAATACCTTTTTTAATGGTTAACTATTCTGAAACTTATTGAATCGCAATTATTGTTATACCAATATTGAAAACATATTTTTTACATTTTACTAGATAATCGGAAAATAAACCATATTAAATTAAAACATGGTTATTTTGTTTCATTCCACTTTATTTACTGTAAATTACAGTGCATTTCAACACTCTCGCTGTTCAAGTTCTTGACAACTCACCTGATAATGACATAGCGAGTGTTGAAATGTATTGCGATTTACATTAAATAAAGTAGAATAAAACAAAGTAACGTGGTTTAATTTTATGTTAATTGTGGAATTCCACAAAATGACGCCTAAGTTATTTAAGTAAAAATAAACAATTCAATTTGGAATTAAGGGAACTGACATAATGATTGCACTAAGTCTGAGATCATCTATTTGCATTTAAAGGTTTTACTGATAACTGTGAACATTAAATGAAAACCAACATTGTAAAATATAACAATATTGTCGCCATCAATGATATAATATTTTTTTGACATTTTGTAATTCAGCGTCTACACAACTAGGTTTGAGACAACCGAGATCGTTCACCGGAAAGAAGTGAATCTTATAACGTCCATTAACACTTGTCTTACCGTGCTAAAAAAATCCCCCAACCACGGTGCTGGACGCTAAGCGTCCAGTGAAAAATGTATATTTTAAATTAAAATTATGCAAAATCTGCTAGGTTATTTTATGTAACTAGCTATAAAAATAATTTTATTATGTATTAAAACGTCGAATGATCAAATAAAATATAAGTCCTGGTCACTCGCTGTACATCACAGGGTGGCAAGTGTTAAATATAATATTAATAAAATTAAAGGTTTTATTACCTATTTAAGATATGCAATTCAATTTGGAATGGCACAAAAGTTATGAATGTAAGATCAATGTGACAGAAATAAGAATAACGTCTTAATTGTGTTAAATAATAAGTAACGGGGATATTAGAAAATAAATCGTATTTAAAGAAAAATCAGTGTTTATGCTGATGGAAGTAGCAGAGGGATGGTTCGGCTAAGTAGAAATAATTATTGATGAAGAAATATTACAAAAACCATATATACAAATAGTTTGAAAGGTGCGAGAAATTTAACAACACCTAAAAAAACATGACACGGCCAATAAATCTAGATTAAAAAGAAAGAAGAGTTTTATAAATACATAATTTATAAATAAAACAACAGGTAATTTAATGTTCACGCACAACTTTTATGGATCTGGGTTCGTTGCATTTCATTTGTCGTTAGATGAAAAAATTATGTGCCAGGATAGAATGAAGTAGATATATGTTCTCTCTACCTACCTCAATATATATAAGACCGGATGGTGATAATGATGATGTTTTTATTTACAAAGGACGTACTTGTCAACATTATGTGCAAATATGTTTACTTATAAGGAAACCACCGTAAACCAAATTGCTAAACAACCCGAGATATTCGATAAGGTTAGACCTTTGAATGGGTTTTCTGGGTCATTTCAGATATTTGATAATTATTTAGGAATAACCCGTGTCAACATATAGAATCCTTTTCATGAACAATATTCTCGTCAGTGTTTTAACCATAACCAGTACCCTATATTCTGAATCTGACGTTTAATGTTGTGTTATAGAAATGAAAGTGTGAGGATCATATTATAGAAATTGTGTTATAGAAATTAAAGTGTGAGGATCATATTATAGAAATTGTGTTATAGAAATTAAAGTGTGAGGATCATATTATAGAAATTGTGTTATAGAAATTAAAGTGTGAGGTAACTCACTTAATTTTATACATGATAGAGGTAATTGCAAGTGATATTTATTGAACTACAGTTGATACTGAGGATAACTTCAGCCTGATATGGTCGACTCCTTACATTTTGATTATTACTTAATTTTCGAACAAACATATGTAAACTTTTAATAACCTACAAGTATCTTACTGATAAGACAATCTCCGTGGTCATTTTGGTAAGACGCTTGACTTCCACTCGAGGATTCGATTCTCGAAGGTACCGTAAAAATATAAAAAAGGATTCCAGCCCACTTAAACTTGGTTTTTGATACTATATTTTTGGTTGGTCAAAATATAGGAATAAACTCACAAGGTTGTACCATTTTTAATGAAAATGGTGTACAATGTTTTTTTATGAGCTACAAAAATATATATTTTTTTATTTAATCATTTTTTTATTTAATTTTTAAAATTTATTTAATATAGTAATCTTTTTGCCAGAGGCTACATCCATAAAAACATGAATAATTACTTAATAATTCAATTTTTTTTTCTATTTTATAAGTAAAAGCTTATTTTATTTTAATTTCCTACATATAATTTAAATATTTAATAACCTTAATATTTAGTTTCTAAGAAATAGTTAACACCTTAATCCTAACTTACAACTAGATAACAATTCTTAAAACTAATTATTTCAATACGTTTATACACGTACATGTTCACTCGTTCAGGCTTCTTGCATTTCATCAAACACACTCTGACCTTGGTCCTCTCTGCTAATGATGTAGGTGAACTAGTCAAGTAACAGATGATGGCGTAAATTATCTAAAACATTCCTAATAATTGATATAAACTTAAATTATACGACAAAAACATGTCATTATTTTAAGTTGTAAAAAGTTAAATTCAATTTGTAAAAAAAGCTTTCCAGCCTGGCAACAAAGTTCGTCTGGTGACAATACTCACAAACGCTAAACGTCTGCATGTGTTGTGTCTTCTTTGCGTGCGGTAACAACCAACCAAAAAAGTTCCGTGTGTACTCCAGTGGTTCTAAAACCAAAAGTTCGATTGGTGGGACTGAAAACAATGTAGCTTCATGTTCTTAAATATATCTGAATCACCAATACGGATAAGCGGAGGGAGAAATGTTTTGAGTTTAATTCTCGTTGGTTACTAAAAGTATTTGTTAAAATGTCATTAATTCCATATAAAACACGTCATTAATTCCATATAATACACAAAGGAAGCCAATATAAGACAAGGGGTAAGGCAGGGATGCTCTCTGTCACCTGTTCTTTTTAACGCCTATATACAGAGCACGATTGACGACTTGAGAGAGAGAATGAGTCACAGAGAAGGTGTAAAGATATACGGGCAAAAGGTGGACATGATAAGGTTCGCTGACGATATTGCTATGGTTGCTGAAAGTGAAGAGGAACTACAAGAGGCCTTAACAACTATGGAAAGCATTCTTCAAAATAACTACAGTATGAAGATAAATAAAGACAAAACAAAGCTGCTGACTGTAGGCCGAGCGCAGCACCAGATGAGAATAGTGATGTCGGGTAAACCACTAAAGAACACCAAGGAGTTTGTCTACCTCGGGAGCAAAATAACATGGGACGGTCGGTCCAAGAGCGAGGTCGACAGCCGTATACATCAGGCTAGACTTGCATTTAATAAAAGGTCGAAAATAATAGAATAAAATAATATAGACCTAAAACTGAGAATACTCCTCATCAAGACCTATGTATGGAGTATCTTGATGTACGGCTGCGAGACATGGTGCCTATCCGAAAGAGATAGACGAAGACTAGAGGCTTTTGAGATGTGGTCCTATAGAAGACTATTAGGAATTTCATGGAGAGACCGCATCACAAATGAAGAGGTTCTCCAACGAATCGAAGGAGGAAGGCACCTGCTCAGGATCCTGTCCGAAAGGCGTGCAAGATGGATCGGTCATATAATACGACAAGAGGGCCTCTTGCATGCCATAATGGAGGGTATGACCGAGGGGACAAACTCTAGGGGACGCCCACACCGAGAGTACCTGGAGGACCTGTTGGTGGACGTGCGCTGCTCAACATATACAGACTTAAAGAGAGCCGCACAGGACAGGGGGGAATGGAGGAGAAGAGTTCAAATTGCTGCAAACCAGTCTTAGGACTGCAACCACGGAAGGAAAACACGTAAAAATAGATCGCCGTTATCGTTCCTTTTATCACCTTGGCGCGATGTATTCTAATATTTGTAACACATTTAATAAAACTCTTTAAAACATTTCTTATTATATACCGATTGGGAATATAATATTTATGCAAAAATTTCCTCTCTGCCTACCTCAAAAAAGTCATTGTGTAATGGTTAGTTTGTAATAGTTTAAACAACGTTATGTTTTTGTTTTATTGCTCTGACATTTGTTTTCTTTATTATGTCTTCAATAATTTTATATATTTCCTAAACTTTGAAAGGAAAAAAAGAAATGGAACACATGAAATAGAATCAACGAACGTAAAGCGATCGTATGATTCCCTTTTATGTAAACTAATTCCGATACAAAACAATAAAAGAAGCAGCGGTAACCTCGGAAGGATAATCGAAATATCCTTTTATTAAAAACTCAGCTCTTTCTTATAGAGAAAGGAGACCAGAGAAGGGAACATATTCTCAATTCTTATTCTTCAAATTCATAATAATGAAATCTTCAAAACTAATAAATATGTTTTTGGACCATAGTTGAGGCGTTCTTGAACACTCCTAATATTAAGCTTTTATATTGAAAGCAGGACTGCTGACAATGTTTTAATTGATGGTATACTTTCAAAATCCATATTAATTAGGCTGTCATTGATATTATAAAATTTTATTTTAAAAGTTTATTATTTTCACAGAATCTTGACATTAAAAAAGTTACCTGACAAACAAAGAATATAAGATGGCCTTCCATGATCTAGGTCTGCCAACGTATGGGTTGCAGATTCGATTAAAAAAAGAGTCAGGTTTCTAATTAGTTGGAAGAGATTGCCACATCGCAATACACTCACCAGGTTGTACTGTATATAATATAGGTGTAATATAATACAATAATAAAAAAAAGCTACCTTTGAGACAACGATTCTCCGAAAAATATATGATCAAATTTAGAATAAGAAGACCTTCACAAAGAAAAATATATAAAAGTGCTCAAACGTGCTGCTTGAGTACTTGTGCGGCGTGCAGGACACTGATGTATGATCAAATTTTGAATAAGAAGACCGTCACAAAGAAAAATATATATAATATTATAAAAAAATGCTCAAATGCGCTGGCTTAAGTACTTGTGCCGCGTGCAGGACACTGATATATGATCAAACTTTGAATAAGAAGACTTTCACAAAGAAAAAGACATAAAAAATGTTCAAATGCGCTGGCTTGAATACTTATGCCGTGTGCAGGACACTGACTCTGCAAGGAAGAATTTATTCAGCAATCCGATGCGGTAAAGGAGAGTGAGGAGATCAAAGTTGCGATGGCTGGATGAGGTGACAGAAAACTGCGGCACAATGGGTACAACCAATTGGAGGAGGGATGCTGCTGAAAGAGATAGCTGGCAGAGAACCTGCGAGCAGGTTAGAATCATTCTAGGTTGTAGGGCTGACTAAGATAAAACTAAGGGTAAGTGACAAGACAGTTTCGTTTTATGGAGGCATCTATAAATTGTGCAAAATACTTTATTTAATAGGCTTACATTGTGAACATATTCCATAACTTATGTATTTAAACTTAAAAGCAACAAAAGTTAGAGGTTAACGACCATCGAAACATGTTGAAAGTTTCCAGTTTACCGGTCGTTATAAAGTTCTAACATGTTATAATGGTCGGTAATCTTAAGCTTTCTTCTAATTTAATTCAAATACACTAATTGTAAAATATTTAGAAAACACAGTAAGAAATTATTATTTCACATCACTATTTACGTATAATAATTTATCAAAGGTATCGACTTCAAGTTTACGGAAGCTAGAATATTTAATTAGACAACAGTTTGTTTTCCACTTGTTAAATTTATCACCGAGAACGTATTTATATTTACGCCGTCTGTAAAGAGCCACAAGACAGGAGTGATAAATGTAATTAGTGTTATAACGAAGTTATTTGTTATCACATACCATTTACGTGGAGCGAAGATGTATGACAGAATACGTAATGAAGTGATAAGGGATGAATGTGAACTGAAGCTGGTGTATTAAGTAAGATGAAGACGAATAAACTGAGATGATCTGGAAATGTCGTGTAATTCAGTGCAAGTGGAATCTGTGGTTATTTGTGGAATACCATGAAAAGTATAGTTGTATCGTCTGAATTACATTTTGAAAAAGGAAATGTAAAAGTTAGAGATATCGTTGGAGTTGTATGAAAATGAGTATGGATGTAAAATACTCAAAAGTTGTGTAGCGATAGAACTTTTTAAGGTTGTATAATTTCTGCTTACCCTGACAGAGAAACGGCGAGACGGTATGTATGTATGTTATGTATTGTATATTTTTACAGACTTCATTGAACCTACGTTTGTGGAATGGCACTTTTAAGCTTTTTAATCGAAAAGCTTTTGAATGATTTTTATAAAGAAACAGAGGTAATGAATTATTATTATTATTAACAGTAATGCCAAAACAAAGCATTATTTATACTTACATGAACAAGTTGATTTGTGTACATTATATTTTCAGTTTTTTTAAGAAAGGTAGGAAGACATTCGACAAAACGAATGCTTTGAGGAATATACCATAGAAGTATATCAAAACACTCGAGTTGCGTAAAACCACGTTTGAAACAGAGCACTTTGAATCAAGAAAAATCTTTGTTTATTTTCAAGACGTAAATGCTTTCAATTCGAGCTTGGCAATGAAAACGCGTAATAATAATTGTCATTACAGTAAAATTACGCGAAGATTATTTTTAACTAACCCAAACATTTATTGTATTCTACGATGGAAATTTGTATAATTGACAATAAATATCTATTATTTAAAGTGCCTCATGCTAAAATTAAATATTTCGAATAACGGATAAATGCAAAGTGCGATGTGCGATGTTGAAAGACGAGTAACGGCATGCAATAGATTGATTTGTGGATTATACGAGTACGTTGTGTTTACCGACTGAATCATTTTAAGAAAATTAAAGTAATGGAATTTTGATGGAATTTTGGTTCTAATATTACGGTTTGCAAGCAAAACTTGAACGTCTGGAAAAAATATGAAAGTGAGGTAAATGCGGTATAAATAAAAGTGTTATGTTGAATGTGTGGAAATAGAACGTATGACAGAATAAGAATTGATGACATCAAGAAATAATGCACTTTAAAAGAAGATGTTGCGTTTAAAAAAAGGAGCATTGAACCACCTTGAAAGAATGAATGATGGAAGATTGATTTACATATTTTTTTAGAGTAGTATGTAAGATAAGATACGTGATATTTGGGAAGACCTAGAAATACGTGGTATGACAAAATTAATTAAATTGTGAAAGGAGTACTTAACATACTTTATACTAGGAGAGTATACGAGTATATGAGAGGGTGTGCGAGAATAGAATGAACTGGAGGTCTGTTCTCTCTGCCTACCCCAATAGGCAGATGGCATGGTGGGGATGATGATAATAAACGTTACAACGTGCGTTTTGCATCAACGAGGCGATGCAATACAAATAATATTTCTGTTAGTTAGAATTGAACCTACGATATTTTTTTCGCCCAGAGATTACTCTTAAACAACTGAGAACGTGTGGTGAAATCTTGCTCGCTTAAATACATAAAATTTTGTTTTCATTCCCTTTTCAAGATAATTATGATTAAAATACACACAAGTAATATCCATCTCCCTAATTCTTTTAAATCCTTGGTGATATTTGCTGGTATGTTGTTTAACAAGTTTTATCATTTATATTATGCATTTCGTTTAAGTATATATAATTTGTTTTTTATCAAACACCGTTTATTCCACTTTTTATAATGGTATACCCCTACCGGTTTAAAGACTTTCACCTCATCATCAGGGGAGCGCAAACAAAGGAGTCTTCTTTACACTCCCTGATGATGATGTGAAAGCTTTGAAACCGGTAGGGTTATACCGTTATGAAAAGTGGAATAAACGGTGTTTGATAAAAACAAATTACAATGTCTTTAAACCTCCACAATGTTAATGCCTTAACTACAAATAATATATCATTTAAGTATGTTTAAGTTTTCGTTTTGAAAACACTGTCGTTACCTTTCACTCAACCACTATTGACATTAATCTGCGTCATTTTTGTCAAGTTGGTTAGAAGAAATAGCCGTCTGGAAATATGAGAACCATCTGCATATTTTGCAATGAAGTGCCTAAGAAATATTAATAAACACATCTCATGATATTTTTTTGAATAAACTGACAGAAAAAAGAAAGATGCAATTTTTTTTAATTCAATACTTCATCTCTCTCTACCTTATTGACATGGTTCTGTTCAACATTTACATTTCGGTCATGTGAACATGGTGAATTTTTTTTCCCAGGCTGGAACCCGTCTTTGGGTATTATCGTGAATTGAACCCAAATTTTAGTCGACTAATCTGGAAGACTCTGAAGTAAATAGACAAAAGGACGATTGTCGATAAATTGATATGAAAACATCTTGTGAGTGACACGGTAGAGGAATCACTTAGATTTTCCCTGCCTCAGAATGAGTGGTGTTCTTTAAATAAGATCAGATGCGAAATTAGTTGCGCTACATATGATATGCACAAGTGGAGCCTAGAAGAGTCACCTTTCTGTGAGTGCGGGGAAATTCAGACCAAGGATTACATCGTGATGCTCGCTGTATTCGTATTTGGAAGCATGCATGAGCTACCTTGTGGGACGATTTAACCAAGTCGGAAAAGACACACTGGGTGTTAAAGCCAAACGTATTGTAGAATAAGCAAAAGAACCCAACACCCTCGACTGGAAGGCAAGCTTCTTACCAACTAGATCATGGATATCATCGAAATGGACGATGGAAATCTATACATATTTTCTTAATAAATTACCAAATATATGCCCTGAGATACTGTTGTGAAAAACTGGTCATTTTGTTTACATTGGGGAATAATTTTAACTTATCATACCTAGGCCGTTATGAGATTATTTTTTTAATTCCTACTGCTGCTGATGCATGGTAGCTTCTCCATACTCCATTTTTTCGAAAAATTTTGTTAATAAAAAACATTACAATGAATTGTTTAATTAATGCATTAAAAACTAAAATAAATTAACTAAAAATGTCTCACTAAATGTGTTATTTTGAAAGTGTGAAATAAATGTAAACTTAAATGAATATATTTGTAGATAAAAAAAAAACAATTTTTTTTTTAAGTTAAATGCTATTCAAATAATAAAGCATTCATTTATTGTTCAATACTAGATTATTGTATCTAAAATACGAGTAGTAAAAGTTAACAATAAAAAATACTAACGATAATAAGTATTGTTTTGACTTAAACGTGTAACTTTATTAACCTTTTTAATAAAAGAGAACATTTTTTCGTCGATTTCATTATCGACACTTTTTACTCAATAAAATTTGATAAGACTTATGGTTTTTAAAAATATTTTTAGAATAGCGAATTCAGTGTACATTTTAAAAAAATTGCCTTGTACAGTGGTGCTCAAGAACCAAATGTTGGAAACATCCGAATTTAGGGGATTTGATATTGGCAGTAAGTGTCCCTAGGTTGGAAGCAACCGGAGACAAGCCCTGTATATTCAGCTAGGTGCCTATTGGAGCCTGCCCCTTGGTAATTAGAGAAGTGAATTATCTTCAGCACCATCCCCCCACCACTAGGTCATGAGCCGATAAAAATCTTGAGCTGGTTTCACACTGTAAATTGCGCTTGAATTAAATTTATGGCGGGAAAAAGGAAGTATGGTAAGTTAAATATAGGGGAGAATTTTCCTCAAAGTAGTTCAGTAATTACACAAATCCCAAAATATTCTTCATCCTATTTTAAGTCGATTTTAATCCTTGGTCATGCAATACATTTTTTTCCAATACTCCGCGTGTTGACAATTACTGGACGTTTTGGTGATGTCACAAAAACCATATTCTAATCCAGACGAGTGTTTTACTGTCATTGAAAAAATAATTGGCCCTATATTTTTCATAAATTTCACTTCACTTCACGGATTCACTTAAAACCCATATTTTATGTTTATGATGTATCAAAATATTCAATATATAAATATTTAAAATCTAACCTGACCAATCTTCACTGAATGATATTTGAAAAATACTAGTTGAACAATTAAAAAAAACAATTAAAATTCTGGGCACCAACGGGAATACAAAATCTTGGTATTAACAACCCGTGCTGTAAGACAGGTGTCTTACCAAATAGTTATAAAAGCATCTATATATTAAGGACAGTATTATTGAACGGTATTAATAAAATGTATTCATTAATTATTCATCAACGGTACAATATATCTTATAAAATTATTCAAAAACAATAGCGAATGCTCCATTCTTTACGAAGGAAAATAATCTGTAAAAAAACAATTTAAAATAAGTCAATAAACCCTTAAAAAGAAACGCATCAACATATTAAAACAATACAAAGTAATTTATACAAGTAAGCTAGTAAACAAATCAAAGTGATATAAAAAACTGACAATGCACATAACTTGATTATACGACACGGGGCCGCTCGAGTTCTTCCCGCTGCCCACATCGATTGTCATATTGACATTCATGTGGAAAAAATCATGCAGTGAGAATTCAACACTTCATTAGTTCTTCAATCAAACCTCTTTATAGCTCAACAGACTATGGTAACAGTAATTTACAGCTCAATGGTAATTTATAGCTCAACATCACAATGAATGGGTGATATATTGACAACCACAGTAAATTGATTTCCTAAAATATGCATTCCATATATGTGTACGGAAAATATTGACTACAGCAGCAAATTGATTTCCTAAAATATGGATTCCATATGTATATGTAGGGAAATTTTGTTGGTAATGGTTTTTATGGCATCCAATAATATTGAGTAGTCCATCTCACGCAAAAATTAAATATTTTCATTGCATCATCCTTCAATATATCACTATGAGCTATAAATTGGTTTTCTTCAACGTTTGTCAATATCTTGTTGCGATATCTAGACTTTCTATGTTCCAGTTCATAAATGATGTAGCAAGTGTCTGAACGACCTTTCGACTTGAACCTGTTTTTAGAGATAGTCTTATAAACAGAAAGCTCTCCAAAACTCCCATATAGACAGCCATGTGTCCGATGGCTTCAAGGAGCTGTGTGATTCTTAGCGTGCCTGTCGTTTCGTTTTTACTAAACTTACTAGAAGGGTTCAAAATATTCCATTAATGCCAACGTCAATCAGACGATGATATTGACAGAATCCTTTGCATTTGCCATGCACTACTGAGAGATCAATAATTCCATCTTACAGTTTACAAAAAAAAAAAATAGAAATAATTGTGAAATTTATTTAAGGTCGGTCCTGTTCAAATAGTGACTACCCGCGGCCAATCAAAGTAGGATGAAGAAGGAACGCCGGTTACTTAAAATCGGACCTATCCATTCTGATTCGGCAGCAATATTTATATAATATAATAATAATACTGTTATTGTAAACAGTATTATTATTATATTATATACTGTTGTACTGTTGACTATTGTACTGTTGTACTATTGTACTGTTGACTTATACATGAATTGTTTGATATATGTCACTAAAATATATTACTCAACTAACATGAGGAATGAAACCGTCCAAGTATAAGAGCAAGCCAAAATTAACATTTAGAAAAATTCTTAGCTTCGGAGAGCAAGAGAGAAAGAAGACAGAAAAAATTAAAAGTTCTGTAAGAGTGCAAGGGTTGTAGCATATCAATTTGTTTCCAGTCAAAAAGCATTGAAGTATTAAAATTCACTTAGTTTAATTTTTTTGAGTATGGATAACAACTTTAAAAAAATCCAAGGTGACTTTATCAAGAGCACACACATGCAATTTAAGGGGCATCAAGTGCAGACAGGCGCCTGAGTACGCCAGTTTTATTGCACATATGGAAGCGCCGTCCCTGCTAATAACACATATCATATGATACAAAAGTTGTTGTTACAATGCTTGTATTAATTTAGTTATTCTGTTAAATTATTTATCAAATCGAAATGATTCGATAGATGTCACTGCAATATGCTGCAGTTAAAATGTGAAATGAAGCCATCACAGTATAAAAGCAAGTGAAAATCAAAATCTATGAACAGTCCTAGTTCGGGCGAGCTTGAGACAACGCGCTCTCTCTCATTTATCCCAAACTAAAATGGACTGTGCGTGCGTGTGCGCATTGCATGCGTGCGCTTTGCGTGCGCTGTGCGTGCGCGTGCGTGCGCGCGTGTGCGAGAGCGAGCGTGTGTGTGCATGGTGTGTGTGTGCACGGGGTGTGTGTGCGCGGGGTGTGTGTGCGCGGGGTGTGTGTGCGCGGGGTGTGTGTGCGCGGGGTGTGTGTGCGCGGGGTGTGTGTGCGCGGGGTGTGTGTGCGCGGGGTGTGTGTGCGCGGGGTGTGTGTGCGCGGGGTGTGTGTGCGCGGGGTGTGTGTGCGCGGCGTGTGTGTGCGCTGCGTGGGTGTGCGGGGTGTGTGTGTGCGCGGGGGTGTGTGTGTGTGCGGGGTGTGTGTGTGTGTGTGCGGGGTGTGTGTGTGTGCGGGGTGTGTGTGTGTGCGGGGTGTGTGTGTGTGCGGGGTGTGTGTGTGTGCGGGGTGTGTGTGTGTGTGCAGGGTGTGTGTGTGTGTGCGGGGTGTGCGTGTGTGCGGGGTGTGCGTGTGTGCGGGGTGTGCGTGTGTGCGGGGTGTGCGTGTGTGCGGGGTGTGCGTGTGCGCGGGGGTGTGTGTGTGTGCGGGGTGTGTGTGTGTGTGTGCGGGGTGTGTGTGTGTGTGTGTGCGGGGTGTGCGTGTGTGCGGGGTGTGCGTGTGTGCGCGGGGTGTGTGTGCGCGGCGTGTGTGTGCGCTGCGTGGGTGTGCGGGGTGTGTGTGTGCGCGGGGGTGTGTGTGTGCGGTGTGTGTGTGTGTGTGTGCGGGGTGTGTGTGTGTGCGGGGTGTGTGTGTGTGCGGGGTGTGTGTGTGTGTGCGGGGTGTGTGTGTGTGTGCGGGGTGTGTGTGTGTGCGGGGTGTGCGTGTGTGCGGGGTGTGCGTGTGTGCGGGGTGTGCGTGTGTGCGGGGTGTGCGTGTGCGGGGTGTGTGCGTGTGAGGGGTGTGCGTGTGTGCGGGGTGTGCGTGTGTGCGGGGTGTGCGTGTGTGCGGGGTGTGCGTGTGTGCGGGGTGTGCGTGTGTGCGGGGTGTGCGTGTGCGGGGTGTGTGCGTGTGCGGGGTGTGCGTGTGCGTGTGCGGGGTGTGCGTGTGCGGAGTGTGCGTGTGCGGGGTGTGCGTGTGCGGGGAGTGTGTGTGTGTGTGTGCGGGGTATGCGTGTGCGGGGTGTGCGTGTGCGGGGTGTGCGTGTGCGGGGTGTGCGTTTGCGGGGTGTGCGTTTGCGGGGTGTGCGTGTGCGGGGTGTGCGTGTGCGCGGGGTGTGCGTGTGCGCGGGGTGTGCGTGTGCAGGGTGTGCGTGTGCGCGGGGTGTGCGTGTGCGCGGGGTGTGCGTGTGTGCGGGGTGTGCGTGTGTGCGGGGTGTGTGTGTGTGCGGTGTGTGTGTGTGCGGGGTGTGTGTGTGTGCGGGGTGTGTGTGTGTGCGGAGTGTGTGTGTGCGGGGTGTGTGTGTGTGTGCGGGGTGTGTTTGTGTGTGCGGGGTGTGTGTGTGTACAGGGTGTGTGTGTTCGGGGTGTGTGTGTGTGCGGGGTGTGTGTGTGCGGGGTGTGTGTGTGTGTGCGGGGTGTGTGTGTGCGGGCTGTGTGTGTGTGTGTGCGGGGTGTGTGTGTGTGCGGGGTGTGTGTGTGTGCGGGGTGTGTGTGTGTGTGCGGGGTGTGTGTGTGTGCGGGGTGTGTGTGTGTGCGGGGTGTGTGTGTGTGCGGGGTGTGTGTGTGTGCGGGGTGTGTGTGTGTGCGGGGTGTGTGTGTGTGTGGGGTGTGTGTGTGTGTGTGTGTTTTTTTTTTTTTTTAAATCTTATTCAATTTTTAGATCTCATGTTCAGTTATATTGATCCAGTGTTGTTTTATATGCCTTAAAGTTTTAATAAGCTTCGGGCGATGAGCAGCTTAGCAAATACTTGAGAATTCAAAGAATTTGCATCACAGCCTGTTTATATTTTTAATTTAGAATCTCATTGATCTACATTTTGCTAAGATTCGTAACTTATTCTTTGTGACTCGATACTTAGAAATATTTTTAATAATTACTTTGTTGAATAAAAAACACAAGTATTCAATTAGAGCTTCTAAACTTTTTATTGATTTATTTAAATTTGTTCTTTTTTTTAAGAAATGAATATATTTTATAAACTTTAAAAAAAAATTCGTATAAGTAAGAAAACGGCAATAAAATTTATTGTCAAATTGACAAAACCGTGGCTCAGTTAAGTAAGACGTCAGTATTCCATTACGAGGTATTCGGGTTCTATTTTCGTTGACTCTATTTTTTTTAAATAGGAACACAGTTTTATTTTCACTTAAGAAATCCATTACATATTATTCTGATCGGTCGGAAGAGATTGCCAAATGCTTACATAATTCTTGATATTGTCTTATATACATTGAAATTGTAATAAAATACGATAAATTCTAGCACGCATTACGAGTATGTAGATAAAATAACAGTTAAAAACTATTTATGCGATACTTCAGACATAATTATTTTTGTGTCATAAGTAACCTACTTATTATAATTTCATGTTTGTGTGTATATATTTTTTATAGGTTCTGAAAGTATTTATCTTAGTTTTTTTTAAACAGTTTCACATTCTCGATTTCTTTGCCAGCCTCTACGTAACGGAATTATTCTTACACAACCGAAGCAAATTGGTCCAATATCGTGATGATGCCCATTTGCCTAGTCATTGAGCTGAATCAGTATTTTTGTTCCTTATTCTTTTTATTATATTTAGAAAGTATTATCGGAAATTGTATATTTGGTTTAACATTAATATTATTCAATTTCTAATATTTCTTGTTTCCAAGTACACTCGAAGGATGATTCCTATTTAGCTTATCTCAAGAAGTGTCTACTTGTTTTATTTTGTCTAACAAATACTCGAAAGGTAGTATTTTTTTGGAGTCTGGCCAATCAGCTGGACTAGTTAGACTTATTTTTTTCCGCTTTTATTATTATTTAATTCCTGCGTTTGTATTACAAAACTTAAGCACTATTTTATAACGCAGCTTCGAGAGCGATCGTAAATTAAATAAATAATTAGTAACAGCAGGAGTTGAACCTGCTGTTACTAATTATTTATTTAATTTACGACACAATATTATTGACAGACTTAAAATATTATGATAAAAACAAGTTGGAATAGGAAAGTCATTAGATTAGGAAATTCCCCGTCTCTGCATATGTTTAAAAAAATATTTGGTGAGAAATGAACAGAAATCCAACAACGAAGAAACCTACGTATATTTTCCGATGTGTGAAAGGAACACATTCGGCTTTAGGTGGAGAAAAGTGAATGTGTACTTTGTACATATTTAATCACCTCCTTAAATGGGTTGTTTGTAAGTGCTTTCTGAAGCTGCAAATTTTACCAATATCTCTAACACTTAGAAGCAGACCATTTCACGCCACTGGACCAGCAACGGGAAAACTCAGCTCGATTGAATCGAACAATAAATTTATTCGATGAAGACAAAATCAATCTCAAAGTTATACTCTTCTGCGGAGGAACATCTTTTATACATATATTCCAAAGACACAATCGAGATATACCATTAACAGACTTGAATACAAAAAGACAATGTTTGAATACAACCCCTTCGCGACACTTGGGCCAGTACGATTTTTTAGACTTACGAGTATATCGTAATAATCGAGATATCTTTTAACTTGCATAACACAGAATTACCAGTGCCACCAGTCTATTGTAACGTTTATTTTTTTATTGGTTATAATTGGAATTATTATTAGATTATCATAGTAATTAAATGATAATTTGTATAGCGCCATTTAGAGAGCAAACTCTCCTCAAGGGCGCTACTTAAAATATAACGTCCAGACATAATTCTACCTTAAAAAATAAAAAAAACAAGTAATCTTATGGCCAAACTGGTAAGACGCCTGCCTGTCTTTCAGCCACATGGTTACGGGTTCGATTTCCACTGGGACTCGATATATAACGTGTTTCATTTCAGATTTTTCTTTTCTCTCCACCATCCTTTCCTTTTCCTTTGATTGATTACATCTCACTTTTACTTTAATATGCATATGTTCATAAATTTCATGAATATGAATAAAAACTTACTTTATTTTTTATGGTGTCTAGTTGGTTAGAAGAGATTGCCACCTGGCAATACACCCGCTCGATTGTATTTACAATGAAGAGTTAAATAAATTATTATTATATATTTGAAATATTGTTTTGAGTCTGGTTTTCACTTAAGGTCTCTTATAAACAACCATCTGGTTAGTTGTAAAAAATTGCCACATGGCACTGAACACGCCAGGTTGTACTATATATAACGAAAGTGTAATATAATATAATTTTGAATGGATAGTATACTACCTAAATCGTTACACACTATGAGACCCAGTGCACAAACATGACTATAAAAGGACACATGAAATATAGTTCTGTCCAGAATGGGAGACCATATTATTGTACTATGGGCTTTGGCCACAATGTGATAAGTGATTTTTTATATAAACGAGCAAATAATCGTCTTTTAACTCCACCGAGTTTTAACTCCAAATGATACATTCAAGTCACTCAAAAATCCGTCCATGTTATCAATAGCATTCTTCAGTGTACCCACTTTTAAAATGTCTTTATTCTATTAATTATGGATACCTTCAGAATCTGTATTTATCGAAGACTTGAACCATTTACGGTCTCAATTTTTTTTAAAGTTTTTATTGTAGAATTATATTATTATGATCTCATGTTCAACAAAAATGACCTTGTTTCTTTAATTCTGTTTTTATTTCTAAACCTGATTGATTCTGTCGGTTATGATGCTGTCATCATCCATCAACTGTGTAACTCTTTCCACCTGTTGCCTTTGCATAAGGATATAATATCTCTATTTTCGGCGAAACATGTTCCTCCATATCTCTTATTTTTTCCATTTCCACCTTCTTTGGCCTTTCTCAATCTTTGGTGACTTAACAAATATTTTGAATTATTGTTTTTTTTAATGCTTTAAGTATTTATAAATTTTCTTTTTAAAAATTAATTTACAACCGTTCACACAACAATGACACAGATTTACGTAACTCTTGTCTGTTTGGTTGAAATAGATTCCTGTTTGACAATAAACACGCTTTTTTGTATATTTTACAATAAATTGCGGAAATAAATAAATAGCTTTAAAAAGGCAGTTTAAGCTTTGTAGTTTAATATTGTAAGGGACAAGTCAATAGTCAATATGTTCATTTTTAACGGGCAAAAAAATCTAATTCATATAGTATGTAACTACTTCAGCAGTGACGACGTGCCAGTCTACATTACAATCGCTTAACATATTAGTCCCGAGTAACGTGCAACTCCGGCGGTGTGCTCTCGCTCGGTTGGGCGCAATTTCAGCGGCCGCCAATTAAGCTCGCTGAAACTTGGTTAATATGCCGGCATCGGTCTAAATATAAAACACCACTGTGCAAGCCTGTCAAAGGGATTCTACCGAATGGATGAACTCGAAATTTAATGCGAGAGGAATGGGGATGCTGGCCTGGGGTGGAATGTGTACCACTTTGGACTAATCCAATGTGACAAAAAATTTGCTGTGTTTGCAACATGCCTTGTAAAAAAGGTTTTTAGATGATTTAACGTAGCTTTAATGTTGTTCAGATTTTATGAATGCCATTAAACTTACCATTTTTTAATTGATTTTTTTTGACCATATGTTCTTTTTAATAAAATTTATATTTTTACCTCAAAATTAAAGCGTCAAAAAGTTTTACACTTTTAATGAGGCTTGTTTAATGTCTCCCTTGAAAATTAAGAATAACCTAAAGAACTATCAACTCATACAGACTAAAATGTTAGCTCCCCATTACAAAGAAATGAAAGTTTAATCTTTCGTTGAACTTTATTATAATTTTTTATGACTTCAAACTTTCTGAATTGTAAAGTTTTAAAATTGAGTTTTTATTAAAATTTTGATCAACAAATAATTCAATATTGACAGGTTTTATCGTACTTTTTTTCCCTTTAATATTTTCAAATTGATTATTCAAACAAATTGAAGAGCGTGGTTTGAACACAACATTGTCTTCAGTCCCATTAATGGAGCCTTCGGTTTAAGAACCACTTGAGAAAATGTGGTTCCTCTAGCTAATCTAGGGTTATCCAGTTAAAATAAGAAAATGCATTGCACCACAACTATGTTAACTAATTTGCTCCACTAACCCAGATTTACGCTTCTATTTTTGACTTGACAACTTGATCAGGTTAGCGCAGCAAGTAGGCGGCCAAACAACATCCGTATGTCATCTTGTATTTGTGACAGCGTGTGCTTTTTAAAAACACTTTTTTACTCTCAAATTCTAAACGTATTGGCTACATAATGATAAAAAAGGGTGAGTATAAGTATTTATATTATAAAAAATGCTTTTGATAGGGCATGGGGGTAGAGGAGACCCCGAGATGTACTGGGGGTACGTCAAACAATTAATTACGTGGTACAGCCTAAAAAGCTGTAATCATACCATTTCTGACATATGGATGCGATGGGTTTTTTTCACACGACACATTAGGCTACTCAAAAATATCAGCAGAGGCACTATAGACGAATAATGAACATTAAATGGTGTCATAGAGTATTAAATTACGAAATTTTAAGAAGTGTAAATTTTTTTAGCATCAAGATTATGGTGTCCGCTCATTGGTGTGGACATTTAGTTCACATGCCTGAATACAGTTCTTTTTGGTGAGCTGGCGGATGGTAGAAGAAAGTACGGTGGGTAGAGCGAGAGATATAAAAATGTACTATATTAGACGTTAACAATATTAATGTTCAGCACAACTGGGAGGAAAAACGGTAAATAGAGCCAAATTGCTTAAAACTGTTGCAAATGAATGGAGTATCCAATGGAGAGAGAGGATACGGACAAACGGCAAGTACTGAAGATATTACTGTATATACAACATGATATGCATATTATATTATATTTGTTACAGGCATTCACACTTAAAAGAAATTGCGAGTCCCTGGTTTAAATTAATTCACCAGTTTGGTAAATGTATTAGCTGCCTGTGATGGCACTTCTGAGACATATTTTTAAAATTTATTTACTTAATTATGACACAATAGTGTATTTTATATGCACATATGACAAGTTATACAAGTACTTAAAATTATTGACAAAAATATAAAACTTCATCTTAAACTAACATGGAGATATAAAAAGCAGTAGTCATAATGAAATGAGTAATAACAAAGCCATTTTTATAAATTATTTTATATTAATATGTACATTTAAATTCAATATATGTATGTATATTACAAAATATTACCAAATTTAGCCAAATAGGTTTACATAATTCTGTAACTCTTATTTTATAGTGGTAAAGAACTTAGATTTTTTTAAGTGGAACTACACTTACGTAGAACGAGAATAATTGGATTTTTTGAGAATTTATGGATAAATATTGAGATTTATAAAACACATGGGTCCACTTATACATAGAACGAGATGCAAGCTGCTTTGCAGAAAATAAACCTTCCACATGTTGATGCAGGGTTACTCAACTCCAAAGTATTGTCGTGTTCTCAATGAACGTAATCAACTTATCATAGCGCCTGGGAACATCGAAATTAGAGGAAAAAAGTTGATTAAAAATCCCTTAAATTGATACAATACTTCTCACGCATCTCATTTATGAAATAAGCGAATATGAGTCTGTGTTCATTTAAACTCTCTTAGCAACAGCTGAGATAACACGAATAATTTTAATGTAGTAAAATTGTCCGTGTTAATTTAGTCAAATTAAAGGTATTCTTAGTATAAGCATGGTGTAAAAATCTTCATACCTGTCATTATTATCATAAATTTCATTAAACTAAAATAACAAGAAGCTCATAACTTGGGTACCTCCCATTTGCGTCATGGTACTTCTTTTAGATTAATTCTATGGACAAAGGGTGGATTTTTTCCCTTTTTTAAAAAACTTTTACGAAAATTTAAAAATTTTACTAGATTCGAAAAACATATTTTAAAGATCATGAAGCAATGCGCCAAGAAACCAAATCAAGAAACAATACACGCAAGTGACTATTTACTATTGTATTTATTTGCATCCAAAAAAACGTACTACTCGTATCACTATACTAGATGATATCCATCCTATTTCGTAAAAGTTATTATTTTTTTCTTTATCCATGCGTTATTTTTATACCTATATATTGAATTAAGGAGGGTTTAAAAGAACAGTATAAAATGATTTGGGCATGTATTGTAAAACAAATGGATGAAGAAATATTAACGAAACAAATATTCAGTATAAATGTGAGTGGAAGGCGTGCTAGAACAAGTCCAAGGAAAGTATATTTAGATCAAGTGAATTATATTTTTAAATAATGAAATGTAAAAAAGACAGGGAAATCGTAGCTGTCGTATGAGAAAGTGTATGGATGTAGAAGAGGCAAAATATGTGTGTCACGATAGGAAAGTCGACCTTCGTGGCCTAATTGATAAGACGCCTATCTCTCAGCCCGAAGGTTGCGGGTTTAAATCTCGCTGGAACCCAGATTGTAAAAAAAATCTGGTTTTCCCTTAAGGCTTTTTAAATATCTTTCTGGTTGGTTGGAAGAGGTTCCCTTATGGCAATACACCTGACAAGTTGTACAACGAAAGTGTAATACAAAACAAAGTCTAGTGCTCTATGGCTACTCCGATAGGGAAACGACATGATAGTATGGATGCACGTATCATTATTACTACTGTAGAGAGGCAGCTTAAATGGTGTAAATATATATTATACTCTTATAATATATCAAGTCTACCTGTTATATGTTCACTAAGGAAAAGCAAAAAAACAATGAAAGACTCACCAAAAAAAAACAAGGTTCATTATTACATCTTTTTAGGGTTTGTGTGTGTCCAGACGGTTTTAAAGTGGTTTAATGTCACAGCACTCAATACATTATTAAGTTGTTTGCTCCAAGATTCTACAACTAAGTTACGAGTAGCAACGTACTTTATTATTCTATAATTTTGTTTTAAAAGTTTTTAACTGATGCCTCTTAAGGTGAGTTTTGGTTTTGCTGGCAAAGTTCTGAAGAATCATAATGACGGTTCAAGATTTTCTTATTTTTATTTATTTATTTTGTAACACTTTATCAACTCTTCACGAGTTTATCTTTGATGCACATCAGGCCACTTCAATAAACGTATCTTTTCATAAATCAGATATTGTATTTTTTTTCGACTTCGAATTCTTTCAAGAAGTTTAATATCCTTCATAAAATAAAGGTTCCATATTTGGCAACCAAATTCTGACAAAGATCAAGCATACGTATTATATTATACTACTAACAAAAACATCTAAGGAGTCATTCGATCAAAAGCCTTCTTTATAACACAGATAAGTGTTTTGGGTCTGTTTACTACATCATGATGTTTTCGCACCATTTCAGGTCATTAGACATTGAAATTCCTAGATTATTCTGTGTAGTCACAGTTTTAATGTTGACATTTTTATAATTATGGGTGGGTGTTGTGTAAGTAGGACGTGGGCTAAAAAAACATCTGATGTTCTCGCGGTCGGGATCACCCTCTATTGGTTTGGGGTGTATCCCGACTGTAATGAAATGAGCCCATGTACTTTGAAAAATACTCTCCTAAATGTATTTTCTTCAACATTATCTTTAAATATACTCGTATATGTAACTTCAAGATATATGCATTGTATACACGTATATATTCATACTAAGTCGTTATTAATACACCTTTATTTATTATTATTAAATGTTATCGTTATTTTAGCTAATATGAAGAACAACATATTTTTAAGCAATCTAATATGTATTCAACATGAATTAAGTGTTTGTCATTAAATAAATAAACATAGGTTTATTGATAACAACATAATAGGTGCATATATACATAAATTCAGAAATTGCATATATATTTCAAAATAATGGAAAATGCAGAGAGCAGCTATCAAAAGATCTGGAATCATCTCATTCCATCCCTCGAGTTACGAGTAAGATGCATCCCACCAATATAGGGCAAGAACATCAGATATTTTTTCAGCCCACACCCGTATAAAAAATTATAATAAATAAACAGTCAATAAATCCGATTCAGTTAATACAATTATAAGTTCATTGAAAAATATAGCTTACAAATATAATATATACCACACACACGTCAAGGAAAAGAAAAGGAAACAAATTTAAGACAGACGACACTAATAGATTCGGGCTCATCCCACAACACCTTCCCAGCCAAGACACATCCCCACCGTTAGGAGGGTGAGCTTGACTGCAAGGACACCATATATTTTTCAGCGCTCACTCTTGAACACATCACTTATGCTATAAAAAATGATAAGCAATGATATTAAAATTGTTATTAATTTGCCCAAAAATTTTATGTACTCGTATATATTATATTTCAAGGTAACGGTGAAGGAAATATATTCAAGAGAAAAACGATTAAAAAGTCTAGGCTCATGTCATAACATCCATCGAGTCGAGATACATCTCCACCAATAGAGGCCGAGCCTGGCCGCGAGGACATCAGATGTTTTTCAGCCCACACCCTTGTAATTGAAGTATTACTATGCCAAAAAAAAAGAGAAGCGGTGGTTTGATTCCGTGAAGAGGATAAAGGAGGAAAATAGCTTAATGAATTTATAAGTAAGAAATGCATACTTTATACAGAATGTTATGTGTTTTGTTCATAACATGCATTTTGAGATTGTATTACAATGTATCACAAAATACAACAATTGAAGCGTTGTTATACTATGCACGAGTTTCGAATACCAAAATCTTAAATTCGATCAACTTAAGCATAGGATCATAAAACCAGGGAAAGAAACATTTCTATTTACTTCCCACATTGTAACGCTTCTTCCCTTTCCGCGAAGAAACGTAACAATGTTTCACAGAATACCTTTGTTTGACTAAAAAAACAATTTTTAATCAAAATAAGAGCCCGGAAGTAAAAGTTTCAAAGCAATCTGGAATTTGGAGAATTAAGTAACCAAAATTTGATCATTTTATTAAATTTTTCAAATATTGCCAGTATTTAAAACAATGTTCTTTTATTTTGTATAAAATAAAAAAAAATACGAATAGTATTGATGTATGAGAGTAAAACGTGGAAGTGAAAAGTTAACGCAAGGTTTTGAGTAGATACAGTAGAAATTAGTACAACGTGAAGAATTTGTGGTATATCCATGAATGACAAAATAAGAAATGTAATTATTTAGGATGAATGTGAGATAAAAACTGATGTGTTGAATAGAGTGAAAAGAGCACATTTATTTATTTATTTACTTAACACTTTTATGGTAAATACAATCTGGCGGGCTTGTTGCCAGGCGGCAATCTCTTCCAACTAACCTGACAAAAGTAAATGAAGCAAGTTATATGGTTGCATAAATCATTCAAATGACTTTCCATCACCATGAAATCCATAAACACATACGTGAGCACATATCCACGAACACCACAAAGACGGACAATCACTCGAACATTCTTTTTCATATAAAATGAGATATCATCAATCAAAAGAAAAGGAAAGGATGGTGGAGAGGAAAGGGAAAGAAAAATCGGGAATGAAACACGTTATTTTACTGACTAGAAATTAAGAGTTTTTTCAGTCGCTTCTCAAAGCATGCCAAGGACGGAGCGTGTCTTATATTGGTTTGTAACTGATTCCAGAGTCTCACTGCATGGACAGTAAAGGACGACGTAAAAAAGAGGTGCGGTGAATTGGTAAGGCCAATAAACAAACACATTGAGGTGGTTTGGAAATGTATTCAGAATAGAGTAATGAAAGACTGACTAAACAAACGTATTATGCAAGCATAAGTGGGAGGCGTTAAAGAAGACAACTGAGAACATTATGGTTGAACCAAGTGAATGAAATTTTGTAAGAAGTTAACAAGCTGAATGACTGTGAAGGAGGTGAAGGAAGTATATCATGATGGGAAAGTTTGAAACTCCATCCTCTTTGTCCACCTCAACAAGAAAAAAAGTATGATGGTATGTATGTATGATGTTCTTTATTCGTATTATATAAATTTGAGGTATACTCGTATATTTTTGTCTCAATCATTTTTTGAAATGTTTGTACTAACAAAAATCATTCGAATAATTGAATTGTTGTTTATATTACGAGTACATAATGAGATCTAAGAATCGAATTGAAATTATCAAAAATAAAATCGATTTTTAAACTCGAACTCGAAAAACAAACACTTGCGACTAAAAATATTTCAAGTTGATAAATTTGGCCAATAAGTTTAATTAAAATCATATATATTTTTAAATACATTTGCATTTGTTTTCAATGCTGTAATTTTTAAATACGAGTTTATTATTTTTCTGGTAAATTAGGTCATCTAAAAGTATTCATTTTTAGCAGTATTAAGTGATGTTACTCTTTCAGTCTTGATGTTTTAGTGAGGATTTACTGTGTTTATGCTACAAGAACTTATCTTATTCCTAATGAAAGTATTCAACTCAGCATTACTCACTGACTAGGAACACCCAACTTGGGGTGAATAGTCACTTAGAAAAGTATCTTTGTAATTCTTTGATCTGCAGATTACAGTGTCATAAAATGTTAATTTTTGTTACGTCAATTATTACGAATATGTGTTGCAAAAACTTGCAAAGAAGTTGTCATTTATCTTTTTTTTAAATTATTTTATTATTTCATCTACATAACATGAAAAGAAGGATCGTTAATTAATTTATTCGTATAGTATATTATGTTGTTATTTTTTATAATTGCCTGAATTACGTTTTTTTTATAAAATCCGTCTACGATTTGATTAATTAACAGAAAAGAATGAACAACATTTTTATTAAATCCCAAAAAAGACATAATTTATTGTACATTTTTCTATTTATACGTGTACATTATTTCAAACCTCTTACCTTTCTATGCATTAAAAGTAAACATTTAAAATAATTACATTTATCATAGTGTGTCAAGTAGGATTATATAATACTAATTGTTATTTATCATAGTGGATAAAGAGGATTATATGATACTAACTGTTATTTATCATGGTGGGTAAAGTAAGATTTTATGATACTGTTATTTTTTCCTTACGAGGAACAAAAAAAAATTATCTAATAAAATGTTTTTACTTAAAAGGATATTTAGTCTAAAGAAAAAATACTGAATATTGAAAGCCAAGGGCTTTCAGTATTGCCTTATTCCGTTTTCTTAATAATTTAGTTCAAAGTGTCGTGTAGTTTTAAATGTTACTTCCGGCTCGAAACGTGATATTTGTTAAAATTTTACCGAGAAATAGCCGCCTTATTGCCAACTTGATTGGGTTTCGACAACCTTTTCAGGTTCTTAAAGTATTTTTTAATTCAAAGTTGAATATATTGACTGTATGTTGGCACACTTTTTTATATTTATTTTACACATGACAAGAAATATACATTATTTGTGAAAAACAACAGGTAATTTAATTTAGACCCACAATTTTAATGGATCTGGGTTTGTTGCCTTTCACTTGTCATGTCCCCAGTAAACTAGACTTTTGTCTGTATCTTACTGAGAACATATAGCACGAAAAAATAAATCGATACTTTTTTCCGATTTTTGATTATAAAAGTGTTTAAATATAATTTATAAATTTTAAACAAGATAACACACTATGGACACTTTCAAAGATTTTAACCCGGTAAAGGGGTAGTTATATCAAATTAAATCTTTATGCGCAGTAAAAATTTCTGCATGAATCCTTTTTTTAATTAAATAGTTTTCATCACAAGGATTTTTTTCAAAACATTTTTGAAAATTTCATTCAATAAAATAATAACGAAATTTTTAGTTAGCTCCTTCCCTCGCTTCAGTGCGAGCCGAGTTCTGTTGCTGAACGATTGTGCATCTTTGTTCTGTAACCTTTCAAAATGGCTGCACCCATCGAAAGTCCCGCCAAATGTGAAGTACGTAGTGTCATTCGTTTTCTGAATGTACAAAATGTTCAGCCTATCGACATTTATAGACAACTTTAGGCACAGTACATGAATCTTTCCCACAAATTTCACAATCGCTCCTACATGAAATAGTGACAGAGCACATTGGCTACAAAAAAATGTGTGCTCGGAAAAGAAAAACCGAATCTCAACACCAGAAAAGTGATGGCAACAGTTTTTGGGACCGAAAGGGTTTGATCCACGTCTAGTTTATGCCAAGAAGACACACAATAAACTCAGAGGCCTATTGTGAAACTCTTCAATGACTTAGATGCGCCATCCAAAACAAGAGACGTGGAATGTTGTCGGGAAAGGTGGTTTTGATTCATAACAATGCGCTGCCTCATGCATCAGCACGAACACAGCGAGAACTTCAACGTCTTAAGTGGGAAATTTTTGGATATCCTCCTTACAGCCCTGACTTGGCACCAAATGATTTGCACTTATTCTCGAAACTTAAGGAATTTTTGGGTCGAAAACAGTTCGCAAACGATGAAGACCTCAAACAAGAAGTGACATCGTGGCTCAAATCTTTGGCGGTAGAAGAGTATAACATCGGAATTGAAAAATTGATTCCACGTTACAATAAGTGACTTGACAGCTATGGCGACTACATTGAAAAATAGAGGAAAGTACTTTGACTTTGTAAATAAAGTTTTGTGCTGATATCTTTCGTTTTAATTTAGTTATGCCAAAACGTTATTTACTTTCTGGACGACCCACGTATATGTTGGCGTCGTTGTTGGACCTCGAAGTCGAAGATCCCCTTGCTATTCCAACGACTATTTAGTAGGAAAGCGTAGCTGTGTCTTGGAGTTTTTTTTCGTTATTTCCTTTTCCTTTAAGTGAGTGAGCGGTTGCGCACCAGCAAGCTCACCAGGCACGCCGCAGTGCTGAATCCGATGGCACACCAAAGTGAGACGATTGGAGAACACCGCCATGTTTTGTTTTTCTCTTGTTTGAAAGAATATGTACGACCGATGTCATAGGTATCCTTATACTCTCGAATACCAGGCGGAAAAATGCCTGTGCGATTCGAGGGGAGTAGTACAGCACGGGGTTCAAACAGGTGACATTTTGCACGAATGTCTAGTGTGTCACTGCACGGTCATACATTTCATATTATACATAACGAACTGCACACATCCATTGCGAGTGATTAAAAAATGTAACTATTTTAATTATCACAACGAGTTTGTATAATTGTCAAATTTGTAAAAAATGCCGCCTCATTTAAAGGAAAAAATAGCAGCTCGTTGACCATATGTTGCATATATCTGTTTTCAGGCTGAATACAATTTGAAAAACAAATATTAAGAAAAGAGCAACATCTGCGCTTGGATAACTTACAAAATTAACAAAGGTCTCGCGAAACACAGTAATAAGGCATAAAAGTAAAAGTTATCTTTATAGTTGGTACCCTTGATTACACTTTTGTCATTAACCGAGGATTTCATTTGTTCTGTCATTTCAGTAAAATATTGTTTTTTATGTGTCCTACTTCCATGGTTGGATATAACATTTAATGGAGAGTATTATGTTTGTTTTCTGTTTTTAAATTGCAAAAAAAATAATCCGGTGTCAAACAAAGAAAAAAAAAGTCGAGTTTTTTAGAATTACATTTTCAAAACAATTACTATAACATGGAATGCTGCAGTTAAATGGTTAAATACTTACGAACTGAGTGGGTAAGACCACCACCACTTGTACACGGAATGCCCTTGTTGAGAGAATTTTCCGAGGTGGACAATTGAGGATTTCCATTTTGAAGGCATTACAGAGCCACTTCACAAGGAGGCACGAACATTTTTCCTGTTGTCGTTACTTTTAATAATTGAATTAGTATTTGACTTTTAATAATTAAATTAGGTTTTCATTCCATATGATTGGTTTCAACCTGAATAAAATGTAAAATTAAAAAAAACTCTGAGTTGGTACATTTGTACCTGTATAACGACGACCTCTGTGACCTATAATGTGTGGCGCTTGTTTTAGAAATCGTGGGTTTCGGGTTCGATATTCGTTGGAACACAATTTTTTTTAAAGGATTCTAGTTTGTTGTTCACTTAAGGCTTCTTCAACATTTTTCTGGTTGGTTGGAAGAACCCAACTCTAATTGTGGTGTTTTACATCAGTACCTTGTTAATTGCTTTATTATCAGCCATCTCCGATTCCCATAGGATGATTAATTTGCCTGGATTTACTCATGTATATCGTATATTCGTTGTACACGGGTATAGTTACAACAAAAGCTGGCAGGTTTAATGTGACAATCACTACTGATCAATCGAATGCATTTTGAAGAGGCTTTACTGAAAACTAGACTCGAACTATATTTAAAAAAAAATCAGGAACCAGCTGGAATTGAATTGGCAACTAGGCCTTAACAACTTTGCCACGTAGGTCGTCGAGGTCGGAGATTAAACACGTTTCTTTAGACCATTTCCTCTAACTAATGACCTTTAATTACCATATTTATGTATGCATTCTATTATGTTTGTATCTGTGGCTTAGTTGTTAAGACTCTTGACTTCCGATCACATGTTTCGAGTTGAATTCTCGATGGAACCCAAAAAAAAAATTTCAAAAAGTTACAGTCTAGTAAAAAGAGTTCGTCTGGTAACAATACTCGTACGCGCACAATACTTGTGCGAGTATTGTTGTATATTTATGTGCGGTAAAGTTGTCATAATGTGTAATAACGAACCGCGAGTTCTAAACCTAAAAACTCGATTACTAAAGCAGAAAAACATATTGTTCTCTCACCGCGTTCTTTAATATGTCTAAATTACCGGTTATATTGAAGGGTATCATACGAAAGAACAAAGAAAAAAAGTTGTTTGAAAATTTCTTTTATTAACTTTTTTATTTATAAAATATGGTGTTTTAAGTAATTATTTAGAATTTCGAGCTATTTAGTAATTTCTTTGATTCACCTTCTTCTAAAAAGCTCATAAACTTATAGATGTAAAAAAGAACAATATATTGAATTTTCGCTGATAAAATATAGATCAATGCAGTGTTCTTATATCGGAAAATAAATTCAATGGGGCTTTGAACACGGGATTGATACTGACAATACGTCAACTGTGCTAAGTTGTAGTAAAAAATGGCTGCGTGTAATGGTGGTTTTGCGTGAAATTGATGTATAGACAGTGAAGGCAATGTATTAGAAAAGGCGGTGATGGGAATGTAGAGTGAATAAATGAATAATAAATACAAATGTGTCGATTTAGAAAATATCTGAAATAGGTAAATAGGTAAAAATCTCGAAAGTTTTAAGATACGGTACTTTATAAGTTAACATATGTTAGAGAAACGAGATGTAATAAATATGGAAAAATATTTCACAAAATAAAGAAATTATTTTAAAATTATTTTAAAAATAGAGGAGAGGCGATTGAGATGGTATGGGCACGTTGAACGCAGAGCACTTTATCACATTGTGAACCAGGCAATCTCCATTGATCTTCTTCGAATAACAACCAGAGGAAGACCAAAGAATTCGTGGGTAGTACAAAAGATAGCCTGATACAGAGGCACGGCCTGGGGGATGTAGTCCGAGACAGAAGAGTATACAACCTGAGGACGAGGAGAGCTGACTCCAACAGTCTTCGCAGACAGTGAGTTGGGATGGAGCCAGGGAGAAGAAGAAGAAGAAATTATTTTTAAGTGGCTGTTAATTTTTATTTCTTCTGTATGTTTTTTCTAATAAATTAAAACTATTTATTAAGTTTGATAATAAGTATTAAGATTATATTATTTATAATAACTTGTTAATTCAAACACCTATATAATGTAACCCTAATGGTTTCAAAATTTTCACCTCATCATGGAAGCATTAACAAGACAGATGTTTCCCCTGATAATTATGGGGAAAACCTTAAAACCGGTAGGGTTAAATTAAGTTGAATATACAGTGTTTGACTAAACAAGTTAGGTACAATGTATTTTGATTATGTGTAATATATTTTAATCTTGAAACTTCTAAGCGTTAACCTAAATATTACACATAAATATATTCATCAAACTATCATGCAGCTCATGACTGAGCATTGTGACTCCCGTGATAGCCTTTGACGACTCCTCTTCAAACATATTTGCACTCCGCGGCTCAAAGAGTAGTTATTAAGGGTAGTCCATTTGCGTCTGCCACTTGGTCGGTCTAACGCATTGGGGCTTCCACGCTTCTAATAACCATAAACCGACTCGCCGAATTCCAGCTCTCTTTTCAACTCAGCTTCCTCCATTATTTGTAACATTGGAGCCTAGGTAAATAAAGTCGGTAAGCCCTTCTAGACTAGGATTCCCATTATTTGGTGGCATTTTGTTACTGTAGTTTATCATCATTGACTTTTTTTACCTTTTGATTTCCAGATCCAGGATCTTGTTCTTGTGTTCCACTTTTTTAAGGAGCGTGGTCATTTCTTCTTCTGATATGGCACTTTATTTCGTGTCATCTGCATATCTCAGATTCGACATATTTTTTCACCAACAGAAATCTCGTCGTCCCTGTCTGGAAGTGCTCTCTTCATAATAAATTCTTCATGCAGGTTGAACAAATTGGGAGAGAGAACCCTTACCGTACACTTTTTTGCCCTTTAAACTGTTTGGACTTGGTGTTATTGAATTTAGCTGTCGCAGAACTATGTTAATACATTGATCTTATAAGGTGTATACGGTGTATTGGTGCTCCCATCTCTAGAAGTACATGCCGTAGTTTCTCCCATTTTACATAAAAATATTTAAAAAGGCATAAATGTGATATCATTAACTAAGCTGCGGAGAACGTCTGTGTCCTCGTTGATACTACGCCTGTCTTGTTCAAGATTATCAGTTTGTTTTTTTAATAATCCGGAACTAACTCAGCTTGTGACACTACACATTTTTGGTAATTTGTTCTATAGTGAATTTGTTACAACAAATTATTTGTATAACGCTTGCATAACGAGACCGTACCGATTGGTTTGTTAATATGGGCATTGTATGGATGAACATATTATGGCTTATGCTATTATAACAGGAGTAAAGTGAAGAATTTGTTCTTGCCGGGATGAATTAACTGAATTGTATCTTTTTGTTTTGTTTTTTCGATTTGCACTGTTGTTTACAATTTTATAGCACTGCTTACATGTCAATGTTAAATCTTGTTTATTGTTGTTTTTAACCATTGTGTCAAAAAGGTTAAAGGGTTACATTTTGTTTTTTACCTAACATTTTGAACTCAAAGTTTTTTTAATGTAACCAGTCACTCGAATTAATATTGCTCAAAAAACCGCTTTTAATATCAAACAAATATTTTCAAAGTATCTCCCAGCAAATATTGTAACTGACACGAATAAATATGAAAACACATCGACACACCACACCATCTGCCACAGTAGTAAACGCCTAACTGACTACTATCATATATCACCTGCGAGATTTGTGATAAGGTTTGTTTAAACACATTTCTGGTTAGTGGGATTAGATTATGAAATGGCAGAAATTACAAAGTATTGAAAGTGTTATAGAATATACATTCTTCTTGGATGCTTATGTGTAGATGCTAGATTTGTTTGATATATACTAACATGTAGGATGTATGCATGTATGCACTTCTTTATGATATTTTTTTATGCTTGAGTCATGTTAATGTTTTCTCTCGGCTGGTTTGACACCCATAATGATATTATTTAAAAAAACTTTATATCTCCACGAATAAATAAACTTACTTTTAGAGCACAGACTTGAGTTCAAATCGAGCTATGAGAATCTTCTTCGCGTATTAACTTTTATGTAACCTCATTTTAAACATCTTCATTAGCATAGCATTCAGCACAAATGTGGAACGAACTTCCAATAACTTTCAAATGTGTGTCATACTTAACAACGCTCATGAGAGAAATTATCAAATATCCTTCAGAAATATTAATTAATGAACATAAATTAAAAATATGAGTTGTAAATGTGAAGAAAGCAGAAAATTACTGAAGGTACTTTATGAAAAAGTGAAATATGTTTGTCACGATGGAAAACTTAGACACTGTCAATTCTGTCTTCTACGGTAGGGAAATTGCGTGATAATTTATTTGGTAGAATTTTTTTACTAAGTACGTTTCTTTTCGCTTAGAAAAACGATTTATTCAAATAATGGTAAAAAAAGCAATCTTTTTAATCAGACAGAATTGTATCAAACGGGTCTTAAGTGAAAACCAGACTGAAATCATTTTTTTAAATATCTGGATATTAACGGAAATCGAACCCGCATCTTTCAAGTTTGAAGACAGTCATTTTATCAACTAAGCTGTGGAGTTCGTCTTTGTAGATAAAATAATGAAATATAAATAAACAAAAATATTTTTCATGCATACGTAATATCTTCAATCGTTTTTTATCGGTTCCACCCTAACGGCGGCGTTCGGAGGAATACAGTAGGCTATATATGTGTATGTATAGCAATATAGCTTACATAGGGTATAACCTATATAGCTATTGGATCTAGGGGGATGAGAATATGGAATGGGGAATCTGCAGCAACGTGTGGTCTAAATTAAAGGAGGCGCTTGTGATGATGGAACCCATTTTCCTATCATATTACCCTAATACCCGCACAATGGCGCCTTGCTTGGTTTCAAACGAAGCAATGTTCCGAGTATTTAATTAAATAATTGAAAATTTCTCATTAAACCAACTTAAGATAGTTTAAAATAAAAAATATCTTTTAAGTTTTATGTTTTAGTCTGACATTTTTCTTTGGTACATTGCACGGATATTAATAATAATAATTAATTAATGTTGCAAATAAATTTATTTTATCATCTCACAACATAAAAGCGGTTGTACTTACGTCCGTATGCAACATAAGGTGTTGTCAAAGTAACGTTTATTTTTAAATGTTATTATTAAATGAATGCCATTGTAATAACGTTTTTATATTTAAATTTTATTTGACCGCTTGCATTTCTTAAAATGATAAAATATAATGTAACAATGATATGCGAGTACATACCATCATACCATTTCTCTATTGGGGTAGGCAGATAGGACAGACTGTCATACTTTCCTTATTCGACCCACATCGTTAGTCTCTTTCACATCCATACGCCTTCTCATACAACTTCTACGATTTCTCTTGCATGAAGTAGCAAGAAGATAAACATCATCATATTGAGAAAAAATAATTAATTTCCGTTATTTTTGATAGGTTATAACTCGTAGGAAATATAATTTCTAAATTAATATTCCATTTTTAGTAATAAGAAAAAAAAACTCATTGTGAAATTTAGTTTTGATAAACGTAATATTGTTTTTATTACACTTTCGTTTGACACAGTACAACCTGACGGGTTTACTATCATGTGGCATGTATTTTAATTTACCAGAAATATATTAAAGAGGACTGGAGGGAAAACCAGACGGAAAACATTTTGTATTTTAGGAGTACAAGTGTTGCAAAACTTCTGTATTTTAGGAGTACAAGTGTTGCAAAACTTCAAACTGACAAATAAGTAATTGATGACTTGTACCTCTTTACCAAAACGCCATAGAATTGTGTGGTTAGTTGGAAGAAATTGCCACTTGGTAATACACCATATTTTACATGTTATAATAAGATTTTAAATAAATTAATATATATTGTGCTAATATACAAAACATAACAAAATTTAGGAAAATATCTTATTAATCGTTTACTCTATAAAAATGATATATTTATTTATTTATTGATTTATTTTTCAAAACAGGCTTAGCCCAATTACATTGAAAAATACAAGACATTAAAAAAGAAGAAAAATTACAGGGAATTTTTTTTTTTTTTAAATTATATAAAATAAAAAATAATGCATATATATACAAACGAGTATTTACACACAAACATATGTTACATATATATTCAGTCACTTAAGTATGTTGATGAGTGCCTTCTAACGCGCTTAATCTAAGAAGAAAATTTACTTTTGCTTTTGGTAATGTGATATGAAATATGTCAATATCCGAAGCAGTACCGTTAAGAAGAGTTAAGGCCCTTCCAACAGGCATAGCGGCTGGAAGACCCGTTCTTGCGTATGTTATTGAGAACAGTTCCTGCCGGCGCAGTCTAGTGTAATTGTTAGGAACATTTAACGGTAATCTTTGTAGTAATGCTGGACAGCTCACAACTCCTCGAACGAGTTTGACAACGTATACCAGGAGACGCAGATCTCTTCTTACGCTCAAGGAGTTATACCCGAGCATGCCAAACAGAAACTGCGTAGGATATAGCCACGGATAGACACCAAACTCACTCATGTAGAGATATCGTAGATATTTTTTTTGTACTTTCTCCACCATGAGCGAGTTCTGCGCCCCCACCGGGCTCCAAATGCAAGCATTGCTTTCTAGTTTGCTAAGGATCAATGAATTAAACAACGTTTTGAGCACCAATTGGTTTTCAAACGATTTAGAGATTCTCATAACAAATCCTAGAGTTTTATAAGCTGAGTTGCACATAACTTCTATGTGAGGACCAAACGCGAGATTGCTGTGGAACAAGACACCCAGATCTTTAATATTATCTGTGCGGGGTATAGGTATAGATTCTAGTGTATATCTTTGGAATTTCAAGACGTGTGAGCGATGATACGACATAATTTTTCACTTTGATGCATTGAAATATAATTTATTATTGTAGCTCCGCTCACAAACGTTGTTGAGATCTGACTGTAGGTCTAAGCAGTCGGTATAAGAACGAATGTTTTGAAAGATTTTGAGGTCATCAGCAAATAGAAGAAACGTGGATTTTTTATAACTCTACCTATATCATTAATAAAAATAAGAAATAAGGTAGGTCCAAGATAAGACCCCTGCGGAACACCTGAGTAGGCAGTGAAGTTATCGGAGTTGTAGATTTCATGTGAAACAAATTGTTTTCTATCTGTAAGATAATCTGACAGTAGCCTTAGTAAGTTACCTGGGATCCCAAGTTCACTCATTTTTTCTAATATTTTTTTGTGATTGACGCGATCAAAAGCTTTTGCAAAATCATGATACGAACAATCAATCTGATTGCCACTATCTACAGCCCTTGAAACATAGTCGGTGAAGACCATCAGATTGGATTCAGTAGATCTGCCTCTTCTGAAGCCATGCTGCTCATCAATTATATATGGGTCCACTAACGACCTTAGTGTGCGATCCATAAACATTTCTAGGAGCTTAGCTATTGAAGAAAGTATGGCGATAGGTCTGTAGTTGGTTATATCGTCCTTAGAACCATTTTTAATATGGGAATAACTCGAGTCTTTTTCCAGTAGATAAATCATTACCAGTAGCAGAAAAATATTGTTTTTTATCATAAATATTACACTAAGGTATGTTTTTAGATGATTCGTTGAATTCAAGTTGAAATTTAGATAATTCGTTAAATTCAAGTCTAAAAACGATAACGATATCCGTGTCTTAGTTTGTAAGAAGGTAGTCTTCCAGCTCGGGGGTCAAGTGTAAGATTCCCGTTAACACCTTTTAAAAGTTAAATCTGATTTTCACAAATTAGGATTTAATCATTTATAAGAGTGTGATTACACAGGATAAATGATTTTTTTTCTGAGAATTGTAGTATTTAAAACAAACATCTGGAAGTTGTGATCAAGGAATGAGATCACTTCATTACTGTCCTTGCCTAGTAAAGTGCTTTTATTTATCCACAAAATAGTAGATTTTTTTTGCATTCTTATCTACTTGTACTCTAAAGTTTAAATATGCATCAAAACTATTTAAATTGTAAATGTTGAATTTCGAATATTAACAAATTGTTCTTATGAGTCACAGGACCACAAAAACTTTCGATGTGACATGACACCAGTTTGACTAAGCACTGCTCTCGTAACAAACTGGGAGCATTTCGCTTGAAGCGAGCCTAGGGACAAGAGGTAGAAACACGTGTATCGGGGGTTAATGTAATTAGTAAAATAATTAAGTATTTATTGTTAAATATTTTAATAAAGAGTTCCATAATCCACAGTCTCAAAAAATATACTCACGTAAATCAAGAATATCAAAACTCAGAAAAAGTGAAAAAAAGAAAAGTGGTTTTTCCAAGTATTCCTGAACCAACTACAATATATGCAGTCGAGCTTTATAAATCGAGTCTGCGTTGTGTTCGATAGGTTAACAGTCGAGCCGGATCAGTTTGTATTGAGCTTGGTCTCATATACCAAATCAAATTCATATACCTTATATGGATATTAATATGTATATTTACAAATTTAAGAAATAGAAATATTCGAAGATAACAACGCCTAGACATACTCGTTACTTACTCCTTTCACTGAATCCTTCCCTTCCCTTCCTTATAACCTTTAGTCTTGTGAAAATTATTGATGGGAAGTATTGTGATTAGCTTATATTTAATATTGGTATTTATCATATTTTGCTGTTATTTATAAAAATATGTATTATTTCTGAAATAAATAAATATTGTAAGATAAAAAATAAAAAATTATAAAATCAAAGCACTTTTTTTCCTTGCGAAAAGAGCGATTCAATTTAAAATTTACACCCATTTCTTGATTCATGTCCGTATTATTCGAAAAATATACTTTTCGGATTATAAAAAGGTTAAATTTATAGTTAAATTATTCAATTTGTAATTTGTTTTTATCAAACATTGTTTATTCCACTTTTTGTGCCTCCACAATGTGCCTCTGTAAACCTCCACAATGTTAATGCCTTAACTATGAATAATACCTTATTCAATGGTTTGGTTTTAATGGACAAACTGCTGGTTTGTACATTACACAGCAAGTGTTAAAAAAATCCCTTTTACGTTACAATAGGGGTGCCTCAAGCAATGTTCCGGACAGTTCCCTTGTATTCTTCTCTAGTTTCGGGATAATGTGTTGATTGTCACTGCTCCTGTCACGTTCGTTAGGATAATGAAGCTAATCCGGCACACTATAACTTCTCCGGATGGTACCTTTTTTAAATGGAGTTAAACTATTATGTAGTCGAAAATAAGTACGCATAAACTTACTTAAAAGCGGAAATAAAATCAAAAACGTCTCTTGTTAAGGCGTTTAAGATTAAGCGATAGAGAAATTTACGGAAAAGAAAGGTTTTTAGTTTGTGCATAGTAATTACTGGATCTAGTTTCTTACAGAAATTTGTGTAATAATCATAAGTCTCGGAAATTATCTAAGTTTGCAGAGGTTTAAGAATTTTATGAGTTTGAAAATCCTCTAGCATTTTCGTAGATATTCAAACAGTAATTAAATAAATTACGTTTTGATGTGATGTTCTCCATTTACAGTTATCTTATCCTCTTTCGTAATCTTTCTTTTCCCAGCCTATAGATGACAAATATTTTTTCTCTAAATAAAGAACCTCTATAAGTGATACCACCTCTATAAAAAAATAATTGAAAATGTTACACTAACGGAAATAACCAGCAAGGGCATGGGACTCATTTTAACTATGATAAGACAAAAATGATGATTGATGACTACTTAAACAATAATATACCTGAAGTAACCCATATTGGTTACTATGATGAGGTCGTGGTCAACATTTTTTTTGTCTTTCTTATTAAAAGAATAGATAAGGCTGAAGTCATAGGTATCCTAATACCCTCGAACACTAGGCGGGAGTGCCTGTGTCGTTCGAGGGGAGTAGCACAGCGCGGGGTTCGAACCGATGACCTTCCGAACGGAAGTCCAGCGCGTTACCGCGCGGCCATGTACATTATATACGAATAATTGGTATGAGTATATACGAGTATACTGATATATTGGCTTTTTGATATTCAATACTAGCGGATACAGATGAGAAGCGCCACCACTAAGCCAATTCTGGATAAGCTGAATAACATTTGGAGAGAGGAATATTAATAGATCTTAATAAGATTGGTTTCCCTTGTTTTTATGTAAAGTATTGACACATAGAAATTGAGGAAAAAGGAGTGCAAGAAGATAAATGTCATGAAGATGTGGCAATAGCAGCGTATATTGCGTGTACCATGGACAGCATGCAAGACAAAAACATTGATTCTTAAAATACTGCTTTTAAACAGTGTTTGTCTTCAATAATACTTCAACTATATGATCAGACGGGAAGATACGGAGGAGAGACTGAAGAGAAAAAAAATCTTTTGGTAGAGTGGTGGGATATGTACCGATTTGGATGGAGATAGTTTATGGCATCCTTGTGTTCCTGATAAAACTTATAATGTGTTGTTGCTGTTGGTTTTAATTATTTCGTGATAGTAACATACTTTTTTTTTCTATTTTCAAGATAGTTGAAAGATGTTTGAATTAACAATTTCTAATTTAAAATAAGTAAATAATAATTTCCTTTTTTTACTGTAAAAAGTTTTGGAAGATGTATAAAAACAAAGCTCGTCTAAATGACCAAAATAATAAAATAGTGAAAATCTTTTACAAAAAGACAATGTACATGTCGTGCAATAAGTTTATGGACGTGGCAGAAGACGTGTATCAGTATATAATGAGGTTAAGATATGTACGAGTATATCTGATTACCCCAATAAGGACATGGCATTATGGTGATAATTATGTTTTTTATTTTGTCCACTTATTTTCGCATCATGAAATCAACAATTCATGTATCATATCTCTTCCGTGGCAGACGCAAACTATGTGTTATAGAATATAAAAGTAAATATATATTCTCTCTACCTACCCCAATAAGGTACATGACGTAATAATGATGATGATAATTTTAATGGATTATTATGTTTATTTTCCCCTTTATTTTCTCTCGATGTACAAAGCGCGTATTTTATCTCTTCCGTAAAGCTAGGTTATGGTGTACAGAAGAAACCTAATGCCGTGTTTTCGCAGACCAAAAGAGACTTTTGATGACGGAAACCATTTTCCTATTATACTCGTACACCCATAATGCCCGTGACAACTTGGTTAAAATACGCCCATCTGCATTTCCTCTCTCGGTTGAATATATTTGAATATCACTTACTGAAACACGAGACTAAAATCGATAATGCTATTAAATAAATTTACAGACTTATTATAACTGATACCTACTGTTAAACTCTCAAGTAAAATTATATTTCTTTAGTATGAACGCTCATCACATAAGGCATTTTTTGACTTGGCGTTGAAATTGATGGTTTAACATTTGAAATATTTTTTAAGCCAAACTCAGCAGTATTTCCAAACTAGTTCCAGTGAAAAATAATATTAGATAAATTTTTAATAACATAAATTAAAGATTACATTTCCTTGCCCCTTAAATAAATATAAGTTTATTGATAGCAACATAGTTGTTCAAATAAAAATACATTCAAAAAACGTACGTACACGTATATCATACATCTCAAGATAAATAGCAGAAAATACATTTAAAAGAGAAGCCATCAAAAGGTCTGAGCTCGTCTCATAACATCTCCCCGGTCGAGACTCCCACCCCCCCCCCCCCCCACTATAAGGCGAGCCCGGCCGCGACGACATCGGATGTTTTTCAGCCCACACCCTTGTAGATTTAGATTAAGAAGAAAAAACAGAAAATTAATGGTTGGATGAAAGAAAAAGTAAACACACAAATACAACTTCAGATTAACTCAAATAAATATAGGTTCTTTGATAGCAACATGGTGTGAATATACATCAATATGTTCTGAAATAGTACATGTGTATATATCTCAAAATAAACTGCAGAAAATACATTTAAGAGAGAAGCTATTTAAAGGTCTGGGCTCATCCCCCCGGCCAAGATACACCCCATTATTATAGGGCGAGCCCAGCCGCAAGGATACCAGAAAATTTTCAGCCCACATTCTTGTACATATAGGACAAAGAAAAAAATATGAATGACAGAAAAAAAAAGTTAACCCACAAATACCACCTCAGTTGAACTGTCAGCAAACATAAGAGAAAAGCTGATAGGAGTTCAAATTTCATCAAAATAAAATCATACCAACCACAGTACAAAAAAACACCTTGGAGTAAAGTTTTGACTATACCTGCCGAGAACCCTCGAGTTAGTGGTATGTCTATATTCTTTGCATTTTTTAATATTATAGAAATCGAGTACGCTAAGCGAGTACGCAAGTCAGAAGTGCGAGATATGCGTGAAAGAGGTAAACCAAGGTGAACATGACTGGATCAAATGAACAAGTTTTTGAGAGAATTTACAGTGGATAACAGAGGATTGTGCATGGTGAGATGTATGAATGTGGAGGAGGCGAATGTTGTGTGTTTGAAATCGAAAAGTAAGAAGGTATTTAATGCCTGCCAACTCGAATGGATTATGGAGTGATTATATGTAGGCGTAATAAATTTTCAAACTTATTAAAGCCATTATTAGAAAGCCTTTGAAAAATATCTGAAGAATGGAAGACATCGTTATAAAAGTCTTATTTTTCAAGTTAAATGGATACTTATGCATTTAAAAACCAAGATAAATAAAAGCTCTTGTTTTTCAATAGTGAAAATATGCTTTATACCAGGGGTCTCTAAACTACGGCCCGCGGTAGCGGGCCGGATATGCCCGGTATCCGGCCCGTCATAGTTTATTTTGATTACATTGTAAAATTTACAATGTAAGTAAATCATACAAAATAATAATTTACTTACATTGTCAGATGTTTTTATTTAACGGCCAATTAAGAAACACAATAACTGACATACATAATTAAATTGAAAATTTTAACTGTAATTAATGATATGAGATTTATCCTAAAAACGTCCAATAAGTGACATACATAAGTAATTCACATAATGAAATTAAACATTATAATTATGATTAATGAGATTAATGTAGCTATAACTTTCCACTGACAATTGTTTGCAGTTGTGGATCAAGTTTACTAGTGGAAATTATCAGCGGCGACTTCAAATGCTCATCAGTTAATTTGGATCTTTAAATATTTTTTATATATTTCATTTTGGATAATGTTTTTTCCCACAGATAAGTAGTGCCGAAAGCCGAAAAAAAGCCACGAACAAATTTAGGCAACTAATCCAACTGTGTGAGTGGAAGACTCATATAAAATTCCATCAATGATGACTTGAAATATTTTTCTTTAAAAATATCACTATACTGCAAATTAATGATTTCCATTTAAAGTTCTGGGGCAAAGGTTTCTATATCGGCGTTAAAAGGATTTTGAAAAATCTTGATATCGTTTGCAATTGCATCAAAATCTGAAAACCGAGACTCATAATTTATTTTTAAAGCACCCAAAGCTTCAATTGCGAAATCTACCGGAAATTGAGTCTCAGTTTGCTGACTGAATGTTTGGCATGTATTAAAATGCGTGAAACAATTTTTGTTCAATTGAGATTGAAACAAAACAATTTTTTGTCTTGGCCCTTGGGACTTAGTGGAGGAGTCAGTGTGGCCCTTAGGCTAAAAAGTTTGGAGACCCCTGCTTTACACCAATATTCTGAACGCGTCAATGACCCCACAAATAATAAGAATGTAGTTAATTCATTCATATGGCACCTTTCCGAAATGGTGATGCCGATAAAATGAAACGTGCGTGACTGAGATACAACATTATCGAACCATCATGTAAAACACCACGGGAGTAGGCCTTGCACTCGCAGTTTGTCAACACATGCGATCGAAATACGCAATAACACTAGCACACGTCCAGCACGCGTGTGGTTTTCATCAAAGGCATATTTAACAACGATTGGTTGGAGGAGATTATATATGGCAATAAACCCACAATATTGTTCTGAAAACAACTGAAAAATAAAACAATAGTGAAAAGTCAAGTTAAAAGATGGCGGTTTAAGAAGGTACCAAATTAAGATTAAGTTTTATTAATCTGATAAAAAAATTGTCAAAACACCATTGCATTGTATTATACTCACTTACCTTTTATAGTGTTATATTTCATTAATATAAAATTATTACAATATTGTATTGTATTACAGTTTTCTTGTAAATATAAAACCTGGCGTATTTCTTGCCGTATGGTAATCTCTTCCAACGAATCAGATATTGTACCAATTAGGTTACGGAAGTCGTTAGTAATGATTTATTCTTTATTTATTTTCCTTATTTTGTGTACATGAATATACATGGCACGAGTATATCTAGCGGGTGTATCGTTATTCAGCTATTTTTAGATACATTAAATTGTTTTAAATCATGAAAGATTATTATAATTATAAGGTGACCTTCGTGGCCTGATGGCAGGACCCTTGTCTGTCGATCCGGAGGTTGCGGGTTCGATCCCCGCGGGAACCCAGATTAAAAAAAAAAGGATTCCAGTCTGATCTTCACTAAGGCCCCATTAAAATATCGTACTGGTTGGCTGGATGAGATAGCAACATGGCAATAATCTCGCCAGGAATTTTTTTTTAAATTCAAATAAAATGACATATCTCTAACCAATAATGGTAGAACTAGAGGAAAGTAATTTGTTCAAGGATAGGGAAGGGAAAATTAGATTAAAATAAGGATAAAGAACCAGCAAATAAAGACGTGTAAAATGAGGTGTGGTGCATTGGTATACAAAGATGTCTCTCATCCCTTGATCGTAAAGAACGCCCATGTTAAAAAAGAAAGAGAAAACTTTGGCGAATGAATATACGAAGGAGAATTAAGATTATAAAGCAAGCAAAATAATGTGGACGTAACGTGAAGGTTTATTTGCAGTCTGATTTTAAACTTTAAGACATTGAATTATGTTCCAAAACTCAAATTCGTGGTTATACTTCTTAAAGTTAAATATGAATCGTATGTAAACGTTATGAAGTCTCTAAAACTTATCCAACATCTCATCGTTAAAAAAAAAATCATGCAGATAAAAAAGACAGCATGGATTATTTGACAATTCAAAAAACGAGAAGATTTATTTCTTCAGACATTTTTTTTATATCGGTGGAAAATGGGTCGAGTCATTTAAATACTTAAAATGATCCTAAAACCAACCTTAAAATTTTGCGACCTTTATGTCCTTGTTCATAAAATACTTGTTTTCCAATCCGCGTGTAGTGGGTTCGGTTTAAATGGGTACCTTGATTTATAAAAAATATTTTACAGTCATTATTCATCAGTGTTAATAAATATTGAAGATTTTTTTTAACTTATCATAAGATGTAAAGTTTATGATTTCTCTATGTTTTGGGGCATTTATAATATAAAGATGTTAGTAATCAAGGAAAAAATAATACGTAGATGTTAAATATCACTTTTAACTCACTTTCACTTAACATACTATACTTTGAGAATGCGTACTCAAAGAAAATGCAGTGTTAATGAAGGAATAATAAATTATGAACGATTTAATCAAATAGTTTCTACAAAAATATTGAATGTATGAGACTTATAAAAATATGGCATGATCTAGAATTCTAAAAGAGGGAAGAAAGAAAACTATTACAATAGGAAAGTATGCATGAGGAAGTATGAACGTGACAGAGGCGAAATATGTCGAAATATGTGTCAGGAGAGAACAGAGTGGATGTTTACTCTCTCAATCTGCCTCAATAGGACCATCACGTGATGGTGAAGATGGTCTTTCTTTGAAATCTTTCTGGTTGGTTGGAACCTTCTAAGTTAAATTATATACAACGAAATTGTATTGAAATATTTTATGTCTAACTGTAAAAAGGAGACGTAACTTGGTAAAAAAAGGTCGAAATAAAAAAATATATAACCAATTTAAAATTTATGAAAATGTTGAATAACACCTTTATCTTCTCGCTCTTTTTTGTGTGAGACGTAAATTATTGATTAAAATTTATTTTGTAAATACTTCAAACGTGATAATGGCATATTCATAAAGGTAAATTGTATGTTACCTGATACTTTACAGCATCACATAAGGTTTTAATGTAACCAAACTCAGGAGAAACCACATCAGTTGAGGTCCAGCGAGGATCCAGGAATGAAATTAGTAGATGTCTTCAGTAACCAAGGATCATCTTATGTAACTGGAGATCTAAAGATTTAATTAGGATGGCTCTTTGAATAACACCTAATTACGGCGTTAGTGACCGAAAACTTTATTTCGTCATTGAAATCAAGTATTTCGAGCTCGATTCCCAATGTTAGAAGAAAAATAAACATAAAAAATGACTACCATCGCGTTCAAGTTAGTTTGATGATTGTCTTTCAGTTCGGGGATGCAGGATCAATTGCTGCTGAAACCCAGCTTTTTTAAAAAGGATTTCAGTCTGGTTTTCACTTAAGGCCTCTTTAATATATTTTTGGTTGGTTAAAACAGATTGCTTCATGGCAATTAGCCAGTCAAGTTGTACTATATACAACGTAGCTATAATATAATACAATACAAAAAGTTCGATAAAAATGTTCGTCTGGTAGGCGCATGCCAGACGTGAGCGAGTGTCGCTGCCTCTTACGTGCGTTAGTATCATCATTATATGCGATAATGAACTGCAAATTTCGAGCCAACTCCAGCGATTGTAAGCTCGATTGATGGGGCCAAAGATAATGCTGTCTCCCGGCCACGGATTTCAATATGCTAAAGGGTACCATACGAATCATTGAATATGTGTATACGTTGATGATACACATTCAAATAATTATTTCTTCTTACTTCTTAACAATGTATACGAAAAAGATAAAAAACCTACAAATACAGTTTAAATTTAAACGTTTTTATACACTCAAATAAAAAAAGTGGCCAATTATTGTTCCAATTTGAGTTCAGCTCGGATTTTGAAATGGTGTCGTTGTGCATATACTGCCAACGTGTTACACGCATGACCAAGTATGTGGTGTAAATTAAATGAATAGGCAAGATGATGAAAAAAAAAAACGTTTTTATGATTTGTTTATTTAATAACAAGAATAAATTGCACAAATTTTTACTGTCTTTGTAACGATTTACGTTTTCTAAAACTTTTTCTGGAGATCACATGAACCAATAAACGTTAAAATTGTTTCTATGAAAATATTGAAATTAAACAATGTACTCGTATCATTACAAAATCGGGTTTAAAGTGCGATTTTAAAAAGAATAATGAATTTACAAAAAAATATTCAATGAATGTAATATTAAAGCCCAATGAGATTTCATCACTTGATTACAAAATAAGGTAGTGTGTCAGTTTTACAATGAAGTGTTAATGAATAAAATATAAATGAAGTGTTAATGAATAAAAGTAGAAATGCAAGAAATTTTAAATTTATTTGCTTGATTTATTTTTTATTCATTAACACTTCATTGTAAAAAAAAAACAATCAGGCGGGCTTGTTGCCAGGCGGCAACAAGACAAAAGTATGATTATTCATCTTTAGGAACATATACATAACAAAAGTGACATATCATCGATCAAAGAAAAAGGAAGACATTGTGGAGAGGAAAGAAAAATCAGGAATGAAACGTTACATAAACTGACAAGAAATTAAGAGTTTTTCAGTCACTCTTTAAAGCATGCCACGACGGAGTGAGTCTAACATTGATTTGTAACTGGTCTGTAATATACAGTCAAGGAGGGCGTTAAAAATAGGAGCGGTCTATGATTTTGATGGTATAAAGAATATGTCTAGATTATATTGCTTAATAATAAAAGGACATTTACATAGCACAGTTTGAAGAGCAACCTTTCATCAAGAGCGCTCTAACACGGGACTCGAATCCACTTACTTTTGGCTATTATTTTCTGTTCCTCCAGTTTAAAACAAAATACATCACATTAAAGTGAATTTGCTCGTGAAACTCACTGCATGAACAATAAAAGACGACTTTAATTTTCTTGTTAATAAATTATTTTTCTTTTAACGTCAATTCATGCTAATTTCGGTGCTCTCAGGCAGTGGGCAATTTTGTGTTGAATATATTTATAAAGAATAGAGAAAATGTTCCAGTAGCACAAACTCTGTGAGCTCTCATAATTCAAATTTGAAATAATATCAAGTTAATTAGATAAAAATAAACTTTCATATATTTTTTCCCTTAAAAACTGAAAATTTTCTTCACATTCTGCTAACGGTGGGATTCAAGTTGGTTCAAATTACGTATTTCAACGTTTTTATAAGTTGAAAATTAACTAGTCATTTTTCATACTTCAAGCTGTCTTCCCATCGGGGTAGGCAAATATGACAGAGTGCCAAACTTTCCTATCAATGCATACATCTCTGGCTTATTTCACTTTTTCTTATACGACTTTTTCGATTTCATTGACTTTTACCTTTCCTTCAAAACATAATTTTACCAACCCTACTTTTTTGAGTCCCAATTACAGTTCTTAATGAAGATTAGTTTTATTATTCATCAATATGTTAAAAATTTCCAGACTTCCATAATACGTTCGTACACCCTCCTTAATAGACCAGTCCTTCAGTTCACACTAATCCTTAATAACATTTCTTATTCTGTTATTTCATTTTATTAAAATTTATTTCACTTGATCCAACCATACTTTGATTGATCTCCCATTTTTTCGCTTTCTAACAACATAAAATTGAACGCTTTTTTTATCATATAAGTCCTTCACCATAAGTTCGTTATTCTTTCCCAAACCACCTTAGATTACCCTTTATACCTATATAACTATTTAACTTTTTTCTTTAATTACTACATTTCAAATTGCATCACATTCTAGTGCACGCATTTTTGCAGTTTTTTTATAATTATTCATTCATGTTCACATTAAAGTTAGCACTAATATACTGTTGTGAACTTATTTGTCCCTTTTTGAACTGTAATTTCCACGCCTTTGTTTTATGTAACTTGTGAAATATTAGAATATTTATAATTGACCATTTCTTTTTGAAGCGAAAAATTCAACAGAGAAGTCATTATAAAAATGTTTTATCAAGAATAATGAAGAAAAGTTTTTATAAAAATTTCTTCTTCTTTCAAGTGGTACCGCCCCTCGGCACAAGTCTTCAACCCTTAACGAACAGTTTGCATTGATTAAGTGGAAAGTTTTTTCCTCCTTTCTCCTTGACTTGATTAGCAGTTCAAATGGACGGGGACTGTATACCCTTATACTATTCTCCAGTCGTTTGAAGAGTGGTCATTCCTTTCTTCTAAGAACAGTCATAAATGTGGAAAAATATTAAATATAGTGCATGGAAATATCTACAATTTTTCTTCTCTTTATAATCATGTTGTGACCATTAATAAGATTTGATCTTACGAACGAATTGATATCACAGTTAGCAGCATTTCAACAAATAAAACATTCCAAAATAATATGGTTGAGAGTCGACATGGAATCGGTAGAAAGCGTCTGCCATGGTTAAGCGACATTCACGAATGGACAGGTGTCTTGACAGTTGAGGAACTATTTCGTTTCACCAAAGGCAGCGATATTACAATTGCCAGCGTCAGAGTATTGCACACGACACATAAAAAAATTATAAAATGATATTAAGATAAAGTGATGTGAAGAATGGATACGAAATAGACTGTATGGAGTTGAACTCGTTGATGACTAAACGGTTTTTTTTTCCTCTAGTACTTTATACTTTTCACAGAGTCGTCTTCGTCATTGGACTTGATCTAGTGAGCGAATTGATATGCACTGCAGAAATAATGATACGTTTACATTTTAACGGTAAGCAGTATTACCACTTTACTCTTGGAGTGAGATCTGTCTTACCAGATCTGTCACTCGCGTTGGTGATCTGCTTCGAGATCAGGTTCCTTCTATTTTTCATTTTATCACTAATCTCTCCATTGTATCTTTCTGTCTGATAATACGGTCAAATAACCTAATCTTAAAATAAATACAGTCACTTATTGAATCTTAAAATAGACATTTATTTCACTTTGTTGTGTCATGTTTTTTATTGAAATAAATATAACAATTATTTTTCACCTTATGGGGAAGACGGAGATCTTTGCAATCGGTAGTGAACTCGAATAAAACAGTGCGAAATATCTAGAGAACTAAAAATATGTCACGTGCAAATTTGACCATAAACAAGTCTAAACTAATTTTAACTACCTTTTGAATTCAAGGTAAAACTCTACAAAAAAGGAAAACGAGACAATCCATACATTTTTTAAGTCGTGATCTTTGTATAAATTTAAAAAAAAGAACTTCACATATTTAACCAAACACAGTAAAAATGAAATATTCAAGTACAAAATAAAATATTCAAGTACAAAATAAAATATTGACCAAAGAAGTATTATTCATATTAAAATATTCCCATACAATTTCCACTCTCATCTCTAATCTCACTATCATCCCATTTCTTTATTGGGGTCGGCAGAGATGACAGAGCGCTAGACTTTCCTATCACGAGATATTTTTTACTTCCTCTACAACTTTTACGATTTCTCTAATTTATACTCGTAACTGCTCTACGAGTCATTTGCCTTCTCCAGTTATATCACATCTTAAGTACGTCGTTGCTTCTATTCTATTTCCACTCAGGTGTGTTGCATTTTTCGTCAGTACATGACATCGCGCTCATAAAAACGAATAAGATTTCGATCTTCTAATCTAGATTGTGCACTTTTCCCCCCCTATAACAGCGTGGATGATGGTAGAATCGAACTAACGTCTCCTACAGTAAAGATGTTTACCTCGTTCATATTTTGAGTGACTTGGTCGTGCCACGTTTTTCTGAGTCTTCTCAAACTTAATATGTATTTTAGCTCGTACCTTGGCTACCACATCAAATAAAAAAAGACAAATCGACAATGCGCTCAGCAATAATCTTTTAATTAATAATGCATTTGATCACTAGTCGGCGGTTGTAGTCTAACGGTTAGCATTCGATTCCTGATGGACGTATTTCCAAACCTGTTTTACTCTTAGACCTTTTTATATCAGAATTCATGTTTTACTGTAGCTTACTGAGCAACGCAAAAATAGCGCTTTATAGAATAGCGCAGTCCAACAAAAGGCTGCAGCAAATTAAACCTACTGATCGTCTTGAAACTTTGATGTCATCGGGATTAAGGGGTTGATCTATCAAAATTATGTGCTTCCTAAAGTGCCACAGTTTGCACTCAGTAAATAAATACGAGCACAGGCGTCTTCCATCTACTTGATGGCTGATAATCATACGTGATCACGAGATATTGCCTATCACCATCAGTACAGACAAAGTATTATAAAATGGTTCTGGACAAAAAGGTTTCTGCCAATTTGTCTCTTTACAGCGAATAAGTACAACTTTTCAAAATAACTTGAGTACAGAAGAATCGTGCCCATCTACCGCAATCTAATTTCCATTAAATTCCTCCCGCTCTTGATACGCGGCTGGAATCAAGGAACATTACCCGTGCCAACAATTATAATGGCTTTCTACTATCCTGTTCCACTGGAGCCAGTGTTTCGACAACTGTACATTCTGATACGTTAATGATCTTTACTTTCCTGCGATGGTTTCCTCGCAGATACATCTGTTGATAATACCTTATGACACAACTTAATGGTTCACTGTGCCACAGGGACTAGTAATTTTATACATAAATATAATATTATTCTTAGAGAGGGATGCCCATCTTCAGGAAAAGGATTCGAATTCATAGTTATAACATAAAAAATAAAATGTTGTTTTTGAGATGCGGTGTTAGCATGTAATTATTCTAATTCCATCAACAGCAAAGCAAACATACGTTCCGGCTCTGATACAACTTAATGGTTCACATGCCACTGGGTCTACTTGTTTTACACCTAAATTTAATATTATTCTTAGAGTGGGATACCCATCTTTATAAAATAGGACCCAAATTCATAGTTATAACATAAAAAATAAAATGTTGTTTTTGAGATGCGGTGTTGGCGGCATGTTATTATTCTAATTCCATCAACAGCAAAGCAAACAGACATTCCGGTTCTGATACAACTTAATGATTCTTTTTGACACTGGATCTAGTAATTTTATAACTAGATATTATATTATTCTTAAGGTGGGAGGCATATCTTCGGGAATAAAGCCCGAATTTATAGTTCAACCTTAACACTCAATACAAAATCAGAATAAGTTAGTATTTAACGTTAAATTAAAAAAATATATCATAATGACTTTGAATAGCTAATGAGTATGAAATATGGAGAGAATAATTGACGAAACAATGACTAAGAATGGACTAAACTAAGAAACAATGACTAATAATGAGTTTGGAGTATGGAAATAATAAATTACGAAATTATGACTAATGTCTAAGATTTGCTTATAAGAATGAATTCTCGGGAGAATGAACGACTGAATAATGACTAAGAATGACTAATGAGTAAATGGTACCAGACAGAAGTGCAAGATGTGTGTGTAAGAAGTAGACCGAGGAAAACATGGCTGGATCAAATGGACCAGATTTCAAAAGAAGGTGAAGTGACAAGTATGAATAATAGAATATTTAATGTGACGAGATGTATGAGTCAAAAGGTGTGCTTGGATAGGAAAGTTTGCAGATTGGTCATTCTTGCCTATCCCGCAAGGGATATGGCATAATAATATATAAGTATTTTAAAATATGGAGTATATCATATAAGGTCCGAATGCAAATCACGATTTTTTAAGACAAGAAATTAGTATCTAGTATTTAGTCTCACCAATGAATTCAGGCTTATGTTTAAATCGTAGGTCTCGATAATGGTTGATTCAAGGGAAATATAAATAGTGCAATAGTTTTTGCCAGCTTTCTGCACAGTGAAACAAGAATCGGAGAATTTTCGTTTTGATGGGATTAGTGAGATCAATACAGTTGGGAATCTAGAAAATAAAGTAGTGACCAGCTTAGAGTACTTGGATTTGACACACCTGAGCTTGATGGTATAGAAGGCTTCCGGAAGAAATAAATTATTATATTTATAACATGAACATTTAAATGACCAGCTTAGAGTACTTCGATTTGACACACCTGAGCTTGATGGTATAGAAGGCTTCCGGAAGAAATAAATTATTATATTTATAACATGAACATTTAAATGACCAGCTTAGAGTACTTCGATTTGACACACCTGAGCTTGATGGTATAGAAGGCTTCCGGAAGAAATAAATTATTATATTTATAACATGAACATTTAAATGACCAGCTTAGAGTACTTCGATTTGACACACCTGAGCTTGATGGTATAGAAGGCTTCCGGAAGAAATAAATTATTATATTTATAACATGAACATTTAAATGACCAGCTTAGAGTACTTCGATTTGACACACCTGAGCTTGATGGTATAGAAGGCTTCCGGAAGAAATAAATTATTATATTTATAACATGAACATTTAAATGACCAGCTTAGAGTACTTCGATTTGACACACCTGAGCTTGATGGTATAGAAGGCTTCCGGAAGAAATAAATTATTATATTTATAACATGAACATTTAAATGACCAGCTTAGAGTACTTCGATTTGACACACCTGAGTTTGACGGTATAGAAGGCCCCCAGAAGAAATAAACTATTATATTTATAACATAAAAATTTAAATTATGGTTTTGAGATACTGTGTTAAAATGTAATATTCTAATCCCATCAATTCCGAATTTTCAAGGCACAGCAAGAACAGAATGTGAACAATATGTGAAAAGAAAAATATGAACAATATTGAACATCTGACTATAGGAAATAACATAAATTGCAGTGAATTCGAGGATGACTGGAGAAGCTATCGATGATCACAATTGGTGAACAAAAGCGCACTAGGAGACCATATTCAGAAAAAAGAAACACAAAATAAAAAAAGGTTAGCAAGATCTTCGTTAAAAACTGTTTTTAATATGACCCATGGACAAATAGTTATGAGACTGATTGTTCCAACAACTTGTTGACAAGTTTGAACCACGACGCTTATTCCATGCACAAAACGTCAAGAATTAATTATTCTGTGATTGTAAATGCAAAACCAATATATATCTTACTCCATTTTTCATTGTCCGAGAACACAGGATTATCACAGAACGCCTCAATTTAAGTTAGACCTAAATTTGGAAATCCACATCTTCTCACTTTAATCGAATCTTCGATTCATTTCTCAGTTCTCGGTCAGCCACCAAGCGGTACTTGTCATATGTGATTCAATTACCTACAGTAACATATTTTAAACAACAAAAACATAGCTGATAAAGTTTAACAAGTAATGAAATGAAAAGTGTCCCAAGACGGAAGGACTTTAGTCAAGAAGCTAAAAATTTCATTAAAATTTTAGGATAATTAATAGACAAATACTTCTTAATGATGCCTTTAAAATGGAATTAGAATAAACGGTTTAAGGGAAATATTTCTTCAAAGGGTAAGTGTTTTACAACTTATAACAATTCTAAGAGGTTTTGATAATAAAAATAATTATATCAGAAATCTGAAAGAATATTGAAATTCAGACAAACCGTTTGTACAAAAGTATATTTTGAACCATTTTTTAATGTTTTTTAGGTAGTTTTTTTAGCAGGTTGTAAAAGGCTGATATTTGTTAAATTCCTGGATGCATCGTTTACCTGCCTTGGAGATGTTAGGGTTTATCCCCCAAGACCCTTAAAATAAACGATTACAACATCCAAAGATCGCCTAAGAATGACTTTAAAATACTAAAAGACATTGAAGTGCCTGGCTGTGTACCAACCTAGAGGCGTTTAATAATAAAAAAATAAGGACAATTTATAAAGTGCCGTTTAGAGAGCAGACTCCCTCAAGAGTGCTATAACTCGGGTTTTGAACCTAATATTACTAAAAAAACCCCCGCGACACACCACCTCGTGGAGCGATTTCGCTATTAACGTCGACAGCAGCATCAAAATACCGACAACCTTCCCCGACACGAACTCCATAGACGCCGCTATAAATGACTTCACAACCACCATCAAATCCGCTCTCACATCCTCTTCAAAAGAGAGACCAGCCGATAAACCCGAACTTCCCCTTCCTCCACATATCAAAATACTGATTATGGAAAAAAACAAAACCAGAAAGTTGTGGCAAAACACAGCTGTCCCCTCTTACAAAACCGACTACAACAGATTAGTCAAAAAAATCAAACACCTCCTACAGCAACTCCGCAATGACAAATGGTCAGACTTCGTCGAGTCTCTCGAATACAATGATGGACTCAAATGGAAACTAACGCGTAGCCTTAGAAATACGCCCTCCCGACCCAGCTCTCTTCAAGGACCAAATGGCCCCGTTTTCTCTGCTTGCGACCGCGCAGAGACCTTTGCTGACTCTCTAGCTAATATCTTCTCGCCAAATGCAGACCTCTCTAACCCCTCTCACTCAATAATGGTCGACAACGCAGTTGCCGACATATTAAATGAGCAAACCCCCCCCACCACAGACTTCTTCTCACCGTTAGAAATTCAATCTATCATAAAAAATCTCATCAACAAAAAAGCCCCCGGCCCCGATAAAATCAATAATCTCACCTTGAAAAAACTTCCGAAAATAGCCATTTACGCCCTTACCGCCATTTACAATGCCTGCCTTCGACATAAATTCTTTCCAACCCCATTCAAAAACGCCGACGTCATCATGTTCCCTAAACCGGGTAAAAGCCACGTTATCCCTGAAAATTACAGGCCGATCAGTCTGCTCCCGACTCTAGGTAAAGTGCTCGAAAAATTAATCCTAGAACGTCTCTCGTTAGAAACTTACTCACGTAACATCATCCCAGATTCGCAACACGGATTTAGGCCATTACACTCTACCAACCATCAGCTTCTTCGCGTTGTAGAACACATCATCAAATACTTCAGCTCCAAAGGCCTCACGACCCTCCTTTCACTAGACGTGGCGAAAGCCTTCGACACAGTCTGGCTCAACGGACTCATATTCAAACTGCACAAGTCAGGTATTCCCCTCAGACTAGTGCAAATCATCGCATCATTCCTTGAAAATCGCTCCTTCTCCGTCAAAATAGACGGTATAAACTCATCCCTTCGCCCCATTCTGGCAGGTGTGCCCCAAGGTGCACTGTTGTCCCCTATCCTGTATAACATATACACGAGCGATATGCCCCAATTTTCACGTACACATTGTATCACCGCGCAATACGCTGACGACACAGCCTTTCTCTCTTCATCGAAATATGAGTCCGTATCCCACAACAGACTGCAAGACTTCATTCCCATTCTGGAGCACTGGTGCACCAAATGGAAGATCAAAATAAATCCCACCAAAAGCACAGCAGTCCGCTTCTCACGCAGATACATCAAACCCATCAGAACTCTTAAACTCTTCGGCCAGAGCGTCCCATGGTCAAAACACGTAAAATACCTAGGCCTCACATTAGACAGTAGACTCTCGTGGCATAAACACGCCCTCAATATCAAATCAAAAGCTCACGGAACACTCAAATCATTATTTCCCTTGATCAGTAAATACAGCAAACTTAGCACGCGCACTAAACTCCACCTATATAAAGCGATCGTCAGACCGCAACTGACATACGCCCTTCCGGTCTGGGGCCACGCGAAGAAAACAACGCTACATCACATTCAGATCATTCAAAACAAAGCCCTCCGCATAATTTTAAAAGCACCCTACATCGTCCGTAATTCAAGACTCCACGCAGATACAAAACTACATACTATCCCCGAACATATGCGCGCTCTGGCCGAAAGGTTCTACAGCTCTATATCCCGTCATCCCAACCCAGTCATAAAAGCCTTAGATAACTACAACGCGAACACCAGTTACAGACACACTCGTCCGAAATCAATATTGCGAAACATCCCCCCGACCCCCCCCCTCTTTAACTCTAATCATCCCCCCAAATGACCCCCCGATTGTCACTCTGAACACCCCATCATCGATAATTCCTCCGGCAGACAGTTTACCCCCATAGGCAACCGCATTTCTCACCTTCAATAAACATTTTCTACACCTTAATATATTTATAAAAGTCACACACGTTTCCCCACTCATTTACTTATCTACATATACTATATTCATTCTTATAATTTATTCACCATCATTATTTTTTTTTTTTTTTTTTTTTTTTTTTTTTTTTTTTTTCACCCATTCAATATAAAACAGTGTGTGACGACACAAATTTATGTATATTTGTATTTAATATTATGTATATATCATCATATTTATATATGTATTTAATCGTTTATAATTTCTCATAATCATTCATAAAATCAAAACAATTACCACAAACCTATCCTTTCCCGATTCCCAAAAAGATCCAAAAATTTCCAATAAATATCTTAACAGTCAGAACTTATCCGATGAAGGAGTAAGGTGTCCTACCATCGGACCGAAACTCCGAACAAGCTATCCATCACTTGTACTAAAAAAAAATCAAATGTTACAAAAAAAACATGTCGAGTGTAAATATAAGAAAGTGGTGGCTGCAGTAATTAGATAAGGAATTTCCTCGCTTCTGCATACAATATGTTAATCAACACAGAGTATAAGGTGATGTATTTGCTTTTCGTCGTTAACCAAAGGTAGCGGCTGCTAAATTTACATCTAAATTTTCGTTACCAGTCCCATAGAACTTATTGAGTTGCCTCATAGTTAGATAATAATAATTCAGATATCTATCCGAACATCATATATAATATAATTGGAACCCATCTTCCACCCACCAACGTTTCCTTCGTCGTATTTTTCGTATCCACTGGAGTGAAGATGTCACAACTGTCTCGGCTTTGCAACGCTCTAACTGTAAATCTATAGAGGATATGGTTGGAAAGGCGAAATTGCGCTAGACCAGACATGTAACACGCATGGGCGATCATAGGCTCCCTAAACGCGTCTTATACGGGGAAGGAATGAGCAAGCGAAAGTTTGATGCACAGAGAAAGCGCTATAAGGACAGTCTGCGATAGTCACCATTGCCAGGCGACTCAGCTGGATTCACATGTCTGTGACATGTGATATGTGAAAGGGAAGGCGCATCTTGGATCGGTGTGTTATTTCACAGAAGATCACATAATCGACGTGGAAGAGCAACTCAAGATTGACCTTGAAGAAGGGAGGGGATCCTCAACAACGAGACTGTACCGACGATGAATTGGATTCCACGATCTGATGAATATTAAACTTCTTATCTATTATTGATCTTTTTGATTCCATATGAATCAATGTTTCGTTTTTAAGTGCCCTTGAAAAAGTGAATTAAATAAAAGCTATATACTCGAACCGGACTTTATCAAAATCTACTATGATGATAGCCCACAAAAGTATTTTAGTACCAACTTTGATTTATGCGAGTGGAACGTGGACTTGGAAATGAGATTAATAAATACTGTAGAAATGCGTGCACTAAGAATAATGCACGGGGTAACAATGTATGACAGAATACGGAGTAAAGTGATAAAGGATGAATATTAAATTAAGACTGATCTGTTGAATAAGATAAAGAAAACAGATCTCTGAGATAGGTTGGGCATGTAGAATTAATAAATAAAGAAAGACTACCACAACATATACAAAGTACAAATGTGAGGGGAAGATAGAGGAAGATATTGTAGAGGAAGACTTAGAAAGTATGGTTAAATCTAGTGTATGATATTTTGAAAGAAAGAAGAGAAACCGTTGGAGCTGTATGATTACTCAGGCGTTAATTTGTATCGTTTTAAGAGGAATTAAGGCATCCCACAGGGATCTTAGTTTAGCCTTATATCACATAATTTGTCTTGATATTTGCGTTTTAAGAGGAATTAAGGCATCCCACAGGGATCTTAATTTAGCCTTATATCACATAATTTGTCTTGATATTTGCGTTTTAAGAGGAATTAAGGCATCCCACAGGGATCTTAATTTAGCCTTATATCACATAATTTGTCTTGATATTTGCGTTTTAAGAGGAATTAAGGCATCCCACAGAGATCTTAATTTAGCCTTATATCACATATTTTGTCTTGATATTTGCGTTTTAAGAGGAATTAAGGCATCCCACAGGGATCTTAATTTAGCCTTATATCACATAATTTGTCTTGATATTTGCGTTTTAAGAGGAATTAAGGCATCACACAGGGATCTTAATTTAGCCTTATATCACATAATTTGTCTTGATATTTGCGTTTTAAGAGGAATTAAGGCATCCCACAGGGATTTTAATTTAGCCTTATATCACATAATTTGTCTTGATATTTGCGTTTTAAGAGGAATTAAAGCATCCCACAGGGATCTTAATTTAGCCTTATATCACATAATTTGTCTTGATATTTGCGTTTTAAGAGGAATTAAGGCATCCCACAGGGATCTTAATTTAGCCTTATATCACATAATTTGTCTTGATATTTGCGTTTTAAGAGGAATTAAGGCATCCCACAGGGATCTTAATTTAGCCTTATATCACATAATTTGTCTTGATATTTGCGTTTTAAGAGGAATTAAGGCATCCCACAGGGATCTTAATTTAGCCTTATATCACATAATTTGTCTTGATATTTGCGTTTTAAAAGGAATTAAGGCATCCCACAGGGATCTTAATTTAGCCTTATATCACATAATTTGTCTTGATATTTGCGTTTTAAGAGGAATTAAGGCATCCCACAGGGATCTTAATTTAGCCTTATATCACATAATTTGTCTTGATATTTGCGTTTTAAGAGGAATTAAGGCATCCCACAGGGATCTTAATTTAGCCTTATATCACATAATTTGTCTTGATATTTGCGTTTTAAGAGGAATTAAGGCATCCCACAGGGATCTTAATTTAGCCTTATATCACATAATTTGTCTTGATATTTGCGTTTTAAGAGGAATTAAGGCATCCCACAGGGATCTTAATTTAGCCTTATATCACATAATTTGTCTTGATATTTGCGTTTTAAGAGGAATTAAGGCATCCCACAGGGATCTTAATTTAGCCTTATATCACATAATTTGTCTTGATATTTGCGTTTTAAGATGAATTAAGGCATCCCACAGGGATCTTAATTTAGCCTTATGTCACATAATTTGTCTTGATATTTGCTTTTTAAGAGGAATTAAGGCATCCCACAGGGATCTTAATTTAGCCTTATATCACATAATTTGTCTTGATATTTGCGTTTTAAGAGGAATTTAAGCATCCCACAGGGATCTTAATTTAGACTTATATCACATAATTTGTCTTGATATTTGCGTTTTAAGAGGAATTAAGGCATCCCACAGGGATCTTAATTTAGCCTTATATCACATAATTTGTCTTGATATTTGCGTTTTAAAAGGAATTAAGGCATCCCACAGGGATCTTAATTTAGCCTTATATCACATAATTTGTCTTGATATTTGCGTTTTAAGAGGAATTAAGGCACCCCACAGGGATCTTAATTTAGCCTTATATCACATAATTTGTCTTGATATTTGCGTTTTAAGAGGAATTAAGGCATCCCACAGGGATCTTAATTTAGCCTTATATCACATAATTTGTCTTGATATTTGCGTTTTAAGAGGAATTAAAGCATCCCACAGGGATCTTAATTTAGCCTTATATCACATAATTTGTCTTGATATTTGCGTTTTAAAAGGAATTAAGGCATCCCACAGGGATCTTAATTTAGCCTTATATCACATAATTTGTCTTGATATTTGCGTTTTAAGAGGAATTAAGGCACCCCACAGGGATCTTAATTTAGCCTTATATCACATAATTTGTCTTGATATTTGCGTTTTAAGAGGAATTAAGGCATCCCACAGGGATCTTAATTTAGCCTTATATCACATAATTTGTCTTGATATTTGCGTTTTAAGAGGAATTAAGGCATCCCACAGGGATCTTAATTTAGCCTTATATCACATAATTTGTCTTGATATTTGCGTTTCATAAGGTTCAATATAATTATTCGTACACTTACATACAACAAAAGAATATGAAATGAAGTGGAACGTAAAAATAAAACTGATATGTTGGGAAAAGTGAAGAAGGGCACTCTGAAATGGTTTAGGTATGTAAAATTAATGAATGATGAAAAACTTAAAAAAAACATGTACATAGTGCAAATGTGAGTGAGAAGCATGCTAGAGAAACACTAAGGAAAATTTGGTTGAATCAAGTGAATATTTTTTTGAAAGAAGGAAACGTAAAAATCCAGAGAATTCGTAAAAGTTGTATGCGAAGGTGTATGAATGTGGAAGAGGCGAAGGATGTCTATCGAGATATAAAAGTCTGCCGCTCTGTCCTATTTGCCTACCCCAACAGGAAAATGGCATGATGGTATGTGTGTAATAAGAAATATAATATAACAAAAGTTTTTTACACACAATGAGCTATTACTATCTTGATTATTGATTCCATAAACTACTGGATGTAACGATTACTAAAACGGCCTCAAGATTTTCTATAATACTCGTACATTAACTCCACCCACATATTCTACGCTTTATACTCTTATGTAATTATTGGACTATTATAAGCTAGAGCTCACACAACACTGACAGCGTTATTAGTTTCAATCGTTGAGTACGCTTGTTAATTGTTATATATATCCTGGTTTTAACCGTACTCGACCCAACTTTATTGGTTGGTGTTTATAAACTGACCGATAAGACGACCTCCGTGGCTAAGTTGACAAGACCCCTGTCAAACGACGACGATATTTTGGATTGATATCCGATGCTACCACAAAAAAGACACCATGTGTATTTTTCCAATTAAATCCCTAGTAATATAGAATTAATAGCCGCATGACAAAATCACGTAAATTTTCTACTGTGCGAGAAAACGATATATTTTGATAACAATAATATAAGATGGTTTATGTGAATCAAGAAAAAAGGTGCTCTTGAATTGTTATTTTTATGTACAATACTTAGTTCACTTTTATGTACAAGAAAACCTTACGTGTTTATTGTATTATGACAATTTCTTTTAACCTACCACTAATATATGAAAGAAAACAGTAAAACAATTGTTTGCCAGCGTTAATAGAACACGCTACTTCTAGGCTGGAAGACAAGCATGGTATTAAATAATCCACAGGTGTCGCGATTTTTTATTAACAATCTCCGTATTCTAGCTGGTCAGACGTCTTTCTTACAACCCCAAGGCTTGCGAGTTCGATTTTGTTGAAGTTCCCATGATTTAATAAAAATGTATGCATTCTCGTTTCCATTCAAGGCTTTTTTAATATATTTCTGGTAAGTTAGAAGACATTGTCACATGGCAACAAACTCGCCAGGCTGTATTGTGTGTAACGAAAGTGTAATACAATATAATATTACGTTTATCGTAATAAAAATTCCCAATATGTATTTTTCCTCGTTGCAAACAAATGGATTATTACTATAATAAGCCGTCAGTAATAATGAAAAAAAAATTTTTTTCAATGACTTATCTTGAGTCACATTTGCTCGTTGGGATTGACGAAACTCTTTTAGCAGTCATGTTAAAATTTAGATCCATAATAATCAAAATTAAAACTAAATAAACAACCATAAACTAATATTTTAAAATTATTTTTAACAAAATAATGTATTAAATCCGTTTTCGGAATGAAACTACAAAATATTTCATCATTATTTGAAGGAAACAAACTTAGAACAAAGCATACACATTTTATTGACAATAAACTTTATTATATAAATTATACATAATAAAATTTATTTGTTTATTTAGCAATAGTATAAAATGAATAAGATTAATATATGAATTTAATAATTGAGCGGTAATATTATAAATGTCAGAAGAATACGAGTAAAACATTCTCACGCATTATGAACTGCTATTGTGTTTTAATATTTATTATTTTCTGTTCAGCACTCAAGTAATCTCTCTTTTCATACACTATTTTTCATTGTTATTTTATGTCTTATAATCAAATCGGAACGTGACAGTTGTTAAAAAAATATTCTAACAACAACAATAACCTTTAAATCATAAGTACAACACGCATTGTTTACATACGAACGCAAGTACAACTAATTTTATATCGTTTTGATGATGATGATCTCGTAGTTCTTGTTTTTAACATCGTAAGTAAAGCAAATATTTGACAAAATTGCAATAAACTAGAAACAGTACAAACAGCACACTCAAGTGTTAGATGGCGTGTGTTTGCGTTAGAAAACAAAGCAAGAAGTAAATAACGGTTCACGATACAATGTGATAATATAACGTCTGCCAGAAGGAAATACACACAGTGTAATGCCAAGAAGATTGTTGGTAGTGAATCTCTAATGTAATTTACTCGCAACACAGTGAGAAAGCATATTTGTGTTTATGCCGTAATGCTTTTAAGGTTTTCTAAGCGTCGATAAAAGAAACTTTTACTTTGTTACAATTCAAGTTTGATGCTTTTCGTTTGAAGGACAAATTGAGTCTGTGGATTGAGTATGAAGTAGTATAAATAAAAAAAAAATTGTATTCGTATAGTATTATTAACATCTATCATATATTGTATATTTGACCAAACATATTACTTACATAACAAATAGAGGAATTTGTCTTGAGGGTTGGCAAAGCTTTTTAGCGGACAATCTACATTGTAATTGCTCTATACATCGTTTATTAAAAGGATATTATAGAATTACTTTACAATTTAGTCACTTAACTATCCGACACCATTGAAAGGATCCAGAATAAATTTCTGAGATGTATAAACGTTCGTCTCAGCATCCCACCTAACATGCTTGACTACGATCTGTTATTGGAACACACCTGCCTTCTTAAAATCTCTGAAAGGATTATATTGATTTGATTTTTCAGTATACTCGTATATGTAAGATTATTCACAATATTGTTGATGGCCCTTTTGTATTGGCTCAGCCTGATTTCCGAACTCCTGCTAGCAACACAAGAAACTTTTTAACAATTCAAATGTATCAACAGTAATTTTCTAAGAGTTGCACGTTCTGATTAATCAATCATGCGAATGTAACAATTCTGTAACGCCGTATCTGGTTTTGAGGATATTTTTAATGTTAATGTTGTTGAATTCAGCAGAATTCTTCTCCGGTATGTCCTCAGACTAAGACATTGACTGACAGACTGGCTAAACCATTTTATATTAAGTATGATTTTTGTAATTATTCCTACTATTTCGATTTCTTTTTAACATTCAGAGATATTGAATGTTTTCGTATTCATTTTTATTTGATTCCTTTTTTTCTTTCCGTGTTGTAATATACATTAGTATTTTCACGAATTATAAATATATCCTAAATTGTTCGTTTTTTTAAGATATTGGCATATTTTGTTTCATAATTGATACTTTGTTAATATCCGTAACTGTCCCGCCGTCCCCTCTTATCTCGCCGATTTTTTTCAGCATCTTTCCGATAACGCACTTGCGCTACGCTCAAACAGAGATTGTTTATTGACCTTACAAGTTTACTGCTCGTCTTTTTTACGTCGTCCTTTACTATCCATACAGTGATACTCTGGAACCGGTTACAAACCAATGTTAGACTCGCTCTGTCCTTGGCATGGTTTAAGAAGCGACTGAAAAAATAATAATTTCTAACCAGTAATATGACGTGTTTAATTCCTGGTTTGTCTTTCTTCTCTCCTATTCCTTTCTTTTTCTTTGATTGGTGATATCTCACTTTATGTGAAAAGGAATGTTCGGGGGGATTGTTCGTCTTTGTGGGGTTTATGAGCTTATGCTTACGTCTATGTTTATGAATTAAATGGGGATGTTTTTTACGACCATGTAACTTGCTTTTGTCGCTTTGGAAGAGATTGTCACTAGGCAATAAGCCCGCCAGATTGTTTTTACAGTGAAGTGTTAATAAATAAATATGTATAAAAAAATCACTAAAGTGTTATTTACTTTGTCAATAAATAAATTGATGTTATATTACAATAATATATTTCCATTTTATACTATACGACAGGATAAGCTTAGTTCTTTTAACACATCAAGTAGCCCCCTGTAAACGCTAAAAAAATTATGAAAATGATCACGTTTTATGGTTATCAATTTTTTTATTTAAAAATAAAACACAATTAACATAAAAAATCAAATACAAATTTAACAATATCTTTAAAAGCGAAGAGAAGGCAAAAAAGATTGGAAAGAGGTATGATGGAAAACCATGAGAAACCCACTGTCTCTGAAGGAAGATGTAATGTTTTTTCATTCCCATTTTGAAACACGTCAACAATGGTGCGTAATATGTTATATGTATAATTAAAAAAATAAGACAACATCTAAAAATTAAACATCATAATACATTTATTTATTTTAACTCAATTTTTTTACATGAGTATTACAATATTTCAAAAGCATACGCCTTGCGTTTTATTCGGCTAATTTGAATACATTGTAAATACTTAAAAGGTCGCAAATTTTAAGTATTATAGTTACTTTTGATTATATTGTAACATATTTTGTGTCAAAAAATGTGAGTTATAATGGAAATTTCCTTTCATGTACAGTAATTTCAGAGGCCTTTTTACACTGGCTTCCTTACACAGCGAATTTCAAAATGTCAGTTAACCTCGGGATGCAATGTCAACATAGTATGTGGCGCGGTACTTGTGTCAGGTAGCAAATACAGGTTAACACAGTTCTTCGTGTGCTGACCATGCTTCAATTTTTTTTATATTGAATAATATACCTTTCTTAACTTGTTAAAAAAAATCTAGATAGTAACATCCAAAATATTTTATATTACAATTTCGTTGTATGCCGTACGAATTGTACAACTTGGCGGGGTTATTTTCATGTGGTAATCTCGTCCAACCAATTAAAAAGATATTAAAGAATCGTTAAGTGAAACCCAGGCAGGAATCATGGCCTGAATACTTAAAATATCTGGTTGTCCGCAGGATTTAAACGCGTAACCTCCGGGTTGGGAGACAGTTGTCTTACCAACTAGGTCACGGAAGTCGTCGGTCAAAATGTAATATAGCAGTTGAAAATTCTAGGCAGAAATATGATAACTACTTTTTGAAATATATTTTGGTTAATGACTACTATCAATAGCAAAAATAATAGCGGCCGAAAACCCATGAGATAGACTGATACGAGTATGTAGAAATGGAAGAAGATTATTCATTCCAAAAGGTGGTATATAGGACAATCGCTTGCATTAGAGAAAGTTGGTTTACAATCTGTGGTCAATCCTAAGAATTAAGTAAACGGCTAAGAAGGAAATATGTCACGAAAATAAAAAAAGCCTTGATTTCCAGCCTCCGAATCCCATAAACTTTGAATATACCAATGTTTGACTGGATCCGTCCTTGGCACGCTTTATTTCACTTGTTTCATTTCTGGCTTTTCTTTCTTCTCCACCATCCTTTCATTTTGCTCTGATCTTTAATATCTTATTTTAAATTTTACTACGAGTATGTAGAAATATATTGTTAATAAATTTCATAAAGATGAATAATCATTTGAATATTTTTTGCGACTATGTAACTTCATTTATTTACTTTCGTCTGGTTGGGTGGAAGAGATTGTCATCTGGCTATTGTTTTTACAGTAAAAAGTTTTATAAATAAAATTTAAAGAATAACGGTTTTATTATTTGCTGATTCTCGTACCAGACATAACATATATTAAATACATTTGTAAACGTGAAAAAGTTTGCATATTATTGTATATTTACAACCAATCCTATCTTAACCTTACAATCTTCAGTGTGAGATCAGAGGTCAATGTTACTTCAAGACCATTTTTAAGCATTTAAATTTCCTTTATCTTATTTTTTCACCACTTGATATAATACATTGTTAGATAACATAACCAAAATAAGTCTAAGTTCCACACAATATTTGTATCACCCAAAACATAAACTGCCTTTTGATAAACAATCAGGGAATTGAAGTTAAAACCTCCAAATGTATAAATAATAATTTTCTATCCAAAGCAATAATAATTAATTTTTCAAGTACCTCTTAACAAATAAAACGCCTGAAGCCTAATCTTTAACGAATTTCAATATTGAGAATTCTGGTTTGGATATTTTTTTGTTATTGAGCGCCAGACACTGAAGGAATTCAATTTTGAAATAATTTAATAATTTTCAAAAGTATTTTTTACTTTCTTTTTCTTGCAAAGAGTTTTCTTAAGCCGTTTTTAATTATCGAATGGTTGAATGATCATATTGTGATGTATTATTATTAAATGTTCTTTGCTCACCGTTACGCGATATATCTGGAGGTTTAATTATTTGGCATTGATTACTTCCAATCACTTTATTTAAGATTATATTGTTTAAGACTTTCTTTGTATACAGTACAACTTGACAAGTTTATTGCAGTCTGTGTCAACCAACCAGAAATATTTTAACGATAACTTAAGTAAAAAAAAAAAAATTAAATCGAGTAAAATCGGAATTTGTACCCTCAACCCCTAGTCTGAAAGACAGGTATCTTTCCAACTACGCCACGGAAGTCATGAAGGGTACTTTGTATGTATGGCACCGGTACAAAGACTGTATAATAGGTGGATGGTTGCCGGTTAATCCTTTGTAGATTCTGGCATGACTTCAATGAGTCTTGATGAAAATCTCGGTGAAGAGAAGAGATTCTTCGTTAGCCGGTAGAACTTTGCAGAAATAAAAACACAATATGACGTTTCAGAAGACAAGATTATATTTTATTTAATTTACATCCTTCATACCTTCAAAATTTTTAACAACTAATACAAAAATTTATATGACGCATACGTCCGATACACTGGAAACGTAAAATATATTTTTAAACATCAATATGACTTAAAGGGTAATAATTCACGGCGAAAATAAAATAAGTTTTCATTTTAATGTGTGCTTTGACTTAAAAAACTGATCGTTAAGAAGAAAAAGTAAGAATCATTATCGAATTAGGTCGAGAGAACATTACAAAAAAATTTATATGTATATTTTACAACTCTCTTAAAAATTGAAACAGTTTATTCCAATCTAATCACTTAAACAAGTTTATATAACAGTCATGCAGACTACAAATGATGATAAAAAGAGATGTGTTGGTAAACAAAATAGTTCTCAGTCACTTTACTTGTAGAGTATGCTCGGAACGAAGGATTATTTTTTTTAATTATTAAAATTTATACAATGTAGCTAATGAACTTAATACATTGTTTATAGTTAAGGCATGCATGCCTCATTTAATGCACCCTGAAAAAAATGTATGACTTTCATTAAGTTTTCCATGGAAGGTAAACAATGTACCGCTCTTCACTTTTGACTTGATCCTAAACTGTCCATAGCGTTAGGCTTTGGAACTAGCTGCAAGTAGCGTGATACCCTCTGTTGTTGGCGTGTTTTAAACAGCGACTAAAATTCATTATATTTCCATTCAATGATATAGCGTGTTTTCTTAATCCACCAATATCCTACCTCTCAATATCTCCTATTATCTTTTAGTCGCATATGAAATTGTTATATTTAAATCGTCAAACGATTCTTATCTTTTTTTATTTAATAAATCTGCATTTTGACATTTTATTTTCAACATATAAAGCTTTTATATTAATAGTTCATAAAAAACGTTAGCAATAAAAATGTTTATCAATTTTATGATGCTTAAAAGAGAATGCTCATTGGCAATAAGGTTGCCAAATTATACATTGTACAATGAAGTGTTTAAATAAATGAATACATTTAAAGGTTATATTCGATAAACATTGTTTTTGTGTAATATCAAACGGTAATGAGACTCGTGGTATTTTTTTTGCTATTAATTGACCATTAATCGATTCCAAATGTAAAAACGACGGAAAAAGTTTTCAAGGGTCGGTGTTATGTCAAGCCTTTTTGCTATATTTAAGAAACAATATTAATATGTACACAATTGATTACATAAATCAATACACCAACAATCAATCTTACCAAGGTGCGACAGGCCCGTTCAGGTCAGCCGACTTCTTAAAGAGGCAAGTACTTTTTAGATCTCAGGGATTCGTTGGATTCCTGTAACTCTGAGTAACTCTCTCTCCACTCCCATTTGGACAAGGTGACACAATTAAACAAAGTATAATTTTAAAACAAAACAGTTTATTATTTTATGGAAAAAAGAAAAAAAAATATAAAAAAAACTTGAACGAATGTCAAAAAAAAAAAGTTAAAAGTTGGCTACAAAGATTGCGTTGTCGATATCAAAAGGGGATTTTAATAACAATTAGAATTAAAGTTGAACGATGGTTAAAATGTGCGGACGAAATCCAGCATTAAAATAAAAGGAATGATATTCACCGATAATTTGCAGATGGCGTTCTGAAGTTCTGTGATATATGAGGAAAACAAGTCTGGCAGTCTTCCGTACAAACAACGTTTCTGGAGAGACGTCCTATCAGCGTCGTGTCTGGTCGCGAAGAGCGGCTGTTTGTGAAATTTCCGCTCTTTTATAGCCGGATTGGGAGAAAGAGAAGCTACGTGTTTTCCTTGTCACTTAAAAAAATACAATAGCCGCCTGATAGACCCGAGATTATTTGAAAGACAATTGGCATCGGTATTTCTATACAATTCAGCAAGAAAGGGTCGTCGTCTAGACAGTACTTTATTACCCCATCTTGAGCCGTATGGATTTTTTATGATACTTCACTTTTGTCTTCTCACAATAGGACCGTAGGCCTTATTCCTTAGCCGATACCGCTGGCCTTACAATTTCCATCTTTACAATAGAAAATAACTACGAAGTAGATTTTATTATAGACCCTTTTTTATTTTTAAACAGACAATGACCAAGGAATTCTTTACAATCCGGGATGTAGTTTTTACAACCCGAGGCGACCACCTAAGAGATCCTGTCCCTTTTTACTGAGCTAATCTTACCGACAGTACTAAAATATTTTGGTTTCAGTTACATAAAACATGATATGTCAGAAATTTAATATCGGGGATGTGAACTATGCAATTTATCAAATATAGTCTTCACAGTTAATCAAATTTGACTGACCCTTTTGCACGTAAAATGTGCGAAGTTTTTTCAAAGCAGCAGTAGAGACAAAATATTAGTTAATTTTATAAGGGACATTGGAAGAATTGATCAATTAATTATTATTTAAATATACAAACAAAGTTCTCTTTAAAATATTGCTAGAATAAGCTGTCATGAAAAAAAAAAAGTTTTCTCAGTTAATGATGAAATCAGAAAATTTTGATTTTCACCGACTTATACTTTCACCAAATAATTATTTTTCCTCATAAAAAAACTTTTGACATTAAAAACAAACTGACACCCTATTTTTTACGAGTGTTTGGCCAAGATTACACCGAGCTGCAACAAATTTGCAACGGAGTTGAGATTGTAAACAAGAACGTTTACAATCGCATAAAGCAGAGCGCTGTAAACTGAAACTCAGCAACCCAAATCGGAAATGTAAACTTATTTACAATGTTACAATTAAACCGGTGACTCAATGTATTATAAGCAAAAGTTTATCTTTTAAATATTCAGTCAAACACACATGTAACGTATACGAGTATTCAATAACTTACCTTTCGAGGGAGAAAAAATTTGAGAGAAAGTTTTTCTTTTAATTGTTAATGAATATTTTCCATTTCGCTTTTGTAAAATAATGTATTGAATGATCAGATTTAAAAGTTTCAACGTTATTATTTAACTTTCACTTACTTCGTTCATCCCTAGGCAATTTTTAAGGAGAGGGGGGCTAAAATTGAATTTCGAAGTTAACTTTAAATATCGTTCAGTAAATTAGAGACGTGAAATGTTGGCGAAATGAGCAAAAATCAATATATTTTTTCATGCGAATATTCAGAAATCTTTTCATTTGAATAAAAATTTCTTCAATATCCGTTCTTTTATTGTATTTTGTAAAAACTGGGTGGGTACAATAGAGGTGTTGTTTAGGATTTATTTAATAAACTTTGCAAAATAATTTTATGGCCTTCTGATTTATTCAGTAGGTAATACATAAATGTACAAATTTATTGAAGTTATATAATCGTTTTGTTTTTCGAAACTTATTCTTTTGTTAGCGCAATACGTGTTTCCTTTTTCAGGGCAAAGTTGTTTATAATTATATTAATATTAACAATAATCTAGTTAATATAGATATAACAATATATTTTATTCTAGAAGTTTTGAGGAATCAATAATTAGTTTTTGTTTTATCATAGACCGAACATTTTTTTTAAGTATTAGCTGGGAGGACCAAGGTCTGAGTGAATGTGTGGACTTGTTCTTACTAAATAATTAGTAGTTAGAATTGTTATCTAGTTATAAGTAGTATGTAGGAGTTAATTATTTCTAAGAAATCATAAATTAAAATTATAAAAAATAAAAATAAAATTAAGAATACATCTACGAAAACCAGATTAAGTAAGTTCATAATAATATGTAAATAAATTATAATATGTAATAAATTTGTCTATAGGTATAGCCCTGGCAAATATTTTACTATATATTACTTTGTTTAATGAAAAATTAAAAAACATTTATTTTTCGAAAAAATGCTTTGTTATCACTCTCAGTAAAGTATTTGCAATAAAAACTCCTTACACTTGAAGCACCAATAAAATGTTTTGTAAATATTAAAAAACAATAGCAAAATGATAATTTCCATTAGATTAGTTCTTTATATAATCATGACAAGTAAAATTTTACCTTAATCGCATTATCCAAAAAGGAAAGGCAGCATGTGTTTTTAAAACAACTACGAGTATATAACTCATTTGTTTTACGTTTTAAATATTTTATTATTGAAAATATTTTTTTCATTTCGTGTATCTGAAAAACAAAGGAACATTTTGTTTTAATATGAAATGAATAATATTCATTTTTTACTTTATTTATGTATGTTTAGATTATAAAATGAAACATATTTAATTTCCTTTTTTTTCAAATCAAAAGACATCATAAAATAGATTTCTATTTTTTTTATTTGTATATGGGTTTCCTATTGTATTGTATTGTAGCAAAATTTCTTTGAATACGTTTGCTAAAAATTGTAAGTTTCTCTGTAAAAAAACCCAAGGGATTTATTTTTTATGAAAATTACTTTCACTTCAAGAAAGAAAAAAATAAGCAATTCCATGTAGGTGTGTATCTAAAAACTTGGATTCCTACACTAGTCTTAAGTTCACTTTATATGGTTAATGTTTTCGACGTTTGTTTAGAAGACTTCAATTGGAATCCTGCTAGATTTCTGCCTTCTGGAAAAGTTTCCCCATCGTGGATATAAACATATCTTTAATATTAGTAATTTTTAATTAAGGGTTGTTTAAATTTTTTAATTTTTCCTCACATGGTACACCCTGCTTCAAAACAAATACAGTTTTTACTTCTGAATATATTTTTTTAACCAGTTTATTTATAAAATGTGGTAAAGGATTATGATTGTTCTCAAAATCAGTTCCGCTATGAATTCGGCAGTTTATATTGAATTAGCAGTTTGGATTTGACGTACGTTTCTTATTTGGTTTAAGGAAGTGTTGCATTAATAGGTTATTTTATTCATATGTAATTCGGATTCTGGTTTTATCACTTGATAATTTTATTAAGATTACTAGAAATTAGCTGACATATAATGGCAATAAGATTATAGTAGATCTAGAGAATCCTAGTAATTCTAGATTAGACTACAGTTACTAGGGTTCACCTGACATACAATGCCAATATGTTATTAGGATTCCCCTGACACAACGGCAATTGGGTTATACTAGATTATTTAACTAGGATTACAAGGATTCACCTGACATATAATGGTAAAAGGTTTCTAAAATTCACCTGAAATATGCGTAGAATGGTAATTAAGTTATTCTAGATCATTTTACTGGGATTATTAGAATTCACCTGACATATAATGGCAATTATTTCAAAATTGTTTTTTTTTTTTTTAATTTTGGGAATAGCAAATAGCTCAAAAATAAAAATGTTCAAAAAGACAAAGGGAATAAGAAAATTCATGAAATATATATTATATATTATACATATATCCAGTTAGAAACAAGTAAATTTTATACATCGGTAGAAAATTATAGTTTTGTTTTGATTACCCCAAAAATTTAATATCGTTCCATATTCCATTGTATATTTTAATTTTCTTTCTTAGGTCATTATTTAAGTTTTTAATAGTTAATTTATAAAATATTATGATTTTAGAGTCTAAAGAAAAATACAAAAATAAATAATGCATATCCAAAATAAATAAATTTTGTAAAAAACTTTCTTTATTTTTTAAGTATTGCCAAAACTCTTGTAAAATTGAACGTTTCTATAAAACCATTTTTCTATAAAAAATCATACCAGTTAAAAATCATACCAGTTAAAAATCGTACCAGTTTAAAAGTAAGCCAACATCTATAATTCGTGATATTTCAAATTTCTTCTACAGTTACTTCTATGGCGTCCCGACTGATGAATGGAAACCATTTAGAATTATTATTTGGATTGCTTTTTTTGCTGCTAAACGAATTCCGAGAAACAAATTTATTCTTTACGTTTCAAAACGTTTCCTTTGAAGTGTAAAGAAAAAGATTTTTCATATAAAAATTTTCAAATAATATTTTATATCCTTTATCCGGAACAATTTAATTTTTACATCTCGAGGGTTGATTTTGGTTCGTTAAAAATTAAAATTATGTAATATTTCTCCTCGACAAAAATAACGAGTTGAGATTATTAGTTTGTTTGATTCTGTACTTGGAAAAAAAACAAATCATTAATGATGGATTTTATTTGACTGTTTCAAATATTCGGGTTAAAATCAAGAGACTTACTTATGAAATAGAGAAATGAAGAGGAATTATGTAACCGGCCAAATCCTAATAACAGAAGACAAAAATATAAAACATCTCGAAAACACAAAATATTTTTGATTTCCCGTCAGTTGTTTTTTTGAGTGCCAGTTTTTTTAAACAAATTCCAATTTTCTCTTTACATTGTCTACATCCGTAAATTGTTTCCGCTTAGAATTCGACCACCCGGCCAGCACGTGGCGTTTTACGAAATAGTGCTCTTTGGTGCAAAAATGATCCTTATCACAGATACAGAGATTCCATCCATCACATCATATTTCCTATTTTGCAACGTTTCTTTTCCCTATATAGTTTCGGTTTAAGGCATTTCCACGTTCTCCAGGAAAATTCAGATCCAGGTAAATAAAACTTATACTGAAATTTATTTTGAAAAAAAATTACTTATACGACTATTTTATCATGACTCAAATTTGAGTTCATTGTCTGGAAAAGTACATTTGTACGAGTAAATATGTGAACAAACAAGCTTGTTTGATGACAGTAAACTCTGTACAAACAAACTTGCTTGACGAAGTGTTCGGTTAAGGAGGTCGGAACAGTAAAGTAGAATTAACAAAATAATTTTATTTAATTTTGGAATTGAGAAAATTAAAATCGTTGGATCTCTCTCTCTCTCATTTTCACTAATCATCTATTCAAAAATCTTTCTGGTTGAGAAGAAGATAATACAATGAACCTGCCAGGTTGTAATGCTTACAATGAAAGTGTAATGCAAAATACTAAACGATTATTGACGAGTCCTAAGAATTGAGCTCGTGTTTTGTATTGCTATTTTAGCAGTTTGAGTCAAATGTATAACATTTATAAAATTGCAACCATTGATATGCACTCAATGAGTTTGGCTATGGGTCGACTAATTATTCTTTGAACTTTTTTTTTCCTTGAAAAATAATATTATGAATCTATTTTTTGTAATATTATATCCTAAAGAATCCAAATCTGGTTTTATTTAAATTAATTTGTTATTTAAATGAATTAAAAACACATTTACCTCACAGTAAAAAAGAAGAATTTCATTTGTCTTTTTGGACTTATAATGTCTTTCATTTTATAAGCCATAGAACGCAATTTTTCTTTCTGAAACGCTACTCCTTTATTTATTAAATAAGAAAATGAAATACTTATATAATCGAGAAATAATGGATATTTAATCTTAACGTGACATTGGGTGAGAGGAACTTAACAGGTTGGATTTGGTGACAAGAGTCTATCAGAATAAATTTCAGAAAACCAACATTTATTTATCTAAATACTTTAAAGGCCAAGGTTTATATAATTTATTTATTTACCGTCAATTTCAATACTAAATACTTTTTGTAAAATAAAATTCAAATTCAGAGTGAATACAGAATTACAAAGTGATACAATTTAACGCAGAAATATCAAAACACTAAATAATTTGCAGTGAAAAATAAGTACATTACATACGTACTACAGCACACAGTATGGCCGTATAGTAACGCGCTGGACTTCCGTGTGGAAGGTTCCCGGCTCAAACCCCACGCTGTGCTACTCCCCTCGAATAATACAGGCATTTTTTCTCGTTTAGTATTTGAGGATATAAGAATATCATATATATGCCTTTGGTTATATCTATTCTCTTAAATAAATAAAAAAACATGTTTTGTGCTCCGATCGTCTCACGTCAAGTGTGCTATCGGAACCAGTACAGCGGTTTGACCGAGGTGTTTGCTGGTGTGCAACGGCTCACTCACTTAAAACTAACTCCACAACAACTGTTTCATTTTCCAACTAAGTTGACGTTGGAATGTCGAGGGGGTCCTCGACTACGAGTCCCATCGACGACTGCACACAATAGGTCAGAGCTCAGAAGGCTCAGGCCATGTGCCTTGCAAGAGAAAAAAAATAATAAAAGTACAATGATTTATATGGCGCCATTTAGAGAGCAAATTCTCTCTCATTTTCACTAATCATCTATTCAAAAATCTTTCTGGTTGAGAAGAAGATAATACAATGAACCTGCCAGGTTGTAATGCTTACAATGAAAGTGTAATGCAAAATACTAAACGATTATTGACGAGTCCTAAGAATTGAGCTCGTGTTTTGTATTGCTATTTTAGCAGTTTGAGTCAAATGTATAACATTTATAAAATTGCAACCATTGATATGCACTCAATGAGTTTGGCTATGGGTCGACTAATTATTCTTTGAACTTTTTTTTTCCTTGAAAAATAATATTATGAATCTATTTTTTGTAATATTATATCCTAAAGAATCCAAATCTGGTTTTATTTAAATTAATTTGTTATTTAAATGAATTAAAAACACATTTACCTCACAGTAAAAAAGAAGAATTTCATTTGTCTTTTTGGACTTATAATGTCTTTCATTTTATAAGCCATAGAACGCAATTTTTCTTTCTGAAACGCTACTCCTTTATTTATTAAATAAGAAAATGAAACACTTATATAATCGAGAAATAATGGATATTTAATCTTAACGTGACATTGGGTGAGAGGAACTTAACAGGTTGGATTTGGTGACAAGAGTCTATCAGAATAAATTTCAGAAAACCAACATTTATTTATCTAAATACTTTAAAGGCCAAGGTTTATATAATTTATTTATTTACCGTCAATTTCAATACTAAATACTTTTTGTAAAATAAAATTCAAATTCAGAGTGAATACAGAAATACAAAGTGATACAATTTAACGCAGAAATATCAAAACACTAAATAATTTGCAGTGAAAAATAAGTACATTACATACGTACTACAGCACACAGTATGGCCGTATAGTAACGCGCTGGACTTCCGTGTGGAAGGTTCCCGGCTCAAACCCCACGCTGTGCTACTCCCCTCGAATAATACAGGCATTTTTTCTCGTTTAGTATTTGAGGATATAAGAATATCATATTTATGCCTTTGGTTATATCTATTCTCTTAAATAAATAAAAAAACATGTTTTGTGCTCCGATCGTCTCACGTCAAGTGTGCTATCGGAACCAGTACAGCGGTTTGACCGAGGTGTTTGCTGGTGTGCAACGGCTCACTCACTTAAAACTAACTCCACAACAACTGTTTCATTTTCCAACTAAGTTGACGTTGTATGGTCGAGGGGGTACTCGACTACGAGTCCCATCGACGACTGCACACAATAGGTCAGAGCTCAGAAGGCTCAGGCCATGTGCCTTGCAAGAGAAAAAAAATAATATAAGTACAATGATTTATATGGCGCCATTTAGAGAGCAAATTCTCCTCAAGGGCGCTTCATTTCGGGACTCGACCCCACTTTTATCGACTGATTAAAAATATTTCAAGTTGAGTGTAAAGATAAAGCCATTAAGTTAGGTACTTCTCCGTATCTGAATATGTTCAGAAAAACGTATTTGGTAAGAAAACGGCAGAAAACTAACCAAATAAAGACGAACTGTAAGGAAACCTTTGTATGTCATCCGATATGTGATAGTAACACATTCGGCTTTAAGTGTTGGGAGTGTTCATATACAATTATAGATTTTGATAAGACCTCCCAAAAGGGTAATAAACATATTTCAATGGACACCCTTTTATACCTCAACAAACGTTCTTCCTTCTTTAGTACATACAATAGCTTGTACACAAATAAAAACATCTTCACAATAATATAAATTTTATAAAAATAATCAGAAATGAAAAAAAGTGCGTAACATTATAGGAATACTCAAATATAGAAAGAAATATGCTCATCTTATAGCACAATAAAAGAGTAATACAATATAACTTGAAAATATAAAATTTTCAGAGACAACGAACCCTTTTCCATGAAGCCTTTAATATAGACATATTTTATTCTCACATTAAACTGAGTTTACTCAGATAACATCGTCACTGGTAATAATTCGAATGGACGAATAAAAACCGAACACTAAGGTTTGTTTTGGAAAATTATACAAACTTTCTTCATTCACCGCTTTATATGAATGATAATAATTATATCCTTTGTAGACATTATTGACTCAACTAGACTGTTTCATTCTTTCAAAGCTCATTTTGAGCTTAATTTTATACGTGTATACTCATTGTAGATAATAAACATGAAGCTTATAATAGTTACTACAAAATGTTTGTTGCTATAAAACGACTGGAAGCCTTTTTCCTAATATATAACTAAATTAATAAATATAGTTTAGTCTGTCGTAAAATGAATTTATTTCGGTGTATTTGTTTAAATATACGAAAAATAAAGGTCCTTACTTTTATGAAGATATAAAATGTTTGTCGCTAGTCTTTTAAGTTAACGTTTTTAATTTTAATTTAGAAGTAAACTGTATGTATTATCTTAATTAACACGAAATAATTAAATGTGCTATATTTTTTAATGAGTATAGTTCATATACTTCTTACATTTTATCACTTTACAATAGTTCTTTTACGCAACTGAGCTATAAATTTCAAAGTATGGATCCATTGAATCGAGTCGAAAGAATGCTACTTCAAACCACCAATCATCCCCCTATCCATTACCTGGGAGACGCTCCTCGTACCGTGTCAGGTTAACGGGAGGTTAGGTTAGTCACTGTAAACTATAAAGCCTCTAATGCCTTTTTTTGTATTTAGCAACCGGTTAATCGGCTCTAACCAGAAGGATTGTATTTCAAACCACCAACTATTTCCCCATCCGCTACCTGGAAATGTTCCTTTACACCGTAGCAGATCAGTGAGAAGTTAGGTTAGGTTAGACCTTTTGTGCAACTGAACCGTAAACCCAATGTACAGCCTCCAATACTGTATTTGCAGTTGACCAATGCGTCAATCATATCTAGCCTGAAAAATGATGTAGCATCTCCCTACATATTCCCCATCCGTTACCTGAAGGACACTTCTCTTCGCTGTGGCAGGTCAGGGAGACGTTAAATCGGCTATTGTACAGCACTATTATTTAACTATTCTGCCCTCATAAGCAAAAACGCAGCTAATGCCAAAGTGAGTTTTGAGAAAACTGCACTTTTATGTTTTTCATTGCTGCTTAAAAATGTCGTGATTCATAAACAAAAAAGCAGTAAAATGTGATTCATAAGCAAAAACGCAGCAAACGCATAGGCACTTGCTGTCTTTTTACTTATGAATCACATGTTATTGTTTTTTTTGTTTAGAAAAACCTAGTATTGTGTAAAATTAAAAAATACGTCATGTCGATTTTTGTGTTGAAATAAATGGTTTTCTGTATTTTTTTTTTATGTATGATGGTTCAGAATTTGATATGGAATATTGCCTCATACTTAGTTAAATTTCAGATTTTTTCCCATTAGCTGCGTTTTTGTTTATGACGGCAGTATTGTAGTTGTTACATATGGAACAAAGTCGTGTACTATGATGTTTAAAAAGTACAATGACTTGAAAATAAAATGTTACGGATACTTGGGAGTTGTAGCAAATACATGGAAATCGACAAGGAATGGAGTGATCAGTTCCTTGTAATTATTACCTTGGATTACCGAAGGCTTAAGACCTAGTCGATTAGCTTATGGTATATCGGACATATCTAATGAGCTGAAAACCAGGATACATTTTTGAGAACAATACAGTATGATCAACGAAGATAAAATCGAATTAAAAACGTGCTTCTTTTTCTTTCGTATGGTATTTTTAAATATATCTGGGCTGGTAATTTAAACTTGTTAATAAATGTGGCGGGGAACACAACATTTACTTCGGCACAAATAATCCAGTCTTTGGGTTTAGAACTACTCGAGTAGTTCGTCAAAAATGCAACGGTGTCATTTAAAATATTTAAAATGTCTAATAAACGTATTCCAAACCATCATCTTTTTTAATTTTTTACTGTTCGAAGATTAGTTTTCGGAATGCGATTCCAGTTTTTTTACAGGAAAATCATAATGAAATAAATAAAATTAAAAAGTATATTGGCTTCGATTATACTATATACTAGGCGCGTCTAGAAAGTAAATAACGTTTTGGCATAACTAAATAACAACGAAATATATCAACACAAAACTTTATTTAAACAAAGCCACAGTATCTTACTTTGTTTTTCAATGTAGTCGCCATAGCTGTCAAGGCACTTATTGTAACGTGGAACCAATTTTTTAATTCCGATGTTATACTCTTCTACTGCCAAAGATTTGAGCCAGGATGTCACTTTTTGTTTGAGGTCTTCATCATTTGCGAACTGTTTTCCAACCAAAAATTCCTTTAGTTTCGGGAATAAGTGAAAATCACTGGGTGCTAAGTCAGGGCTGTCAGGAGGATGTCCAAAAATTCCACACTTAAGACGTTGAAGTTCTCGCTGTGTTCGTGCTGATGCATAAGGCCGCGCATTGTCATGAATCAACACCACCTTTCAACATTCCACGTATCTTGTTTTGGATGGCGCGTCTAAGTCGTTGAAGAGTTTCACAATAGGCCTCTGAGTTTATTGTGTGTCCTTTTGGCATAAACTCCACTTGGATCAAACCCTTTCGGTACCAAAAAAATGTTGTCATCACTTTTCTGATGTTGAGATTCGGTTTTTCTTTTCCAAGCACACATTTTTTTGTAGCCAAGGTGCTCTGCCCCTATTTCATGTAAGAGCGATTGTGAAATTTGTGGAAAAGATTCATGTACTGTGCTTAAAGTTGCCTATAAATTTCGATAGGCCGAACATTTTGTGCATTCAGAAAACGAATGACGACACTACGCATTTCACATTTGGCGGGATTTTCGATGGGTGCAGCCATTTTGAAAGGCTACAGAACAAAAACGCACGACCGTTCAGCAACAAAACTTGGCTCGCACTAAAGCGGGGGGGGGGGGGGGAAGAATCTAACTGGCGCGCATGCGATCGCGGTGATGGGGGATCGCCGCAAGGCGTGGTGCGTAATCGTTCTTTAATTTCTGGACGCGCCTAGTACTTTATATAGGCTTCGATTGTACTGTATGCTTTTTAATTGTATTAGTTACATTTGTTTCGCCATACAATGGCATAGTCAAAGATTTTGCAAATGAAACAGTGTCACACTAATTCTCTATCGAATATATTTTATTTTCCGTTGCCTTGAAATACAAGCGTTATTTCAGAATATACTCGTATATGTATGTACATACTATATTGTTATAAATAAGCCTTTAATAATTTAAATAAACAAAAAAGGATATCGAACTCCTTAAGCATTTCATTTAGATTTTCCTATAAAAAAATGGAGTCCTAAGAGTTTAAAATCGACAGCAAAAATAAAAAACCTGATTTTTTTTGTAAAGTGTTTTTCAAGTTTTCGCTTTGCGTGATCCAACTAATTTTGACTTGAGATAGTAAATTCGAAAAAAATCTTTTGTTCATCGATACTCTTATTTATTCCAGATTTATTACTTTTTCTTTTCTATTTCACTTTCAGGCTCAAAGTGTTTTAATATTTTTACTTAGGGCATGGAATTAAAATTCTGTTGAAAATAAAAATTCCATTACAAAATATTCCAGATTCATTCGTTTTTTTTTAGTCCTTAAAATTTTAATAAATTCAAGGAAATTTTTTGTTTTTAAACAAATATTTTTACCATCTGAAAACACGTGAATCGTAACCATGAAACATTTTTATGTCTTTTTAATCTTTAAACACACCATCACACCATTTCCCTGTCAAGGTAGGCTGAAAGAACAGAGCGCCAAACTTTCATATCTCAACATACATAATTCCCATTCCTTTCATATTTGACTTTCTTCATTTATTGGTTCTAAATGCCCAAATTATATCAGAGTTCTCTCTTCATCTTTTCACCATATTAGCCTGAAATTCACATTCATGCCTAGTCACTTTTTTTCGTTTTCTGTCATATATTGCCACCCCATGTACTTTTCTCAGAACACGTATTTCTTCAGTATCTATTCGTATCCATTCAATATTTTTCCACATCCACGTTTCCCCCCAATATATCAAAAGTTGATACTTAAATATTGTTGTGGAATATTACCTATGCCGATTTTTATACTGTCCGTTTCGATTATATGTGTTCTAGTTCCTAATTGACTTTGTTTTCTATCGATACACACCGTAAGACAAATTTCGTGATTTTCATCAACTAAGCAAGCAAGCACACACATAAACGTATATAAAAGCAGAATTCCTCAACTAGTTCAAGTTCTTTCATTGGTCACCCATAATTATGTTTACTTTTCATTTCGCACTTTTCTATAAACATGACTTTGGATTTCGTAGTATATATTCTAAGATCTTCGCACCTTCCACACCATTTACTAAGTAAACTTTGTGATGCATACTTGTTCTGCACTATCTCTACAATTTCATCAGCAGATAGCAATCCGTGTAAATTCCCATTTTATATTTTAAGCCCATTGACCTCTGCAGTTCCTTTATACATGAATCTATGTATAATAAATATAATTTTAAACCACATTTATGGGTTTTGATACTTTATGCGTATTCGTCACAAATATGAACTGTATGTAGTATACAGTTCAATTTGGCGGACTTATTGCAATATAGTAATATCTATCAACCAACCAGAAAAATGATGAAGATGCTATAAGTGAAAACTAGATTAAAACCATTTTCTAAATAAATTGGATCCCAATGGCAATCGATTTCGTAACCCCTGGGTATTACCAACTAGACTGTACAAGTTGTAATATTTTAAAAGTTATGAAAAGAGCTTCTTAAGATGGGCTAGTCATATGCAGCTCATTGACGAAATGTGGCAAGCAAAAAATATTATCTTAACCAAACTCATTTAAAAAATATATAGACGACCAAAGTTTATGAAGAACGATAAAATAGAGAATTTGCAATTAGAGAAAGTTTCTCGAGGACCCAAGAGTATGCTGATTTTTTTTCCGAGAATCGTTGCTAAATGCCAGTGTCCAATTAATATTGTTTCACCACTGATGATGACCTTAAAAAAATTATAGGTTACATATATGAATGGTTGAATTAAAATAGGCACTAAGTACCAAAAAAAAAAACAAAAAAAACTAAGCATGCAGTTTCGTTTTATATGTCATATATAATGAAACTATATACTTAGTTTTTTTTGTTTTTTTTTTTGGTACTTAGTGCCTATTTTAATTCAACCATTCATATGTATAATGGTGAAGAAACATGGATGTGGAAAATAAATGCAAGGAAAATGCATTCGCTATGAATAATATATTATGTGGTGATGTATGATAGAATGTGGTCATTAAGGATAAATTTGAGCTAAGACTTGATTAGCTAGGTACGATTAATGACACGATGAATTAGTTTGGACATATTGAACGGATGGGTGACGATTAATTGACTAAAAATGTACGATCCAAGCATGAGAGATTCATGGTAGAGGACGGCCGTCAACAATATGATTGGCCCTAGTCAGTAAAATTAAGGAAATGTTAAGAGTAAGAAAAACAGAAGGAACTTTGTAAAAATATATATGGATGTAGAGAAATCGGAGATGTTTTGTCATGCTAGGAAAATTTGGCACTTTATTCTCTCAGCGTACACCAACAGATAATAATGTGATGGCATGTATGTAAATAAAAGTTTAAAAATTAACTTTTTTTTTCGATATGGTGCATATCACTTGACAGAAATTGGCAAAAACTATCTAGAAATTTAATTTTGGATTCGAACGTTTGTTAATAAATCGTGTTATGATTTTTAAAACACATTTAGTATTTAAAAATAATTTTCTTACTAAAACGCTTTTTTGATAATATTCACAATATTCTTATATTATTTGGTTATTCTTAACCATTTAAAACATTTCAAAAATAGTAGAATAAATTTTATGTGTACTAATCGTACTTGATTTCAAATTTTCTAGTACTCCAAGTGCAACCTTATGTTAAAATCGAATCATTTAATGTTGAGACCATACCTTTAGGTGGCATCCAAAATTGCTGTAGCTAATGAACCACGAAGCTAAGTCAATACTTTACATTAAAAAGCTGACAGGATTTTTCCTTCTAAAACTACTCGTATGTGTACAAGTTTGAGAACCGTAAAAGTTTAAATCATTGGGGTGGGTTGAATATTAGCTGAAAAAGATAATAATTTAATTTATGCTAAGTTTTACTCATAACGATGTTTTTATTTCAATAATTTAAAGTCTTATATGTGCGTGAACAAAGTTTATTTCAATTATAAACAAATGTTCTTCTATGGCGGTTTCAAGTGCAAAAACAAAAGAACAAGTTCCAATTCAATTAACAACACATGTCATACTTTCATAATAGTTCTACAACACTAAAACAAGAGAACGTCACATCGGAAAGCGTTCCTTTATCCTTAAAATGTGTTGGAACAACATTGCGGCTGGAACACGTAGGTTGAGTATGCCCACCCCGTTTGGAATTCCAATTTACGCTCCCTTTGGAAAAGTCAAACACTGCATATTGAAGTCAACAGCAGATCGTATTTGCTTTTAGCGGCTTTTGCCCATACACGTAACGGCTCCCGACTCTTAACCAAATCAATGGGTGGGCTTCAGAATTTTGAGTCCTTTGTCAGGGTGTAGCAAATTACGTGTTATCAAATTATTCGTTCGTTATTGATTAATTATATTTGCATACATCAAAATAATGTTGAGGTAACTTTATATTTTGGATGCTAGTTTACATCGGATGGCCACGCGATAGCGATGTTGTTGAAAAATATTAGTAGCAATTAATAGAGTGAATGGCGGGTTAAACAGTATTTTTACCGACCGGAGCATTTCAAGATAGTCAACGCCGGCTACTTATAATTGAATCTTGGTCCTTATATAACGGTACGAAAGCGACACTTGAACGTGACAAAAAAGTAATGAAAATATATATCATAAATATGATAGAAGTTAGAGCTTGTGTCGATTGTATGGAAAACAATTCATTACAGAATACGAGTAGAATAGTACAATATAGAAGAAAGATCATTACTTAAGATTAAATAAGGAACATTGAGATGGTTTAGGTACGTAAAAACAATGAATGATGGAAAAAAATAAAAATAATATTAGGTGTTAACATAAATTGTGTCCGTTTTTTTCCAAATTTAAAAATGAGCACCAAAAGTAAAATAAAATGGTAAAGGTTATAATACGTCATTCGAAAGAAAATATTATGCTCTACAAAAAATTGTGTTTGCTTTTACGTTACATATATTATTTTATTTGATTACAAGCCTTCAAAATGGAATGACAAGTAGACGAAAGTGAGCATTTTCGACACCTTCTGTTCGCGTTCAATCGAGGGAATAAGGCTGCTCGCGATATTTGCGAAGTGTACGGTGAAGATGTTATGAATGAAAAGCCAGCTCGTCGATGATTTTTACGTTTTAAAGACTGTAATTTCGACCTGAAAGACATGGAGCGTTCCGGACGACCAGTGGACTTCGATGACGACCGCTTAAACCATATTATTCATGAAGATCCCCTTCAAACCGCCGTAGAATTGGCTGAGCAGATGAATTGTAGTCACATGACTATATACCGCCGTCTTAAATCAATGGGAAAAGTCCAGAAGTTCGGCGCTTGGGTTCCACATGTTTTGACTGAAAACAACAAAAATCAACGTTCGACAATTTCCGCTGGTTCCGCGTCATCGAGCTACGCATGGCCACAAGAAAAGGTTCTTTTACCGCATCATTACTGGTGATGAAAAATCGTGTCTTTATGTGAATATGAAGAAATGGAAAGAATGTGTGAGTTATGGTCAACAAGCAACGCCCAGAGTGAAACAAGGTTTGCATCCGCGCAAGACGATGATTTGCATCTTGTGGGATTGGCAAGGCGTCATCCTCTACGAGATACTTGAACGCAATCAAACAGTCAACGCGGAGCTACACATTCTGTAAATGCAGCGGCTCATTACTGCAATTCAACAAAAAAGGCCGGATCGGCAATATGGCGTTATTGTGCAACACGATAACGCCCGCCCTCGTATCGCCAACATTACAAAAAATGCCATTCAAACGCTTGGTTGGGAAGTCCTGCCACACCCTCCATATTCTTCAGACCTCGCTCCGTCGGATTTCCACCTTTTCCGGTCACTTTCGAACAATTTGCGCGTTGTTTCCTTCAATAATGACGTCGAATTGCGGGCATGGTTGGACGAATTCCTCGAGTCAAGACCGGGTGGTTTTTATCGCACAGGCATAAAAAACTTGTAGAACGTTGGCAAGAAGTTGTAAATAATGAAGGAGAATACATTATTGACTAATTTGTTGTAAAATAATGAAGGAGAATACATTATTGACTAATTTGTTGTATTTTTTTTGTTGTGTCCTCTTGTTCTTTTCATTTGAAAAAAAAACGGACACAACTTAACTTAACTATGTTAACACCCAATATATACGAGTAATAAAGAACGTACGAAAAGTTTGGGAAAATCTAGAAAAACGAGGCATGGTCAAATTTTTACAAATTCTTGAACAGCGAAGTATGAAAAGTTTATATAATAGAAAATCATGAATGACGAATTGTATGGATGTGGTAATAGCGAAATATGTGTACCAGGATAGTATGAAATGACGATATGTTGTCTCTGCGTACCCTAATAGGGAAATATCGTAATAGGGTTGATGATGGGACAAAATAATGGTTAAAAAAACACATCAGGCCATATCGGAAAAATATGATGAGTTCTTGTGAAAAGGCATCTTTACTGTTTAGTTGCTTAACAAAGGTAGTGTGCCTTAAAACATACATCAGTCATAAAACACTGTTTTTTATTATTATTTAATAAACTTATCTATAACACAAACATTTGTCAAAGTTTATACCTTTGTACTCGTATATTCAAATTTATATTTTAAGAATTAATCTAATTTATATTTTATAACTATAAACTAACTTAATTTAAAATTTCTAATATACACGTAATTAATTTTTTTAAGAAACTTAATATTTAATTTCTTAGAACACCTGCATACTCACTTATAACTAGATTCTACAATTAATTATTTAGCATGTACATATATACTCGTTCTAAATTCTACTACTAATTATTTAGTACGTCCATGTCTACTCGTTAAGGTTATTTACATTCCATCACATCCATTCAGACCTTGGTTCTACCTACTAAAACCGTAAGTGAACTAGTCAGGCAACAGATGACGCTTTGGAATCCTTTGCTTACAACGGAACGGTAGGTCGGACTTACTCTCTTAAACCCTTAAAGGCAGCGATTAGAGGAGTGCTGTGGTCCTGTTGACTTTTGTAGATCTTCATGGTCCAAGCGAAGAAGTGGCGTTGGAGGGTTTCTTCACGCTGTTCGGCGTGAAGTCGGGAGAAGTTTGCTATGGGATGAGTGTTATTTTTTTACTTGAGATAACGGTACGACCTTTTTTTTTCAAAGTTTTTAATTTTTCATCAGGAAAGTTCAAACAAATCGTTTTCCCTGACGATGAAGGGAAAACCTTGAAACTGGCGCCGTTTCAAGGTTTATCGTTATTAAAAGTGGAAAACAATGTTTTAAGCTAAATACATGTTAATGCCTTCAACCATCCACAGTGCTAATATCTTAACTATAAATAATATATGAGTCGTTCCGAATCAACTCTTTTAGATTTATCTTCCTAGATCAATAATTAGGGTAAATGTAGTCTGATGCTTTGTTAAACTGAGTTGTTGATAAAATTAGCATAACGTACAAAAAAAACGATAAAATTACATTTTGTACACAGTAGTTGAAGGTGTATCAATTACCAGTTGCTATCAACTATTCCACTCGGCGAATGCGGAAATTTTGCCGGCCTTAGGCATCCCGACGAAATCCTACTTACTTCCGATTGATGCCGGAGTTACACGGCTTTAAAAACGAATCCGCCACAATCCCACGTCTTAACAATGTCGTAAGAATCTAGGTTTCTGCTCAAACATCGATAGCAGTGTTACCCGTGTCAATATTCTACAAATATTATGACGTTTTATTCGTTATTAAAATTCTAGTGGTCAGCCCAAATCCATGTTTGTAATCAACGAACAAAATTAAAACGTTTAAAAATTCAAAAGTCAATCATAAATCGTAATTGAAATTAAAAATGAATTGTTGAATAATTTTTTGTTGATTTATTGACATTAACATTGTAAATTGTGTATTTTATGCGATATATAGTATTGTAGAAACTTAAACAGTATAAGTCGATACAAAAAAATTGAAAATTATTTTAATTTATTATCATTACAGACTTCTAAATTACGGAAAAAAAATTATCTGCCCTGAACTTATATTGTAATAGAGGCGCATAATTCATATCTCCTTTCTACCTTTGGGCTTGTGTCAATCATGAAAAATCATCGAAGCAACATAAGAAAAGATAGGGATAGGGAAAGAAAATGGAGATATACTCGTACGTGCTATATTGAGGAGAGAATGATTTGTAAGTCTTTTTTTGAAACAAGCCAATGAAGGTGCAAGTCTTTAAACAGCTGATATCTGGTTCTAGAGTATAACGAGATGGACAATCAAGGAAGACGATATACTTATACATATTTTATAGTTTTGATGTTTTAAAATTTGTATGAACCCATTTTGATTTAATATTCATAGTAAACTTAAATAATGTATTTTGAAGATTACACCTTGTATATCCATAAATCTAAATATTTTTTGTAGGTAACATCATGTATGCTCATATATCTAAATTAAATTTTGTCTATGTTACATTATATAATACATACCCATATATATATACATACAATTTTTCAATACAATGCTATATTATCTATACCATATATCTGCATTAGATTTTTTTGGTTGCATAGAAAAAGCAAAAGTGGTAAATTAAAAAATGTAACTTTTTAAATGATAAATTTAGTTTTAACATGAGTTTCGATAATTATTAAGAGCACATAGAATCATTACAAAATTTTGCATCATCAATATGAAAAAAAGGAACAGGTTCGTCAGATAAATGAAACAATAGATGAAAAAAAAAAACAACTCCAAATGTTTCTGTGCTAAAAAGGTAATATTAGAAGGTTTTTATTTTTTAACGTTTTTTCTCTTCATATTCAAGGTTCTTAATGGGAGGTCTCCATTGTATTCAAGATCCTTGATGGGAGGTCTCCACTGTATTCAAGCCCCTGAATGGGAGGTCTCCATTGTATTTTTCGAATCTGTGTCTGAGAAATGTTCCTTCGGGGAGAAGCATTACTTTGAGGTCGATATTGTCTTCTGCGAATAAATTGATTATTCCAAATCGATCCAATAGAGCGAGGTATTATGACAGGGCTTTTTCCATGGCTGGTACTGTGGCATAGAGTTGTCTATCTCTAAGTGCTAGGGTGGCGTGTGCAAGATTGGAAAGTTTTTCTTTTTGGGAGTTTTTATCACAATTTATGATTATACATGAACACTACATACATACACTAAACTACATCTAAAGCCGAATATGTTACTATCACATATTGGAAGATCTACAAAGGTTTCTCTGTAGTCTGCCTTCCCTTGGTAAGATTTTTGCAGTTTTCTTAGCGAATATGTTTTTCTAAACATATGGAGATATGGGGAAGAACCCACTTTAATTGCCGCAGCCTCCACTTTCATGTTCTTGCACTCAACTTTCTTATTTATGCTATTATATTTTTATAAAATGCATATTTATATTAATTACATTTTTATAAAATGCAAAAATAAGATTTTGCTATCCCTTGATGCTCCCAGAATAGCATAGGGTAACAAGCAGCCACAATAACTGAAAGTTTAATCTCAACAATATTGTGAAATGACGTTTAATGCGGCGAGGGTAGTGGCGAGGATAGCGTCGCGTTGCGAGGGATGAGGGGTAGAGAAGGCCATGCAAGCAAATTGTTACCCTTTGTGGCTTTCCATTACAGCTTTGCTCCAAACAGTACGATTTATATGGGGTTTTGTTTGAAAACAAGCACAGAAATTGAACACACATTTAGGGCGAACAAACAAGAAAATTCATCTACAAAATATACACGTGGAATAATACACATGTCCTAGCCCTTAAGATAATCTCAGTTCACAAGTCTCAGAACAATTTCGCTTCTATTACAGTATGTTTATTATGTTTCTTTATGATTATTGTAATGTATTCTTGATTGAAATAATATACAAGACATTTTAAAACATAATAATGTTTGACCTAGTAGCTAGAATGTTTGACTAAAACCTGGGGATTTCAGATTGGGTTCTCACGATGTAATCCATAAAAAGGGTTCCAGTACAGTTTTTCAAATTTCTGCTTAGTAAAAAGACTTGAAATGTCACAATAAGCCTGCCAGATTATTCTATATACAACGAAAGTATTGTATACTGTAGGTCGCAGGTAATGTCTTTAGAGTTTGATTCCTGTAGACTCACAAAAAGGGAGATAACGGTTTAGTTCATCGATAAGGTTTTCGTTACCTTTTATTGTTAGAATAACTTTAAAATACGATGAAAAACTGCGAGCTAAGTACCTATTCCAGTGGATCCAAGCCCAAAGATTTGATTAATGGATCAAATGATAATATTTTCCCCACAGTTACGTACTTTAATAAATATGCATTACCTGCATGCTGAGGAATGCCGTACAAATCCATTCGTAAACTATCATATATTTGATTTGAGTGAGTATTCCGATTTTTGACAACACATCAAGTGGACAAGAAGATAACTTGAAGTCACTCAGGCTGATAGAAAAATTGGAGGGAGTACGATATGATCACCTGTTGGGTAGGCAGATAGGAGATGCACTAGACTTTTCCATCATGACACATATTTCCTCTCTTCTACATCCATACATAACACACATTTATATATAACATCATGCAATCTCCTTATCAGGGTAGGCAGATAGGAGAGGGTACCAGACTTTCCTATCTCGACACACATTCCTAGCCTCTTCCACATCCACACACTTTCTGATACAGCTCCTATGATATATCTGACTGTTTACGTTCCCTTCTTTCAAAATATCATTCACTTGATTCCACTATACTTTCCATGGTCTTATTTTATTCCACCTTCCACTCACATTGTACTATATTTTTGTTTGGTTAGTCTTTTTTCATTCATTCGTCCTACATGCTCAAATCATCTCCGAGTGTTCTTCTTTATTTAACTCAACACATCAACGTCAATTCCATACTCATACCTAATCCCTTCAATCTGTATTATGTCATACATTGTAACCCCGTTTATTTTTCTCAGTGCAAGCATTTCTACTGCAAGTATTCGGTTCCCTCAAGTATTTTTCCCATATATCAAAGTTGTTACTAAAATACTGTTGTGGGGTACCATCTTAGCAGATTTTGATATGGTTCGGTTCGAGCATAACAATGTTTAAGTGCCCTGTTGGTTGTTTTCTATCGCTACAAGCCGATTAATATATCTTGTAACTTTTCCATAATCTGTGAAAATACTACCCATATAGCAGAATTTATTAAAATGCTTCATTCTTTTATTTTTCACCTATATATTTACTTTTTGCACTTTTCTATCACCATGACTTATTGACTATCATTTCTATCACCATGACTATTCCAACCGCATCGTTAACTCAACAACTACAGCAACCTTTTTATCAAATAATTACTCATCAGTAGTCATTTACTCATTCCTTTTTGTTTATTTGTTCATATTTTATCTTCACTTTTCAAATCTGATCTACTTGTAGGTGTATATTTAAAGTGTACATGCGCAATAAGGAAAAAAACGATCAAATGAATATCTTATTATTATATTCAGGTGCATAAACATACATACATACACACATATCCACACACAAATAAATAAGTATAGTAAAGTGCCCAAAGTTGTACAGTCATCATGACATAGAGAAGTACCGTGCAATTAATGAATTGCAATACTATTATGTTATTCATACTTGCAAGAGGAATGACTTGTAGCAAAGATTTGTGTGAGCTCTTGAATATGGTATTTTTTGTTATTTTTTTCATGATTATGTGCGTGTATTGTGGGATGAACGTTTTGGTCTGTCTGGAGTGATGGAGTATGAGGGATTTGATTCGCGTAATGTATACATATGTAATTGAGTGTCACTGTTTGTCAGGTTGATGAGAATGTGCAACGGGGTTTAATATAATCAAAAATCGGAAAGAAATATCGATTTATTTTTTCATGCAATATGTCCTTAGTGAGATATATAGTAGGCAAAAGTCTAGTTTACTGGGGACACGACAAATGAAAGGCAACAAACCCAGATCCATTAAAATTTCGTGTCCAAATTAAATTATCTATTGTTTTTTCGCAAATTATGTATATTTCTTGTCACGTGTAAAAATAAATAAATAAATATTACAATTTTGTTGTATAAAGTACAATTTGGTGGGTATTTTGTCAAATTGCAATCGCTTTCAACACACTAGATAGTCATGTTAGTGCTCCCCTGATGATGAGGGGAAATCCTTGAAACCGATAGGGTTATACCGTTACAAACAGTAGAATAAACAGTGTTTGATAAAAACAAATTACAATGTCTTTAAACCTGCACAATGTTAATGTCTTAACTATAAACAATACTAAATGGATATTTTAGAAGCATAAAGTAAAAATCAGACTTGAACCTATTATTGAAAAAAAATCGGGCACCAACGGGAATCAAACCAGCAACCACTGAGTTGTAGACATCCTGTAGAAGCATTACTAACTGGGTGGTAATGTCTCTTCAAAAAGTGGTACAGCGCCTTTAACACGATAAAAATAAGTATTGTCCAAACATGGGATAAAATCGTGATACAGGGCAGTACCGCGTGAATTAATTAATTATTATAAAATATTGTTAAATTTCCATTGCTTCCGCTTTCTAGATACTGTTTGACCTTTTTTCGTACATAAAATAAAATATCTCAATCAACACCACCCATTTTTCTTCTCTACATGACTAAAACTTTGCCTATTTCTGGATTCAATGTTTGAAGATCGTAATGGGGCGCGTCCAAAATATTACAAACCGATTTCAGTGAAACCATCAGATAATCGCCGGCGGCACGGTCTGGCCCCTGCTAATGGCAGGAGCTTGCCTCTATCAGCTGGTGGTGTAATCTTGCTAATGTAATAGTTATCGTGTCGATAAGGACCTTTATTATAACCCAAAAATCTATGAGAAAGGATTAAGTTTCAAAATCATATAAACGTTTTCATATCCATATGGTGAGAAGATGAAAGAGATAAAATACGAAATATATTTACGTACAATTTTAAATATACATACTTTATGGTGCTGAGATATAGATTATAGATACCAGAATGTTAAAATAACTGGAAGCATTCGAAATGCGGATTAATTGGAGAATGTTCAGTATTTGTAGGTTTCGTCACATTTCAAACACAGAGGTACTTCGTCGTGCAGGTGCGGAACGAGAGCTCTTAAATTCCATGAAATGGGAAAACATGACCTATCTGGGTCATATATTGAGAGAAGAAAAATGCCACATTCTCAAATTAATATCCACGGTCGAAATCGAGGATGTGAAATCGTTAGAAGGCGCCTGTCCATCTTACGCAAAATTCGCAAATGGACAGGTATCTCGACAGTTGAGGAACTATTCCGTGCCGAAAAAGAGATATTTTCTCACGAATGATTGCCAACATCAGGAGACCGAACACGGTACATTAAGAGGAAGACTATTATATCACGCTGTATCCCTTGCAGAATACGAAGAGAGAACAGACCTCTATATTTCTTCTCAAACACACAAATATTTTTCTATCCAAACATACATTACATCTCGCCAAGCACAATCGAATCTTATTTATAACATACTTCACATATTATTTAAAAATCTGGTCTACTGAATTTTTCCTTATTTTCTTCGATCTAGCTCTTCTGTGCGAACCTTGTACTTTTGACTTACATACTCGTATGTATGTTATGGTATGTAGTAAATGTTTCGTTAATCATTTTCTCCACATATTCATACCGCCCTTTTCATCATTATATTTCAAACATTCCTTCATGCATATGTTATGTTTTTGATGTGTTCATTCCACATTTTTTAATATAATACATTGACACCATAATTTCTTTCTCAATACACAAATCTCCACAGCATCAATCTAACGTTTATTCTAGGCACCAATACACTTTTACTCGTATTTATTGTCATTTTTGCAATGTTAAATATATATATATATATATATATATATATATATATATATATATATATATATATATATATATATATATATATATATATATATATATATATATATATATATATATATATATATATATATATATATATATATATATATATATATATATATATTAAAATATTTTATTTATTCACGCCATTCCCGTGTCGGGTAAGTAGAGAGAAGAGAGCGCAAGACTTTCCCATCTCGACACACATCTTCCAAATTCATACACCTTTTCATATATGTCCTCTAATTTCAAAGAATTTTTACGTTTCCTTCTTTCAAGATATCATACACTTGAACCTTTTCTTTGTCTTCCTCTAACGCGTCTTCCACTCACATTTGTACTGTATATTTGTTTTATTACGAGTAGTATTTTTTCATTTATTCGTTATACGTGTCTAACTGATTTTAGAGAGCTCTTAACATACGAGTATATTAGCTTTAAGTTCACATCCATCCCAGATAATGCTATCCGTATTCTGCCATAAATTCTCATCACATGTTTTATTCTTAGTGCACGCAATTTTACAGAATTCCTTCAGCTCTTTTCAGTATTTTTCCTCTAAAATTAATAGTCACCACATATTCATATACCTATGTTTAATATGAATTACATTTAATTAAAGCTGATTTTTTCGAAAAAATGTCTGCAAAGCAATTAATTTGCCAGATGTTTTATTTCTAACCGTATACATACGAGATCTTTAGGTGGCATATAAATTAATAAATCTTGGGTAAATAACAGAACATGGATAGTACGAGCTTGAAATTCGAAGAAAAAATGCGATGGCATGTAACAACTCCGTGACAAAACAACAACAATATGGTGGGATTTCAATATTACAATAGTAACCAGGAAATAGTAAATTAATTTCCTGATATTCCATGTTTTCTAATATGGGATAGTGGCCTGTATAGACAAAGAAAACACGAGAAAAACAAATTGGATACTTTCGAGGATTCTGTTGGATACTTATACATAGAATAACTTGGATAACACGACGTACAAATGTAAACATCTTTTAAAAAATAATGTACAGGATAAACTCAATATTTTTGTCCGCGATCAGTGCCAGTTGTTTGGATATTTGGTACGTAGAGTAGAAAACCATTCAAAAAGACTTAACGTGTTAACTGGTAGTGCATAGGGACGATGGGTCAAAAGACGATGACTTAAGTGAGTAACTATTAACTAAGTCAGAAGACAACAGGTTATTCTTTAGAAGCAGCTGTCCGAAAAGCCCAGATTGATAAGATGTGATATTCCAAAGATAACAAGTCAGACAATCTCCTTGCCGTTGTTGACAAGACACCTGTCTTCCGACCCGGAAGTTATGGGTTCGAGCCCCGTTGGTTGGCATTTTTATTATTTTTTTAATTACTGTATTGTAACATCCGTAACATATTTTTAGTTGGTTGTCACATGACAATGAACCCCGCTAGGTTGTACTGTATACAATGAAAGCGTAATACAATGCAATACAATTATTCTATAGTAATACAATTTTTTTAAATATTTTATTCCTACAATCATTCACTGTTTTAAATGGTCTGGGAATTATTCTGTTTTAAATGTTATTTATCATAACATATGCGACATAAAAACTCAATTGCATCTAAATTAAGAGTAAACTTAAACACAATACCAGAATCTAAATCTCTTATTACGCCGTCTAATCCACTGTTCAACAAATGTTTTTGTGCCTGATCAACTTCTTAGTTAAAGTTGACTTAGAATTTATAATATTAAATAAACTTTTAAAATTAATTACATAATTAAGTAAGACTCAAATATCTGTTATGTTTGACATGCCCCTGCTCTTTAAGATAATAAATGGGATAGTAAATAGTTCTAAATTATTGAACTTGATTAATTTCTGAAGACCTGCATGAACTATTATATTAGATTGCGGGGTATGTCGGAGTGCGAGAATTATAGAACATATTCTTAGAATTATAGAACTTTGCATGTTGCGGTTACGGAAATATTAGGAGATGGTATCAATATTAATAAATATAATAAAGTATCCGAACCTTTTACTCGGAGCCGCCGGCGAAATTTATTTTCTCCTAATATTTTATAAAAGATATACATGACTTAAATCTATTCTGATTTAAGTCATGTATATCTTTTATTTGATCTTATACCATTATTTTTTATTAAAATTTGATTATAATTGAACATACAATATATAATTTGTTAAATTACATGTGTTATTATATAATAGTATTTCAATTATGTTGTATACAATACAACCTGGTGGGTTTATAGCCATGTGGCAATCTCTTCTAACCAATCAGAAACGTCTTTCAACAAACTTCAAAATCTCAAGGGAAAATCTGACTGGAACCCGTTTTAACAATCTGGATGCCAATAGGAGTCGAAACCGCGACCCTGGGTTGAAAGACATACATCTTGCCGACAAAGCTACGGACGACCTTCGTAGTCTAATCAGAAAGTCGGTATAATCATGTTTTTATCTATGAGTATGAAGGGGTTTTCTTATGAATACTCGATTATTTATTCTTTTTTTTTTCTAATTATTTTCTTTATTTCTCATTTTATGCATTATTTCAATTCATATTTTCTTATTCAAGTTATGGTGGATGTTAATATTATTAATTTTTATTAATGCTTTGCTTGAATAATTTTTATACACTCAAAAATAACTGAGATTCCGCGAGTGAACACGGAACGTGTGTTTCTTGAGAAAGTGCTGTGCTATAAGCCCAAAATAAGAGTTATCTACTAGAAATTATTGAAGGTGATTGATAATTCCTTTCTCTTCTTACAAAAATCAATCGTCTTATTTTAATATAGTGCAGACTTCGCTCTTATATGAATGTTTTATCCCCAACTCTATTAATTCTCACACCGGTACTCTCCACCTGATCTATATCTGGACCTATCGCCAGTGACGTTGAGATTTAATACTAAATTTTCGATGTATTCTGGAGGGTTTCTTTTGACCAAAAAAAATCAACCCATTCTTTGGAAGGTTATAAACTATGTCTCGTATATCGAAACCACCATAATACGTGTTTCGAACATTCTCTGATCGTAGGACACCACTTATCCATCTTAATAATTTCATGTCAATTATTTGGACAGCCTGGACCTGCTTTTCTATCAAACTCTAAATTTCGTTTCCGTAGGTGGGTACTGAACGGAAGACACTGATAAATATGACCTTTTAGATGTTTGAGTCGCATATCACACCTTCACACCACTTTTGCCTAGCAGTGAATATTCTGTGCTGTAGATTTTTATTGATATATTCCGAACTATTAACCAAAATACACAAACACGTGAAGTTCTATAAATGTCAACAAATCACAGCAAATCCCTTAGTTGCTGCCCTGGGGGCTTACGAGAGTAAATCCGACCTACCCTTCCGTTATAAGCACAGGCTCCCGAAGCATTATCTGTTGCCTGACTAGTCCTCCTACAGTATTAACTGGGAGGACCAAGGTCTGAGTGAATGTGATGGAATAAAAGTAGCCTGAACGAGTGGACTTGTTCTTGCTAAATAATTAGTTGTAAAAATTGTTATCTAGTTATAAGTAGTATGTAGGTGTTAATTATTTCTAAGAAATCATATATTAAGATTATAAAGTATAAAAATAAAATGACATGTAGGATAATAAGATTAAGTAAGTTCATAAATTATAGTATATGAATAAGATTAGTTAGGTAATAAATTTGTACGAGTATATAGGTATAGCCTTGATAAATATTTGTATAATATATTACTTTGTTTAATAAAAAATAAAAAACACAAATACACGTTTTCGTTACATTTTTTCCAATAATTTGGTTTCCCATTCTTAAAAGTGTTTATTTTTGTTCTTAACACCTTGTACTCCATGTACACTGTTTTGGGAACACTTAGCATTAATCAACTCAATTTGAGTTGACTCCTCCTGAATTGTAATACCTCTCTTATATTTCTCCTTCCTGTTCAACGACACATAAAGCCAAATTATCAGCATATATAAAATACAGTATATAACAAGGCTAAATAGATAAGGGCTCTATATTGAGCCTTGGTACACCCTCTCTGTGACATTTATGGCGTCTGTCACAATCACAGAAGTTGATATAACTGATTGAAATCTCGTCGAGTAACAATTCCTAGACACTTATTTTCTAATCAAATTTTATTAATGTTTCATTATTATTGGGATCTTTAATATGTTGTATATTTTAACAAATCTCTTTAACATCTTGTATATTTGTATTGAAATGCACTACAAATTTTAAATTATATGTTTCCAATTATATATATCATATAAATTGACCGTACAAAAAATAAATAAATAACTAAACAACCGCTTTAGTAAATAATCTCAAAGTAAGTAAATAAGAAATTTCAATTAATTTTTGTATCAATAAATATTGCCATGAAATATTTTTGAATAGATAAATTGAAGCATTGGGCTATAAAAATGGGTTAAAAAATTTTATCATATTCTGACATATAAATTACAGAAATCATTCAATTGTGTGAGGACTGCTTTATAAAATGAAATATTAACATAAGTACAAAATACGTGCAAGGTGTATAAACTGGCATTTTCAAAGTAAATTTATTCAGTAGGTACCTATCTAGTCTCAGCATATTCAAAAAGATTTTTAGTGGATAAATTCCTTTTGTATCTGTACTAGAGAACTTAACCTATTGGCCTATTTAGCGCTCGATTTGTGCAGTTTGAATAAGCGACGAGCCAGCGGAGTCGAGGAATGCTCAACACTTTAGATTTGCATACTTTACGGTTTCATAGTTTAAGTAGAAAAGTTCCATGGTTTTAATGCTTATCAGAAGTCTGAAAAAAAACTTTGAAGTAAAATGCATTTTCATTCAACTTATGTATTTTAACATTAAGAGTAAGCGAGAATTTTTGCTAATATTACTTTTTTAATGTTGCCGTTCATAGTGAATAAAATATGCAATATATTTTCAGCCTCTATGTGAATTGTGATTCAGCCTACAAATGAATTGAAGTTTTCTGCCTCCAAACGAATTGTGACTGACTGTGCTTTCGAGATGTGATATTATCGAACAATATTGAAGATATCATGGACAGAACATGTAAGCAACGACATAGTTTTGGAAGAATGAGAACGTTTTAACAACACCAAGTCGCACAAAATACATCTGTCACTTGATCAGTGGTCCAAAATACCACTCAATACAAGTAAATTTCCTTGTCTTTCCATAACAATGACGCTATACTCTTTCTGCCACCTGGATATAACTTAGTGTTTCAAGAATCAAGTCCTCTTCGGTCCAAGACATCGATATTTTCGGGCACTACAGCAAGTGTCACATGGACTGTTCTTTAACGTAGATTCGATCGCAGAAAGTCGATCCGAATTTATAGAATATAAGATATACTTGGGGAGGTAGAACTGTCTAGACTTCGAAACATCGAGAACAGGACAGAGTTAACTATAAAGGAATGATTCAAGGTGGTGGGTTTATGTTAGTTAAAAGCTGGGTGGTTACTAGTTCATGTTAGTTAAAAGCTGGTGGGTAACTAGTTCATGTTAGCTAAAATTATGGAAGTAGCTGTGGTCTACGATATATGTCTATACCCGAAGGCGGGTTCTTCTTCATTTCGTACTCAATGCTGAGCGTTGTACTTGTTATGGGCCATGTAGAATGCAACGTTAAAAGAGAACCCTGTTTAAACTCTTTTATTTGGTTCATCCATCATATACGACAAATTATTCTGGCCCACTTTCCCTGAACTGTCCTGAATATAAACTGATTAATCCACATCTACATTTCCCTTATCGTAGCTGATTTTGCCATTTAAATTCGGCTATGGATGCGGGCATACCACCCAAATTAATAAATTTATTCTCACGAAGACTTGAAATCACAATCTGTGTGATAAATATTTTTTAAATTATTATTTACTAATATTTCAAATTCAAATTGTTCCTGGAATAACTTATCGATGTAAAAGCATTTTTCCATAGTCCGTAAGTAAGATTACTTCTTTGCCGGATACGTTATATGGACTGACGTTAATTCTTAATATTCAAAAGAAAAGAAAGAAAAAAGGGAAAGAGTTCCCTTTGATGGGATTATAGAAAGGGAGAAGGGCAAAGCTCCGAGGATTTGGGTAGGATATTTTAATTCTGTGTTGGCATTTGGATCGAGCTGAACCAAACAGACAATTACCTCTTCCCAGTAGATGTGGGAGTAGCGTGGGGCAAAGACGTGTTTGACCTGTGTCATATTAAAATATCTAAGGTAGAAAAATAACTTTTGTAAACGTGAATGTAATGACCTACATGGCTTAGTTGGTAAGATGTCAATCTTCCAACCGGGAAACCAATATATTAAAAAAAAAACTAATTTCAGATTGGTTTTCATTTTAGTCTTCTTATTTGGTAAGATGTCAATTTTTCCAGCCACGGGGTTGTGGATTCGATTCCCGTTGAAACCAATATATTTAAAATAACGAATTTCAGTTTTAATCCTCTTGAATATATTTCTGGTTGGCTGAAAGAGATGTCCACATGGCAATAATCTCACCAGGTAGTACTGAGTACAATAAAATTATAATTTATCTAAAAGTTTGACAGCTTAAATCTTCTTTAAAGTGAGTATCTTATAATAAATAATCTTATTCAAACTCGATCGTACAAATTCTATAAAATAATAATTATCTTACATTTAAAAGAAAAAGCTTTTTACACACATTTAAAAATATTGTATTGTATTTCACTATTATTTCATTGCATATAGTACTACATATTGGTTTACTAATAAGAAAAATGTTAAACAAGGCTGAAGTTAAAACCAGATTCAAACCACGAAAGTCATCGTGGTTCGATAAGAAGATCGTTAACATCGTTTTTGTGTGCTTTGAAAAATACATTTTAATATATATTGTTATATATAACTCGTTACATTAGCTTATCCCTTGAACAAATTACATTTTTATCTTTCACTGAGTCTATCTTTTCAAGTGCAAGAAAGATCGCTAAAAACATCTGAATATTCAAGACAAAAAAATAAGAATAATTATTCGTTTACAATTTGGTATGCTGAAAAAAAACTTTATATTGAAGAGGATAAACAGAAAAAATACCAGGAAATGGTATTGAAAAAAAGCATTTCTAGTTAAGTTGAAATAATTCTGAAAAACAAAATTTTCTTTGAACAGTTTTTGACAAAGAAATTCCACAATTCCTAAGTAGATCATTTTGAAAGAGAAACAGTACGATTCCAAAAATTTATAACATAATTCAATTCATTTTCTAAAAGGGGTCACCCTTATCGAGCCCCAATCCACAAACATAAACATATTTAGTATAACGATATTTCTTTATGTTGACCATTTAGTCCGTAATCGAATTTAACCAAAACTGTCGACCAAAGTTAAACATGAAATTAATTTAACTTTTCATTCTCTTTGATAAATTTGCAAATCAAGAGATTGTAACTTTTCTGAGAAAATCTGATTATTGTTAAGCCGTCGTTTGATTTAACAAATTTAGCATGATAAAAAAATCACTAGATTTATTCTTTAATAGATTTAAGTACCTTTATATATATTCTTAGAAAATCTATAAAACTCGAAAGTTTTTTTCTATGAAAATGAGTACAGTTCAATTTTGTATTATTAAAGTCCTAAGGCTACAAATTGTAAGCCTTTTTGCTTTATTAATGTAGATTTTTTTTTAAATTATTAAAAAAAATTAAGATAAAATTTCGAATCAGGCTTTTGAGAAATTTGCGTCATTCATTCACTCACATAGGTATAACACAATTATGCGAATGTAAAGTGTGTGATGAGGGGTTATTGAATATAATTTTGATGTGGTAGGAATTGTGTGTGTGATAACTATGAACAAGGATATGAATGCTTCTTTCAGCAGTGTTTCAGAAAATTTATGTTTCAGCTGAGTGTTTTAGTATAAGGGACAATTATAATAAATTTTGGTGGTTGAAATGAGACTAAGAAAGGTTATGTATATTTGGTTAAGGAATGCCTAAGAATATTAAGGAAGGTTCTCTATATATAAGTACAAAAAAATGTGTTTTTTGCATTGTTATGTACTTATACGGCACTGTATTCAAATTATTTAAATTGTAAATATGGTATTGTAGATTAATGGAAGTAAATTGTATGAGATATGTGACGAGAAAGATCTGAAAATTAATGTTGATAAATCCAAAGTAATGGGGAGAGAAAAGTGTGAAATGAAAAGTAAATCCGACATATGGGTAAAAATTTAAGATTGCAGCAAGTTGACGAATTTTGCTACATGAGAAGAATATTCTTAGATGATGAAAGAGTTAAGAAGGATATCGAACGACGTGTAGCGTTAGAAAACAAAATCAATGGGGGACTAAAACAAATATGCTCAACCCAAACAGTATCAAAATCTACTGAGATGATAGTTCACAATAATATTTCGATGACAACTTTGATCCAATGATTTGATCCAATTTGATATAAACCAAATAAATGCTGTATAGATGTGTGCATTGAAGTATATATTGAGGAATAATGTATTAGAATGCGTAATGAAGTGATAAGGGATGAATGTGAACTTAAGGCGGATGTGTTTAATAAAATGAATAAGAGTGCGTTGAGATGGTTTGGGCATGTAGAACGAACGAATGAAGAAATACTAACAAAACATATACCATATACAGTGCAGATGTGAGTGGAATTCGTGTGAGAAGAAAACCAAGGAAAGTATGGTTGAGTCAAGTGAATGGTAGTCTGAAAGAAGGAAACGTCAGATAAATTGGAGGTTGTATGAGAAGGCGTATGGATATGGAAGAAACGAATGATGTATGTCGAGTAAGAAAAGGATGGCGCTTTGTTCTCTCTGCCTACCCCGACAGGGGAAAGCTTGGTATGTATATAAACATGTATCGTTGAATAGATAAAGATCGTTCATCATGGACATTTATATAACATTTATAGTACAACAATTGATTCATTAAACGACTACAAGATAGTTTCAAGTATAAAGAATAGGTTTATTAATTTAATGAAAGTTTTTAAAAAAAATCTGAAATATGTAAATGCTGAAAAATTAGTATTAAAATAATAAGTTGTAACATAAGAGTTATTTGGTTATAAGTAAGTATGTAGGTGATAACTTTTCCTAAGAAATTAAATATTAAGATGATTAAAAATAAAATTACACGTAGGAAATTAAAATTAAATTAGTTCATAGTTATAATATATAAATTAGATTAGTTCTTGTGAAACGAATTTGTACCTAGGTATGTTATATAGCCTTAGGCAAATGTTTGTATAATATAATAGATTACTTTATTCAATAAAAAAATTGAATTCACTTTGTGAGACTGAAAATGTATCGAGCTCAACTTTAATATTTTTTTATTGCAATGATAATTAGAACCCTTTTTTTAGTTGTTTCTAAAAAAAATCTAAAAATTTTACCTCTAAAATTGTTGAGCGATGTACATACATGCATACCACCACGCCATTCTGTCTTACCATTCGTTTACCGCTCTGTCCTCTCTGTCTACACCTGTCAGGGTAGACAGAGAGGACAGAGCGGTAAACTCTTCCATCTCGACTGACATCCTCTTCTCCATCCATACACCTTCTCATATATCTCTTACGATTTCTCCGACTGTGTAAGTTTCCTTCTTTCAAAATATCATTCACTTGGTCGTACTTTTAAAATAATATCCTTTGCCTTCCTCTTCCACGCGTTCCACTCACGTTTGCACTATCATCCATTTATTTTACATGCCCAAACCATCTTAGAATGTTCTTCTTCATTTTACTCAACACAGCCTTGAGTTCATATTCATATTTAATTACGGCATGCCGTATTCTGTCATACATTGTCATACCATATATTTTTCGCAGTGCGCGCATTTTTACAGCATCTGTTAGTATTCTATTTTCCACGTCTTTTTCCTTAGTCTCATTCCATGTCCGCATTTCACTCACATACTTTAAAAAATGCTGTTGTGCACTACAATACTCGCCGTTCGATATTCTTTTTCACTCTTCCGTCATTTGAGAAAATACTACCTTAACAGCAGAATTTCTTAGCTTCCTCGAATATTTTATTATTTACCCACATATCATATTTACTTTTCCTTTCTCGGTTTTCTATTATCATAACTTTGATTTCAAAACATTTATTATCACGTCAGTGTGCTTTTTAAACCCCACATTTTTGCGCATTGCAAATTTAATAGGTCATTTACAGTTGACTCTTTCGATATGTGAGTATCTTGAGAATGTTTAATTACCCAAAAATATAATAGTTGCTCAATTTTATTGCAAATAACCTGTGAAAAATAACATTGGCGCATTAAGTAATTTGTTGATTTGCAAAATGTACCGTCGATTTCGACCTTTAAAATACCAACAAAATTTAAATCAAAAGTTAGAATCTAGAGTACGCGTGAAAACAAAAGTTAAGTGTTACAAAAAGGAGAAATATTGACATGACTCATACACAAAAAAATATCAGACAGAAGTACGTACTACTGGTAGATAGTATAAGAAGCTAACAACTGACCAAGGCTCAGGAGACCGAAGGGCATCACATGCAAATATATTTTTATTTTATTTTTTCTAAAATCTGTTACAAAAATAAAAACCAAAATATATTTGCACAATTCAAGCAATTTTTTTTTTCAATTTTATTTACAATATAGACTTCTACTGTATCACCTTTGTATTTTATGTGATGGAACAAATTATCCTAATGTGGGTGTATTGTCTATTAAAAAAACATAACTCATACCCTATATCAGAAAAAAGTACTTACTACCTGCCACACATATAATACAAGTACACAAGAGGCCAAAGATCAGAAGGCCCGTCACCGTATCTCGCGTATGGATGAATTCTTAAAAAAATGGCAAAAAACACGTTTTTCTAATCCTTCACAAAATCTCATATCTTCTTTGCTACTTTTATAGATTATTTTTGTAAAATTTTCAACTCTAAACGAGTACGTGGCCGAATTATTTCAACGCTCTTTCTTCACCTAAAGCACTACACCTTCTTTCAATCCGCATTATTTTCTAATGTCTTATTTGAACATTAAATATACAAAATTTATTTGGAATCAGTTGAGAATTTTATTTTATCAACACCAAGGGATCATGCTCATTATGAGAAAATTTTATAGGTAAAATATTTAACTTTATTTTAATAGAACTCAATTTCAAACTTAGTAAAATTTTAATGAAAAACTATAATTTCCGATTACAGATCAATCAGTATGAAAGCACATTTTGGCACGAAATATGTTGTTTCTTTCTGCAGCACGAAGGGTTGCGGCAAGCATTAAAGAGGGTAGTTTTTTTATTACTTCCTTCCCAACCCTTCCGACTACCATAAACAGGCTTTATAGGTTTAATGCACTTTTAAACCTCTCTGCTTATAAAAGGTTTACTACACAACCCGGTGTTATATACGAGTATGCTGTGGTGTAGAAATCCTAACTAATTGTGTCGATCTTATTACACCATAATTGTATCGTGTGCATTTTTTTTTGCTTACTGTTACCTAAAAAAATTCTTTCATTTCATATTATTTTTTAAATTCACAAATATAAAAAATTAAAAAAAAGGATATCTTATTTTGGGTCGATATATGATATTTTAACATTCAAAATTGTGTCAGCGACTACCGACTACCGAAGCGTTTTATTTACACATACATTTATATAGTGATAACCACGAGACAATCTATTCCAACCAACCGCAAACATGTCAAAAAGGTCTTAAGTGAACTCATCATTTAAAAAAAACTACTTATGTGCGTTATGTTTTAAAACCTAGAACTTACAGTTCATAAACTTAACTTTGTTTAAAGTACTTATACCGATGGGATTCATGGTCAATCCCAGTTGGTTTTAAATTTTGTTTTAAAAAGGGCCTACGCCTGGCTTTTACTCAATATATTTTTTCGAAGGTTGAAAGATATTTGTATACAAAGAAAGTGATATAATACACTCCAATACAATATTAACATCAGCTATCGAGTCTTAAGAAGACTTATAATGAATATTATAGAGTAATCGTTTGCACAATACTCGTTAAATGAATTTGTTTATTTATTTGTATTTGTTCATAATAACGAAGAATTCAATTTGTACTGCACATTTTCGCATTAATGGAAAAATTGGTGTTGTAAGGTGCGGGCAGCTGATTCGAGACGCACCTGTATTGTGTGATCAACTGTCCATATCGTTTATTTTTTGTAATAATTTTGACTCTTAATTGTGTATTATTTTGTTGTACTGATACCTATATCTTTTAATTTGGTTTTATTGAATTGTTTAAATTGTTTTTTAATTTTCAGATTATTTTGTGATATTGTATGATACACTGTACAATTGATAAAAAATAAAATAAAATAATAACATGGATTGCAATTATAAATGAATCGTACTTTTTTACATTAGGATTTTTTTACTAAGACATTCTCATTCAAAAGTAGTCAAACATCACTATGTGGATCAAAGATACTCGACTTTCATTCAGGGGTGCAAGTTCGATTCCCGATAGTAACCTAAAAACAAGGAAAAGTCCCTATCTACTCGTAGTAAAATACTCCAACTGGTAACAATAAACACATGTGTGAGATGTATGTGAATTTGTTGCATCTTCATATGCGGTAGTCTTGCGAACACTTACGAGTACGAGTATAATGACGAACTGTGAATTTCCTATATACTCAAGTGGTTCTAAAGGCCTAAGGCTTAATTAATGGAGGTAAATATAATATTTTACCATAATCTTTTATATGTCCAACGCCAGTTCAGATGTGTTGAGGGGAATCATATAAATAATAAAAATCTGAAATATTTATTGATAATTGCATAATTAATTGATGTATCAGAACAAAATAAAATTTGGTGATATGATATTTATTTCCCATTTAATTACACGATATAATATTTATTTTCCATTTAATTTGCTTTTTTTTCATTCGTACGGAAAAAATGTAGTTTCTCGTGTCTTTAGTACATAAAATAAGTTTGTTTTCCTTGTTAAATCTATTCGAAAAACTTTTCTAAGTAACTATTTGTGTGTTTTCCTTCTGTGAAAATAATACGCAGGTGTCGAGTAAACGAAGTGCGTGTCCAGACATACTCGTATTATACCGGAGCAGTTTCAGAAACTAGGGGAATATTTATAGGGGATATTTTGTTGTTCTGCTGTATACGGCAACCGCTTATTTTGTTATATTTGATAAAATATTCTTTTGTTGTGATATTTTCTATAGATACTTGATACGCCATTTCTTTTCTTTCAAAAAAAATCATTATTTCTTTGATCAGAGAATACAATAAATTTCACCGTAATGTTAATTTTCATAACACATATTTCAGGATTAGGGAAAACTTCAAAACAAAATGTCAATTTTCTTATTCGGTGATCCGAAGTTTTGTATAACAACTTGATCGAACTTTCTACAAAGTTGTTCATAGTAGTTAATCCAATTCCATCGAGCTTATCGATAAAGGAACATTCTAGACATAAAAAAAGTTTTCTGTAGAAAATATGTTTTGTATTACACTTTTGTTGTAACAGTACAATCCAGGGAGCATATCACCATGTAGCAATATTTTCCAACCAACCAGAAAGATCTTAACGAAAGTGAAAACCAGATTAAAACCCTTTAAAAAATCTGAGTTCTCATGAGAATCGAATTCGCAACTTCCAGATTGAAAAAATGGTTTGGCATAGAGGTATCATATTTTTATTTTATAAATCAATAAATTATTTGACATACTATAGAGGTATCATGTTTTTATGTTAATTATCATTACCTAATAAGACATACAGGTATCATATTTTTATGTTAATTATCATTACCTAATAAGACATAGAGGTATAATATTTTTATTTTATAAATCAATAAATTATTTGTTTGATACATTTTTTGAAAAAAATGTCTAAATACGAGTATATTCACACAAAGTTTCTTTTCATTCGTGCACACGTTGAAAAACGTGACCGGAAAATCATATTGTCTTCACCACTATAAATCTTGTTTCCAATCAAACAATGGCTCCACTATATCACACTTTTAAGGCGTGCTAATATTCTTAACAGATTAACTCTTTTTTTAGAGGTCATCCTATAGAAGAGGCCAAGGAAGAATGTTATGATACAAAAGTTTGGTGCTCCGTCTCTCTGCCAACTCTGGCTGGGAAATGATTAGTAACTACTCGTATGTGGAAGTTTCCCTACATACTCATCATTTGATAAAAAAATCATTAAAACAATTCAATCATAGAATTTTTCACGATATTTTATTATAATTGACCTTTTAACGAGAATATTCGAAAGTTTAAGTTTATCGAGAGTTAATTACACGCAAAATAGGTTTTTATATCGTGATCGATATTTCGATGTAGTAGGATGAACAAAATTTAATTTTATATACATTCTCAACACATTTTGGTTTTATGCGCAGATTTTTTTTAATAATGTACCTGATAAAATGTTCTTCGGAATAAGTTAATTTTTCTTTATTCTTCATGAATTTGAAAATTCGTTTGCATATTTCACATTTCTATTTGATCTTACTATGTTATATAATACGTTAAAAGAGCTCCATTATTATTGTTAGCATAACACATTCGTGGGCGACCCAGTTGTCTGATACCTGCTGGAACTTTCTTAATAGTTCAGCATTTTTCAGTCTATACTATATGATAGCGTCATTATCACTGTTTCACATTTCACTAAAAATCTCGTTAAAATTTCATTTGAATTTAAATTCGAATTAAAGATACAAATTTGAGTTATATATTCTTACAAATCTTTTAATACTAAACTACTAATTTGAAACATTCATATACGTGCTAGTGTGGGCTGAAAAACATCTGGTGTCCCCGTGGCTGGGCTCACTCTTTATTGGCGGGGTGTATCTTGGCCGGGGGGGTGTTATTAGATGAGCCCAGACCTTTTGATAGCTTCTGTTTTATGATGTATTATCATTTTAATGTGTTTTTGAAATATATCTAAATGTATTATTTACATACTATGTTTCTATCAATAAACCTGTATTTATTTATTTATATTTAAATGCTAGCACATTTCACGTCAACACTCAAATTTCAACAGAATTACTAATTCATCAATCTTATCACCATGATTACTTCTCCTTTCACGCTCCTCAACGACCGTATCAGTCATTCAATCACATACCTTTTTGATTACTTCAAAAGCATATTTTCAACACACTTTGGAACGTAAATATAAATTTAAAATGTCCTTTTCTAAATTTTAACAGGTTTTTCAATAGGAAAATATTTTTTTTACACTTTTATAGTTCAAAAACCTTTTTTATTTACTCAGTCTCAACTGGTTTTCCATACAGCCGTTACTGGGTAAATATTAAGTTAATAGAACTATCGAAGCGATTTTTTTAATTTTTCGAATAAAAATGGATTTTTTTAATTGAAAATTGATCAGGTAAGTCAAGTGTTATTTTCATTTTGTAGGGCAAACATCGTCAATTTTTAATAATTATAGTAATTATCTCGTATTTCAGTTCGATACTACGTAATTTTCAGCCATAATTTAAATTCTTGATTACACTCATATATTGAAACTTCGTAAATTTGTAAAACCTTTTGAGTATTATAATACCATGGATTTTTGGTTGGATTGCCTTTAAACTATCCAGCAAAAAATACGAGTATGATTTAAGCAAATAATATTCCATACATTAAATATTTTTAACCGCTTTGGAAAAATACATGTTTGAAAATAGAAGCCTTTTGAACATTTTTTTTATTTACACGAAAGCATTTTCACGAAAGTAAAAAATATTACTTCGCACCAGTTAAGTACACAAACTGTCAACAAAATGATTTTGAGAAGTTGTGTCAAAATTCTGTTTGATCAGTTATGTATAGGTTTTTGATGGAAATTTTTTACTATTACTAGGACATTTTGTGCAGAATATATTTATCGTATACCAGTGTTTCCCAATCTAAAATAACTATGAAAATATTTTAAGAATATATATTTAGAATTTAATAATTTAAACCTTGTTTTTTAAATTAACATTTTGGAACCATGCAGATATTCGACACTCAGGACACAAGTGTGAAACAAACCAGGTTTTAATTGTAAATGAAAAAAAAAATTACTTTAACACAAACACTTTTAATAGTAAAAAAGGAACACCTATGATTAAATTGGTTACATATTTTGATTAAAGATTTTAGGAACCCTCATTTTTCCATTTAGGAAGGAATTAAACTCGGTTTACGGTCGCTATTAACACTTGTCTGTCCATTGAACTTGAAGTGCAGTATGATAAATGGTTTTATTTGAACGAAAATTTGAACAAAGATTTTATATAATTTACAAGTTTGAAATAAATTTAGAGGTAAGTAGTTGAAAAACTACACAGTCTGTGATTTTTCCCCTATTCAGGTATTCGAATGAAAGAAAGGGGAAAACGTTTGCGAAAAAAAGATAAAAAACTACATTTCTAACGCCTGTATCTAAATTCAAAGCATATTTTAAATGAAAACCCAATGTGCTTCACATAATTAACTAAATGTTTTGTGAGTTTATTAATCTTGAAGAAGGAGGCTCGCTTACCATCCGGAGGTTCCTGTTTGATTTCCGATAGGGACAACAAACATTAATTATGTTTCAGTTATTTTTTTCTCACACATATGTTAGACTTTCTAGTACGAGTATCTGAATGATTTGCTGAAAGAAATTGTCAAATAATAAGTCCGCCATATTGTTTTGTATATAATTTTCCTCCATATTATAAAAATACGAAAATGATTAAAAAATAAACAATAATGCCCTATTTTAGAAAAAAAACACTTAAATTGTGGACACGTTAAAAAAATACAGAGAAAAATCAATATACAACATTTTGATTTGCTAGCATGAATCACGGTTATGTATTTATCGATATTCAAAATAAATCAATTGAGAATTCTCTATCACGATAAAGAAGACCTCCATGACCTGGTTGGTAATTCGCCTGTTTTTCAACCCGAGAGTTACTGGTTGGATTCCCGTATGCACCCAATTTCATTTCAAATCGTGCCAGTCTGATTTTGGGAGACCTTACTAATATTTGTGAGTGTATTTGAACATGACGTACAAAAACTACACTCCACCTCAAACAGAATGTGTTACTATCACACATCAGAAGATCTAGATAGGTCTATTTGTAGTTAATCTTCCTTTGGTAAGTATTCTGCGGTTTTCATAGCAAATATGTTTCATATGCGGAGAAGTACCTTATCCTTTAGCCTCAGTTACCACCTGTTGGTTCTCACTGAGTTAGAGCGCCCTCGAGAAGAATTTATTTTCTAAATGCTGCCATATAAATTACTTTTTTGTTATTATATCATTAAATATTTATTATACATATTTTTGGTTAGTTGGAAGAAATTTTCACATGAGAATGAATCCGCCAGGTTGCGCTGTATACAACGATAGCATAATACAAATATAAAAAAAATCTAGATTTCATAATTTTATTGAAAAGTTTGTTAAAGAAAAAAAACCTTAAAAATGTCTTGGACCAAAAATTGTGTTTCACTGTTACGAAAAATATTAACGTTATATTAAAAAAGGTCTAGTTGACAAACTAAGGGTAGGTCATCAACCCTTAAAGCTTTATGTATGTACTAAGTTAGATTGTTTTCTAAATATAAAATTTGTTTAGAAAACCATCTTAGTGCTAAAACGTTAAACAAAGAGACGCTCCGTCATTTTGCAAAGAAACAATACACTTTGCTTTTCTTTAAACAAAAACCCCAAGAAAAGCATATTTTATTTTAAACAATAGAGTTCAACAGTTTAAACTATTGCTTAATGAATATATTACAAATGGATTGAAATAATGAAGACAGATTTTCAATAAATTTTACAGATTTTCAATATTTTTGTTGATCAAACAATTGGTTGTAGTCTAAGCAAACGGGCGCCGTTGTTTATATTCCTGGCGGACTTTCAGACTGGTTTAACCATTAAACCGTTTAACATCTGAATTGATGTGCTTCTATTGCTTATATGCTGATTATCGTAAATTATTTAAACGCTGTTAAGCAATGCAAAAATAGCGCTATATAAAAAAAAACACTGCCTAACGAAAGATTTCAATTGATAAAACTTGTCTGTAGTCTTGGAATTTTCATCTTCTTGCCATCGAAACTTACGGTTTGATATATCAAGACATTGTGCTTGTTGAAATGCTACAGTTTGAACACATTAAACTAATGCCTATATAGGCGTTTTTCATCCGTAAGATCAGTTAAACCATCGTTAAAGTTAATTATATTGTATTGTATAGTATTATAATTTCATTGTATACAGTACAACTTAGCGGGTTTATTAGCATGTGGAAATTCCCTCCGACAAACCAGAAAGGTGATAAACCAAAAAGATAGAACAACAGACGTATACTTTTAAAAAAACGGATGTTGACGGGAATTGATCACACAAACTCAGTGTCAGAAGATAAGAGTCTTACTAACTAAGCCACTGAGGTATTTTTGATTCCTTAACCCCTGAATGGTATGCACAAGTTTTACCACTAGTCTACTGTTAAGTCGATTATTAAAATACTCTCTCAAATTCAAATAAATAAACCTAAGAATAGTACTTCATTTAACGTTAATTATTTCTGGACCACATTATAACATACCTGCAATCAAATCATACTAACATATAACATAGTCGTAACAAAATAGAAATAACCAAAATTATTTCATTATATTACCCAAGGGATTTATTTGACATTAAAGCTTATCCACCCTTAAGGGTTAGTATCTCGAATATATACGTATAATTAAATTTGTAAAATTAATCTAACCCCTACATTTAAAAATAATCAAATTTATAAAATACACGAGAATGAAAAATAAATACCACTTGTTTTGTAATACTGCCAGAATTCCTTTTTTTGAGAAATTTATTATTAAAATTGTATGTTTTCCTAACTAACATGATTCACTTTTATCTTATTTATCTTTGATTTGGAAGTTTCCTCTGTATATCTGCACATAATAGCTGCAAATTATTCGTAATTTTCCTCAACAAATTGCGTAATTTACCCCTTATCCACAATATAATCTTGCGTGACAGCGAATATATCTCAACGTTCTGTCAACCCTCTTTGGAGTGTCGAACAATCTGAGCTATTTTCTGTATATGTGTGAAACACGTAATTTTCTTTCTAAGCATGGACTGTACTCGTATTTTCGATCTGGTGAGGGCAAAATCCTTTGTATACTAAATCATTACGCATCAATCTACACATCATCTTTTGTTGTTCACCCGTCTCGACTTTAGAACAATTTTTCTCTCTTAATCATCGAGCAATAGTACCCAATATTTCAAATTGTCTTTAAAATCTGGATAATAAACTATGTTTCAGCCTCTACAAATCATGTTAAATCCATGGTAAATCATTCGAGACGACTACTTTAACAATACTGTTTTAGTTTTTTCTGTTACATTATATATACTTGAAATTAGGAAGATGTTTTTCATAGCAGAAAGACATGATTATAATCGAGGAACATGAGTTACATTGTCTTCAAATTTCTATAAAGCAAACAAATACATATTTTCGGAAGATAAATACTATACAGCGTGTTTAAAAATGTGATTTTATTTGTTTAAATAAATGTATGAAAGAAAATATAAATAAAATAATAAAAGAAATATGGAACGTTGAAACAAAATTTGACTTTTACTTATTGAAAACTAAATCAACACAACAACTTAGAATGGGTTTTGGTCTCTGTAAAATTTGTAGACACTTGGGCTGTTTTGGAATTAAGTATGGTGATTATTTATTCATCGGCGCAGTTTAGTGACATCGAGCCACCTGAGAGCGCCCTAATGCCTTCTCGTGTAAATGAATCTTTTATATTTTCTCTGAAAACTTCCAGATTATCCTTAGTGCGTAGTTCAATAAGCAGATAATTCAGTCCAGATATCCTTCTAGGATTTTTTTGACTTAATAACTCTGTTTGACTCAGCTCATAGTTAAAGTGGTAGCACTCAAGAGTCATATTTCCAAATTTAGAAGAGGCATAAATGCAGAATTCAGAGATATAGCTATGGGGTCACTCTTATAAAGCCTTTGAAGGTCATGAGATTGAATTTGGTAGCATTTCTCTCATCGCACCTCAATCAGTGAAATTTATCCAGAAGTGGTGTCACATGTCACGTTTATTAGTTCCTAATTATACGTACTATAGTTTTCCACAAAATGTCATTAAAAAATATTCAATATCGAATATTCAAAAGCTCAAATTATTTTTTTTACTTTTTAAGGAGAAACCCCCAATTGTTTTCCACGTAGATTTTTTTTTAGTGATTGAAGTATTTTATCACATGTTTAGGGCTCTTTTTTTTAGCATAGAGTAGTATAATTCATAACTGAAGGCTTATTTTGATCAGTTGCACTCTTTTTTCAATGAATCACTTTCAGGGTGCGATAGTCCTCGTTCCCCACCATCCAGGAAACTTACCTCCGGTCTATCCACTACCTATTTTTAATGTTGCACTAAAAAAAATCAAAATTCGTTTACCATAACTTCTAAGAAAATGTCAATATGTTTGTGTTTTTTGTATTAATTTATTTAATTTAAATATGTTGTGCTTTATAAGATTGAAATATGTATAATCAATATAATATATTAAGGCGAATTGCGCCGTCATAATTATCAAAGTAATATCGTCAACAAAGAAATTACATGATTAAGAATATTTTTTTTAATAGTAATGTAATGGAATAATTATTAAAAAATAAAAGCAGTTGAGGAATTATGATAAAGAAGGCTAATATAAAAAAATATAATGACTAAAATTACAAATTTTAATTCTTCAAGTGGATATTCAATAAACAGAGGAAGATCCAACATATGAAAAAAAACTAAGAGAAAATAAGATGAGGAAATTAACTCATATTAGACGCAAAAAAACGGTGAACTTCAAAAATATGGAGATGATTTTTAATTCATATTGTATTGAAAAACAGAGGCAAATCAAACAGTACAAAAAAACAACGATATAATAAAAGAGTTCACGAAGTGGCGAAGTCATAAAATAGCAAATATACGTATATATGATACAGGTAAGTTATCAAAACTAAATATTTAAATTTCCTAGGCCACGCTGTACTTCCATATGAAATATAACCTTTGTGGATAATAACGAATACCTCTCAACCTTTGTTATCTACCTACGGTGTGGATTTCTCTTATTATTTAAAACCTACGCTATTTGGTTAAATCCATGTAATAGAATAATGAAATTACTTGTTAACAATTCGAAAAACCTACTCTTAAATTTATGTCTCCTCTGCCACAGCACTGTCCAGATTTTATTATATTTGAAAACTAAAAACAACCATTGAAAGTCAAACGATACTTTTTATTAAATTTTTTATTCCTTTAACTAAAAAAGTGTAATTTTCATCTCTGCTTTGATTTTTTTCAAGTTCTTTTCAGCAATGAGAGTAAATAATATATATTATACTTGGCGCATATTATGGTAAACTAGTTGACTTAAATCAGGAATTCATAGTTAGTTGGCCAACGAGTCTACGTTATTCTAGCATAAAAATTAAATTATTACATTTTTTTTGTATACAGTACAATCTGATGGGTTCATTGCCCCGTGGCAATCTCTTCCAACCAACCAGAAATATGTAAAAGTAGCCTTAAGTGAAAACCAGACTGGAATCCTTTTAAAAAATCTAAGTTCCAGCGGAATTTGAACCTGCAGCCTCCGGGCTGGGAGACAGGAGTGTTACCAACTAGAACTACGGAGGTCGTGATAGCGGAAGGAGAATAAACAATTTATTTAAGTTTTTTTTTAATAATGTAACCTTTCACGCAGCAATCGACACACTTCTGCGTAACTTTTTCCTGGTTACTTGTACGAATTTGTGGTATAGCTAAATAACTCGCCATTTGCATATTTTACTATAAAGTGTTTTAATAAATATATATTTTGTATCTTGACATACGAGAAGTTCATGGTTGAATTGATTAACGGTCTGTTATATTCTGATGTTCTTGGAATATGAAACTATTTAATTTTATTAAAACACAAGGTAAGAAAAATAAATATTCTTAGTAAATGAGTACAAAAATGAAGGTAGGAAAGTTTTATAACGATAAGAAATATATTTGACGTTGCCATAAATATTTAAGTTTTTTATAGCTTTTATAATGAAGATTTGAAAATTGAAATACAAAATCAAGTCTATTTCTGGTTAAATACCAAAAAATAATAAATTTATTTATACGTGTATGTCAATACAAAGGATAGAGGCTTTCGAGATGTGGTTTTAGAAGCCTATGTTGCATATCCCTTCGTCCGCAAGGCGCATCAACGTATCTATCATTCAAGATTTAAAAATACCAAAAGACTTTCGACAACACAGAGGAAAGTATGTTTTGGGTATGTTATCAGAAAGGCCGACAAAAGTATTGAAAAACTGTTGATCATGAGTACAGTCGAATTGAAGTTGGAAAACGATCAAGAGGAAGGCCTCCTACAAAATAGATGGACCAATTAAAGGAGATAATTGAATCCTCTTTAAACATTGTATTGAACAGGCTTCCAGAGTTGAGAATATTGAAAACAAATAGTGCACTAAGTCCCAGACACAGCGGAGGATCACGACGCTCAGTATTGAGCACGGAATGAAAAAGGAGAAAAAAGAATAAACATAATGTCGATCAATAAAAATACATTGTGAAAATACTGAAAAAATAATACATATATATGATACTTTCACATCGTCTCTCTATCAGGATAGGCAGAGAGAAGCGAGTTCCAGACTTTCTTATCACGACACACATATTTCGCCTCTTCTAGATTCACACACCTCATAATGCTCCTACGATTTCTCAGACTTTTTACATTTCCTCCTTTCAAAATTTCATACATTTGAGCCAATGATAATTTTAATGGTCTTCTATCACGCTTTCCACTTACATTTGCGCTGCATATAAGTTTTATTAGTATTTTATTAGTGCCTAACCTATCTGAGAGTGATTTTGTTCATCTTACTTAAAACAGCCTTAAGTTTACATTGTTTTAAGTTCATCAACTTTAAGGTCACAAGAAAAATCCCATATATTTTAATTAACAAAAGCCGATTTTATATAGAACTTATATAGATTTAAATAACACTTTTTGAAATTCTCGTTCAAGTTTTCTGTGTCGAAATGTGCTTTAGGACAATCTTTTCCGATCACCACTCGCCACGCTCATCCTAATTTTATTCCTCTTTACTCTCCACTTGAAAAAGTTTTGGCCAGGTCTCTTTTAGATAAATTATTCATTCACCTTTCCAAGACAAATATTATTTTACCCTCAGGTATCATTTTGAATCGCCGCCAAATGTCTTGGACTGAAAATGTTATATATTTTTGGTAAATTTTCATAAATATTCAAAAATTTGACAAGAGAAGTAAATTATAAAAGTGGTAAAGTTATATTAAATTATCGAATGAATCTAAGTTTTTTTAATCTTCTTTGCCCTGTAACATTAAAAAACTATTAGAAAAAACGTTCGTCTTCCGACCCAGAGGTTTTTTACTTTAATTCTCAATGACAAAAATTGTTTCTAATCTGGTTGTTAAATAACAAACCGTTTTAATATGTTTTTAAACCGTTATAAGAAATATTCGGACGGCAATGAGTTTGCGCGGGTTATGTGACAAGTGATGAATAACTCGTTCGGAGTCTCGGTCTAATGGTAGGACGCCTTACTCCTTCATCGGATAAGTGCTAACTGTTATGATATTTGGTTCTTTTTTTAGAAAACGGGGAAGGATAGTTTTTTTTTAATTTTTGATGAATGATTATGAGAAATAATAAGAACGTTAAATACTTATATAAATGTGATGATATATAAATAATATTACATACAAATAAACATAGATTTGTGGATGTGCGATGTCACACATAGCTATATATATTAAATGGGTGCGAGTGAAAAATAATGGAGGTGAGATGATGGTGAGTAAAATATAAAATGTTGTCTGTATAGGTATATATGGGGAGACGTGTGACTTTAAAAAATATTAAAACATATATATGATAAATTTGGGAGATACACGATTGCCTATGGAGGAAGGCTGTCGTCTGCCGATTGAGGTGTCGGTGTAGAGTACGGGGGGGGGGACGTTCAGAGTGCCGGGGTAATTTAAAGTTGGGGGGGCTTTCAGGGTGGCGGGGACGTTTACAGTTTGGGGGGCGCGGAGAATAGATTTCGGACGTGGGTGCCTAAATTTGGTGTTCGCGTTGTAGTTTCCTAGAGCTTTTATGACGAGGTTGGGATGTCTGGATATAGAACTGTAAAACCTTTCGGCCAGAGCGCGCACGTGTTCGGGGATTGTTTGAAGTGCGGTATCTGCGTGGAGTCTAGAGTTACGAACTATGTAGGGTGCGTTTAAGATCATGCGGAGGGCTTTGTTTTGGACGACTTGAATGTGGTTTATCGTAGTTAACGGCACGTAGCCCTGACCGGAAGGGCGTATGTCAATTACGATCTGACGATCGCTTTATAAAGATGGAGTTTAGTGCGCGGACTTTCTTTACTGAATTTACCGACCAAGGGGAATAATGATTTTAGTGTTTCGAGAGCTTTTGATTCTACAATGAGGGCGTGTTTGCGCCACGTGAGGCTACTGTTTAAGGTGAGTCCTAAGTATTTCACGTGCTTGGTCCATGGGACGCTCTGGCCGAAGAGTTTAAGAGTTCTGACGGGTTCGATATATTTGCGGGCAAAGCGGACTGCGGTGCTTTTGGAGGGATTTATTTTGATCTTCCATTCTGTGCACCAGTGCTCTAGAACGGGAATGAAGTTTTGCAGTCTGTTGTGGGAATCGGACTAGTATTTTGATGAAGATAGGAAGGCTGTGTCGCGCGGGTTATGTTGAATTATATTTTCTTTAAGTCCAGTACAACGTGGTGGGCTATTATCATGTGACAATCTCTCCAATCAACTAGAAATATGTTACAGAGTTTTTAAGTGAAAATAAGATTAAAACTCTTTTTTTGAAAAATGTTGTACCGACGGAAATCGAACCTGCAAGCCCCGGATCGGGAGACATATATCTTAATAATAAGGTCACGAAGGTTGTCAAATCGTTATCAATATGATAGTACTCGAATTAAAATAAAGTATAAATTGATAGATGTTCAAGGTATTTGGATGAAGTTTGGTTTCCAATTAGATCATTATAAATACTCGTACGAGTATTAATACAACTTAAGAGTGGTTTGGGTGTAATTGAAAAAAACATTTCATCATATGTCTATAAAAAAATCTGATTCTTTAGACACATTGCCCATGGTCAAAAAAAGAGTTCGGATAATTTATGATCATTCAAGGTATGGAAGTATGACGCACAAGAGAAAGAGGACTGAGACGCGATGGATTGACCAAGTGAGGGACGCAAAAGGACTACCCTTATCGACTGCTCTTTAAACTATGAAATACAAGGATAGATGGAGAGGATTTGTGAAGAACTACCATGAGAGTGGCGATGCTTAGTCATGAGCTGCATGACAGAATGGAACCAGACAAATAACGTAGAGCTTTCTGAAACTGGTTATTGACTTAAATAAACAGTGTATAATAAAACGTGAAACAGTATCATCTTATTAAAAACCTTATTTTTAAATAATTATTTAATACGTATACGGACAAAAAAAATGGAGACACGGGAAAAACTGTAAAAAATAGTTAATGAGGATAGAAAAATAAAACTGAACGGGCCTGGAAGTATATGGAAAAAAATATGTACATTAAATCACGTTTATATTTTCCGGCTAAATGAGAAATGGATCTCTTCCGTAATAATTATTTCCTGAAGTTATTTTCTCTTATCGACTTTTCTAGAAAAAATTGGAAATTTTTCCAAGAAATAATAATTATGATGCCGTGTATTTTCCATTCTAAATGACGTGCTCTCGTCGAATTTGTTTACTCGATAAAGTCGGTACAAATTTTTCGAAAAACGATTATGTTAGGAAATTTATTACAATTCAAATCATTTATTTTTATTTCTTTGTCCTGATTTCATATTTTTTTGTGTCATAATTTTTCCATATCCTGATAAAAAAATATATACACACCTGTTCGTATTATATATGAAAAGAACGAAAACATGACAGAAATGTTTTTAAAATAAAACTATCTATGGAAATTAATATCAACATTTTTCTTAAGATAAAATACATTTTAATGTAATATTCTATCTAAATTTGTTATCACAATAGTTTTAGTTTAACTTTTTTTTATATAGAAGAGAGACCTGAAGACGAATTCGGACAGTAAAATCTGTGAATGACAATTCTGAATAAGATATGAATTAACTTGTATATACTCAGAAGATGGAACTTGTCTAAATTCAGAAGTGGCAGTGGGCAGGACACGTAGCCAGAATGGCAGATTCCCAATGGACGTTGGAAATAATTCAATGGTAAATAAAATGCATAAAGTGGCCCAGAAGACTGAAGGTACGCTGGATAGATGAACTCAGAAAGCATGGCAGCATCACATGGCACCAACGAGCAAAAAACCGAACTATTTGGAGTCAACTTGGGGAGACCTTCTTCCAGCAGTGGATTGATCCTGGTCAATAATGATGATGATGATGACTTAGAAGAACAATAATCCATCTAGTTATGTTAAATATCTACTTTTCTCTTAAGCACTGTATTGAGTGGAAACATAACCGATTATAAAGAAGGAAATAAACACGATGGATGTCTTTAAGATGTGGTGTTTGAGGTGCACGCTTCGTTTTCAATGGATTGCAAGACGCACAAAAAGGATTTTCGACAACGCTCAGGAAAAAAATACTTATTTATTTTGGTGATGTGCACGAGATAATAATAAAACTCTGGATAAGCTGGTTATCATGGGGACAGTTGAGGGAAAGTGAGCAAGATAAAGGTGTCCTATAAGATGGATGGACCAAAAAAAAACAGGTAACAAGATCCGCTTTAGACGTTGCATTCAACTTAGCCTTGAAAGGGTGGAGACATGTGGGTACCAAGTTACAGACATAGCAGATGATCACGACGCTCAGCATTGAGCGCGCGATGAAGAAAAATATTTCAATTTAATGCCTTAACATACTCGTATGCTTACAATATTAAGGCCTTAAATTGAACTTTAAATATGTTTGGTACATATGTTAATTTTCGTCATTTCTTGTAACACGTGAAACTAATTAATGTTTTTTTTTAAGTGTTACAATCTCATGTGTGCTTTCTGAACGGCAAAATAAAACAAGAAAAAAAATCGAGTACATTATTATTTGGCTCAGATTGTTGCCTAAGATTTATAATTAGAAAGAAATTAATATTAAGGCCTGAATAAAAATTCTGGCCTTGATACTAATTTCTAGCCTTAGAATAACACATAGTGATTTGCATTCAAATTTGGATCTCATACGTATATGTTCGAAACTTTAAATTAAGGAAAGCATGCCATGTGACTTAATTGTGTAATTCAGCTAAAATTTTGTATGAAATTTAACTTAAAAAAATTGCCACTGTTTTTTTATTATGTATTAAGTTCGGACTATAAATTTAAACTGAAATCGTGATGTGGGAATATAATATAAAGTAAGGCAGATAAAACAAGTATTGTGCAATACTATGCTTAAATGACTTTTTGTTACAATTTTCGAAAACATTTTATTTCATGGCACTAAAAAATGTTGATAATTAATAAAAAAAGAATTGTTAAAATAATTAACATTTGTTTATATTTAGTTGAATGTTCCAAAATATTAATAAAATCGAAAGACATTTTTTCAGACCCCTTACTGAATCTGACGTTTACAAACAAATAGGATCATCACTATCAATATCACACAAAGTCCCTACTCGAGTAGACATTTTATCAGATCCCTTACTGAATCTGACGTTTACAAACAAATAGGATCATCACTATCAATATCACACAAAGTCCCTACTCGAGTAGACAAAGAGATCTGGTATCCGTTTTATTATATTATTATATCCTACAACACATATTTTGCTTCTGCCACGTTCATAGACCTCTCCTGCATTCGATCCTTTTTTAAACGATTTTTCTTCTTCTGAATTTGATTAATTTGGTCGTGCTATATTTTTCTAGGTCTTTCTAAACTTTTCGAATCTTCTGTACTACTCGTCAAGATTATTTTTGTAAACCTTTTGTCATTAATTGTTTCTACATGGTCGAACCATCTCAGTGTTCTTTTCTTCATTTTAAATACTAAATCTTCTATCAAACTGAATTATATCATAATGCTCTTATTCTGTCATCTAAACTGAAACAAATATTTCTTTTAATTTCATAATCAAATGAGCTTCATGATTGGGTAAAAGAATATGAAGTCATCAATTTGTAAAAAAAAACATATATCGATTTCGCACGTAAATAAAATTCATTACGTCCAAGACTACATAACGCACCGTTATATTTCTTCAAATGGCTTAAAAAAATTGAATTTGAGATGTACCCTTTTTGCAATTTACCATCCAAATATGCAAATCGCATACCACACATACCCTTTAAACATATTTATTTTACATTTAAGTCTAAAAAAACGGATTGATTGAACTCTACACTACATATACGTCAAAGATGGATTAGTGAACATTTTTGAACCGGAATAAAACATAATAAAGAACGAAACATTTATCCGTGACACATATAATTTATGAAACTCTTCCTGCGAAATATTTCACAGTGTTTATTATTAGACTGGGGTCTTTTTATAGCTCTATTCGGTGTAAATTCATATTTATGATCGTCTGTCATCATTCATGCCCCATCCTTGATCTTCGGCGTGGCGGGAAGTTGATTCGATAAATTATTATTTTGATGTGATCCAACATGTTGCCGAGTTTCACACTAAATTTAATATTGCTGCTATCTTCGTTGTGAATGATATTTAATTTTGTATTATAAAGTTAAATATACATTTAGTTCAGGTTCTAAAAAAATTAATACGTGCTGTTGTATAACGGCCACATTGTTAAGTATAAAATCTGGTAGGTTTATTGCCATAGTAAGTTAGATGGTTATCTGTCTAAATTACCGGTTCGATATTTGACAGTAATAAAAAAAGGTTCCAAAATGGTATATAACTGATAAGGTTATTGCTATTTGTTGGCATGCGACAGCGTTAGTAAAACGTACGATGGCGGACAATAAGATACGAGTACATGCCTACTGGAACTACTAAAGCCAGCACAAATGATAAGTGCGGATATAACAACCAAAATAACAGCAAAATTACAATTAGTTTCAATCATTACTTTTCCTTTGGATGTCTGGGATATTTGATATACTCAAGCATTTTATCAGCATTCACAATTTCCTTGTATTCAACTGTTTTTAATACTTTTAATCTGTCAATCTAAGTGGGTTTAAATCCCGAGTTGAAGAGTTGTTGAGGAGTGTCTGCTTTAGTTGTTGAGGAGTAATATTATTTACCAGATAGCTGACGGCAACAATTGAATTGGCCCTTAGCTGCACATGTCCATCTTTTGAGTAATCATAAGAGGCTTCTTTAAGGATTTGGCCTAACACGAAGATTGTGCTAAACCTTGAATCCACGTAGATGTGGCTACGGGCAATTATTGATTGATTGATTCCCCGTTGTGCACATGTAGAATGGTTCATACTATCGGTCATATTGTAGAAGAGTGTCTCAAAGAATTATTCCCAAGAGGACTGGAAAATGTCAATCGGGCTACATCTGAGGCTGTATCATGGATGAGAATCCTGACCATACGAGATAAAAAGCATACGAGAGAATAAGAACTTTCAATTCAAACCCGAAATACTAATAATTATTCTTAATATTTATTCTTTGTTATTTATGATATCAATTACTTCGTTAATTGAATCATAAGACAGTTTGTGGACATGGCAAAGCCATGTGACCTAAATAATTACACCCTGCATTCTGCAACCAAATTTCCCAAAAGTTAAACAGCAAAGGTTGACAAACCTCGTTTCGTACCCGCTCTGGGAGGTAACTGTGATATCAGAATTAGGACGTGGACATAATTAAATTATTTTACTTATGTTGAAGGTATAAAGCTTTGGCTTTAGCTAGCTAATTGTTTTTGCAATAGAGAGCCTTTAGCTTTCTGCGCAAAGAAAATTTGAAATGGTTCTGGTATAGTGAGGCATCATATATATTTGTCTTTAGAAGTCTAACGGTCATGTGTAAGGCTTCAATCGAAAATGTATAGATGAAGAACATTACACTTTTCTACCAAAAAAAAATTCTTTGCCTTCTCTGTTAACATCATATGATACCATTTTATCGATTCTTCTTGCCTCCTCACTCGATTTATTTAGTCAATCATTTATAAACCTGTATTTACAAACCACCTCGATCTCCCTAATTAACATATCGGTTTTAAAATCACAGTAACTCTTTAAACTAAATTTCTAATTCAACTTTAACGCACTGAAAAAATATTTTTTGTTCGACTTCATTAATTCCTTTCACCAGTAAATTAATATTTTTTAGAATAGTAAAATTGGTTTGCAATTGTTGTTTTATTTAATTTATTTAAACGTGATAATAAATTTTAAAAATATATATTTTTTTAAAAAACAACATGTAATTTAAAGTGGACACATAACTTATCAGGATTTAAGTTTGTTGCCTTTCATTTGCCGTGTGCCCAAAAAACTCAATTTTTACCCGTTTCTTACTGAGGACATATTCGTAAAACATGCAAAAATTTGTTGATGTTTTGTTTCGATTGTTAATTATACAATGCCCTGTTACAGACTCTAATCAACTTGATAAACAATCAGAGTTATTCTCAATTTGAATTCAATTGTGTTGAGAAATGGTTTCAGTTCCATTTGTAGAAAAGTTTTTGCTTGATACATGTTTGAAAGCTGATGGTGATGATGTTATAAATAAATAAAAATCTTTATACTTTAGAACAGGGCTACTCAATTCGATTTTCCATTGAGTCACAAGGAAAAGGTCATACTGTTTGGCATGCCAGATTTATTGATCACCACATCGTGTCGACGACCTCCGTGGCCTGGTGGTAAGACACTTGTCTGCCGATCCGGAGGTTGCGGGTTCGATCCCCGCGAAAAGCTATCACCATCACGACGTAAATGCACCTAGTTATCTCTTATCTTCGCAATATTCATGTATGCCGCAGAGACTTGGACTCTGAGAGCAAGAGAGATACGTAGAATATGTTAGATGCATTTAAAATGTTGTGCTGGGGAAGAATACTACTAATTCCATGGACAGAAAGGCGAACTGACGCCTCCATTCTCAAAGAACTGAGAATCCTCCCGCTGGAACCCAGATTTTTTTAAATAGGATTCCAGCCTGGTTAACACTAAGGGCCTATAAAACATCTTTCTGGTTGGTTGGAAGAGATTGCCACATGTCAATAAACTCGCCAGGTTAAAAAAATAGATCGTTATATGAGGTCAACTTCAACACTTGAGAAGGTAAGAAGTGAAATTCTGCATATTTTCCTTCGAAATGAACAGAGATTATTAATAATGAATGTCAAAATCTTTTTTAAAATACTTAAAAAACATTTTTGACAAATAGTAATTGATTTTATACAAAAGAAAGTGTGTTTTTTCGCGGGCTAGTCTGAAGAGTTCGGTAGGCTGGATATTTCCAGACTGTATACTATATTACATAGCCCTGCTATAGAGTCTAGACAATACTAGTATTACCAAGCTTAAAATATGTTCAGAAAAGGGAATTTATAAATATAGTTAGACATCTTACACTTATAGTTTGTATATTCTTAGAAGAATGGGAGTGATTTATGTTTCCTCACAAGAATAAACAGAAACACAGTTTCATCCTCTCTCAGTGGATGTCGTTATGACAATGACAAAGCACATTATCGACCAGATCCGGTTTAAAATTAATAATGTTCTCGCTGACTATGTTGAAAACTTCTGAAGAAAATAGTGACATATGTTTTGTTGCATTTTATTGCTAAGCTTGCTCAATTTAAAAAAGCTAAATCGTGGAATGGTTGGTTCTGCTATACTACGTTGCTTCCTTCTAGTGAATTTATTTTTATTGAAAAAACTATTATATGACTGATATTACGTGTACATGGAGCATAAATCGATTAAAAACTATGTCAATCAAACACTTAAACATATATTCCCTAATCGAACGGTATCGGAATCGGCTAAGATAATAGATCATTACCGTATTTTATTACCAAAGTGATAAGGGATTAATGTAAATTTAGGTTCAGTGTTAAATACGACGAAGAAAAGCACTCTGAGATGGTTTTGGCATGTAGAAGAAATTAATAGAGAAAGACTGACAAAACAAATATTTAGTGCAAATGTGAGTAGAAGGCCATGGAAAGTGTGGTTGGATATAGATAATGATATTTTGAAAGAAGGAAATGTAAGAAGGCAGAGAAATCGTAGAAGTTATGAGAAGGTATATATTTATAGAAAAGTATCGTAATGGTATGTATAGGGTATCCTACAAAATGTGATTATTAATTCAGTGTATATGAAGATTCACGTATATCTAAGATTAAAGTTATAAATTAAAGACACACGCATATTTTTTTGAGTTATCGCTTGTTAAAAATTGATGACCATTATGATACATGCACTGCTAATGCCGTAAAATTGCAAACATCACAAATAATTTGTTTTTGTATTTGTGTGCATATTCTTTTAATTGCTGTTCTCAATTCATTAACTGTTACCAGTTTTGTGAATTAACTTAATTTTTTTATGAGGTCCCGTAAAAAATGTCCTGAGGTCAGATGCGTGGGGGTATTCAATGCTACCTTAACATTCTATCTGTCTGGCAAATTTTTATCAATATAGGCCCTCACATTACAATGGTAGTGGAGAGGTGTACCATTATGCTGGAATTAAAGGTTGTCCTCCTTTCTAAACTCTTCGTGAAACGTGGTATAACAAATTTCTGCAGTTAGTTTAAGTAAACGACACAGTGTAAAATTGTGAATATTTTTTTGGGAGACCCTATATGTTGGTTAGGTTTTAATTAACAATTATTTGTAGTTTTCAGAATGACGTATTCCCCATATCAATTGTAAAGTTTCGAAGATAACATTAATTTCTGTCAAATTTCTCTTTTTGCTTTAAACAGTTCCGATGTAATCCTCCTCGATCTTGGTATGCGTTTGTTCGTCTATACAAAAAATTTATTTAGTAAACTGAGGTCCTCTGTTACTCCCATTTTATCTAGGTGCGTAATCAAATAATTCATTTTTTTTAATTATAAACTATCTTTCATAAATTCGAAAAACCACACTGTATCCGTGTTCGAGGTTTTCCTAGATCAACAAATCCTCCAAGATAGTTGATACTCTGGCTATAATACTTATCGGATTTAAGCCTCCCCTGTACCCAGTTAACTGAATCGCTGGGTGAGTAAACCAAATCGGATGTGCAGTATCGACAAAGTGCCTATAGGAAATTGATGTTTATCCAAGCGGCCGCGCCGGACGTGCCGGCGTCTGTCGGCCTGCCTTGCAGAGCTCGCAGTCTCGACGCTGTACTACGGTGGAGACACTATTGTTAACCGAGACTGCTTCATATAAGATTGCAGCTGAAGCCTATTATGTTAATATCTCTTTTGTGGAAGCAATTGACAATTACTGTCCGTTTGGATTATATTTATTGGTGATACGGTAAAATTGATAAATCCACGAATTTCAACCGCCAATGTTTCACACCATAGAAATTATTTATTTTTAAGGTAAACAATAATCACAAAACCTACAATTGACGACATACGTGGTCTAGTTGATAAGATGTCTGCCCCCTAATCTAGGGGTTGCGGGCTAGATTCTTGTTAGTACCCAACATAAAATAAAAAGGTTTCTATTTTTCCCGTCAAGTCATTTTAATATATTTTTGCTTGATTGAAAGAGCTGGCCACGTGGAAATAAACTTCCAATTAACAAAGCCGACAAGACCTCCGTGACTCCGAGTCAGCTAAAAGAGTTATTCAGGTAACAATACTCTTACGTGGTAGACTAATGCGACTGTTATTGCCTCTTCACATGTGAGTTAGTATTGCCAATACGTACGATGACAAACCGCGAGCTTTGTGCTTACTTCGTTTGTTCTTAACCCTAAGGTTCGATTAATGTGGCCGAAGACAATGTTATATTTTTACCACGCTCTTCAATATGTCCGAATCACCAGTTCAGATATATTGAAGGTTGTCATTCAAATGATTAGAAAAAGGTTGTTTTATATATAATGTAAGTGTAAGACAATAGAAAATGAGTTTTTTTAATTGAATAAAATTTTATAAGTATTGTTA
>OX463845.1:32679751-32877151 GCA_949825065.1 Odontocerum albicorne | reverse complement strand
ATTATTGTTCAAGTCATTCTGGTGCGGCGTAATTGCTGCCTCATATATAGCTATAACTTCGTAAATATTAAGAATTTTTAACTTTCCTTTTGAAAACATATTTTTAAATGTCTAAACTTAAAGAATATGCAAAAAAATAAAAACGATTTTTTCAAATTTCTAGAGTAAAAACCCTCTTTAATGTGACCCAAAATGATAGATGAATACTATATATATATATATATATATATATATATATATATATATATATATATATATATATATATATATATATATATATATATATATATATATATATATATATATATATATATATATATATATATATATATATATATATCTATTGTCTTCCCTTCTCACCACGTGTCCTGCCCATTCCCATTGACTTTTGAGTATTCTTTCCATTATGTCTGTGACCTTCGTTTGGCTTCTTATCCACGTAATTGTCTTTCTATCTCTTTTTGTTATCCCCAGCATACTTCTTTCCATGCTTCTTTGTGTAGTGACGAGGCGCTGTATTATTTTTGAGTTAAGGGTCCACGTTTCACAGCCGTATGTGAGTACCGGGAGGATGCATTGATCGAAGACTTTGCTTTTTAGACATAACGGGAGATTTTCTCTGAAAACTCTGTTATTTCTTCCAAATGCGCTCCAGCCCATTTTTATTCTTCTGTTAATTTCATTGATCATATTCCCGTCTGCTGATATTTGTTGTCCTAAATATATATAGTGGGGGACTTCTTCTAAGGCTATGTCGCCAATCTTAATTTGCCTCGTTGATGCACGTGTATATTGGTTGAACATTACTTTGGTTTTAGCGAGGTTCATTTTTAAGCCCACTCGATTGCTGGCTAAGTTAAGCTCTTGAATCATTTTCTCCAGTTCTTCTCTTGTTTCGCTTAGTAGTGTGATATCATCTGCGAATCTCAGGTTAGAGAGATATTCGCCATCGATCTTTATGCCCATACCTTCCCAGTTTAAGGTTTTAAATATTTCTTCTAGTATAGCTGTAAAGAGTTTGGGTGACATCGCGTCTCCTTGTCTTACTCCCTTTGTAATTGTTATTTCCTCTGTTTTTTCTGGAAGATGCACCACTGCTTTTGCTTCTAGGTAGATATTTTGTATTATTCTTATATAAGCCGGTTGTATTCCTTGTTTCCTGAGTGCTTCAAATATGTATTCGTGTTTTACAGAGTCGAATGCTTTTTCAAAGTCTATGAAGCACATGCTTAGGGGTCTTCGATATTCATTCGATGTTGCTATTACTTGCCTCATTGTGTGTATATGGTCCATTGTACTATATCCACTTCTAAATCCAGCTTGTTCTCTTGGTTGCATATCGTCTAGCTGTTTTTGTATTTTAGTTGTTATTATTTTTGTAAATACTTTGTAAATGATTGGCATGAGACTGATGGGTCTATAGTTCTTTAAGTCGTTTTTGTCTCCTTTCTTATGAAGGAGAATCACTTTTGCCGTATTCCATTTTGTGGGAATTTTCCCGTTGTTAATGCAATGTGTCATTATTTTTGCTAAGACGGGATATATTTCATCTCCTGCTGCTTTAAGAATTTCTATTGTTATGCCGTCATCTCCTGCCGATTTTCCGTTTTTCATACTATTTATGGTTTTTTCAACTTCTCTAATAAGAACTTCAGGAACCTGTTCATCTGTTTGGTTGTTCGGTCTATCTCTCGTGTTTTCAGTGTCTTGAAATAGTTCTGAGTAGAATTCGTGGACTCGCTTTATGATTTCCTCCCGGTTTTCGGTTTTGCTGTTATCCTTTTTGAGCAGGGCCGTTATTTGTTTGTTTCCGTCGCTTAGCATTTGTGAGGTTTTTTTGTAGCTTCGGTTCTGCTCTATTGTCTTTTGTATTAGGTTTGAGTTATATTTTCTTATATCTTCTTTTACCTTTTTCCTTACGGTTTTGCATAGTTCGGTATATTCGATTGATTGTCGTATACTATCGTCTTTTTTGAAGTCCCTTCTTTTTGTCATGAGTTGTTTTGTGTCGTCTGAAATTTTTGAGTCTCTGGGTTTTTGGGGTTTCCCCCCCACATTTCATGTGATTTCTTTTATTTCATCCATTATAGTTTCACTCCATAATTCTATATTTTCTCGGTTTCCTTCTCTCGTATGAGCTTGGAGTTTGCATTTTGTTTGGTAACGGAACTCTTCTCTTTTATTTGAGAGCAGTGCTTCAATGTTGATTTTTGCCTTATGGCTTTTAATAAGTTTATATTTCTCCATTTTTGTGTTTATTTTGATGGTGGACTGTACAAGTCTGTGGTCACTTCCCGTGTTGAATCTGTTAATCACCTTACAGTCTTCAATCATTCTTTTGTTATTCACCAGTATGTAGTCTATTTCGTTTAATGTGCCATTTGGTCCTCTCCACGTCCACCTTCTTTGTGATCTCTTTTTAAAGAGCGTATTTGATATGTACATTTTTTCCGCTTGCGAAAATTCTATCATTCGGTTTCCTCTTTCGTTTCTTTCCCCGTGGCCGAAATTACCCGTGCACTCTTCGTCATTTCTGGTTTGTCCAATTTTTGCGTTAAAGTCTCCCATGATAATTTTAAAGTGGTTTTTCTTCTTTTCATTAAGACTCCTAAGGTCATCGTAGAATTTTTCGATTTCGTCGTCATTGTGGCTTGTTGTGGGTGCGTAGACTTGAATAATTTGAAGGTTGTATCTTTTATTAATTTTAATTGTCAGCATTGCCATTCTGTCTGATATTTGATTCAGGAGTACAAAGCTGGAGAAGAATGTGCGCAAACATTCTTCTCCAGTAGTATCAGTGTGGGTCACGTTCCCCAACATTCTTCTCCAGTAGTATCAGTGTGGGTCACGTTCCCCAGCATTCTTCTCCAGTAGTATCAGTGTGGGTCACGTTCCCCAGCATTGGGCCCACAACAAAGAAGAAAAAGATGTAGCTAAATAATTATTGTATCACCTTCATCATGATTTATTTAGCTACACTTTGACCTCCAACACTATGATCAAGACTTTCCTGACAACCTTGATTCACAAGTTTCTGAACTACACAGTCCTGAATGCAGCAGCAATAGGAAGGCCTGTAATATCATTAACCTATTCGGTCCATCAAGCTCTTTCACCTTACGCAGCTGATATTTTTTTGAGAATGCTAATCTTTAACATATTTTCTCTTATTTTCCAGAGCTCGAATGTCCCAGTTGCTAACACCACTCTCTAAAGAAGATCAGTTAGATTTGGAAGATGTGTCAAGACCACGGTTTAGGAGAAGGACAGCCTCTTACCAAGTCATTGATCCAATAAAGTTTATTGTTAAGAAAAAATAATTATTTGTAAATTTACTATACATAAGTTTTCTCTATGAAATGCCATTTAAATATAATCTGCTTCAATGTAAACTTAAAAAATATTTTTGTGAAATGAAAATCAACTTATACATATAAAAAATATATTTTCCACTTTATAAATGTTATTTTTACTGTATGAACATAAACGACTACATTCAAGTACATGTTTTATTTTACTGTATGAACATAAACGACTACATTCAAGTACATGTTTTATTTTACTGTATGAACATAAACGACTACATTCAAGTACATGTTTTATTTTACTGTATGAACATAAACGACTACATTCAAGTACATGTTTTATTTTCACTTTCAACATATTTTAAATCAAATATTTCTTACATTGAAATTTTCCAGAGGATTTTTGTAAGGAAATTTGTCCTCTTATTTGAAATTTAGATTTTAATTTAAGATATAAATTGTATTTTTAAATTTAATATAATTCAGTTGAACAGTTACATTTTTGTGCAAATAAATAATGTTTAGTTTATCTAATACTCGGATAAAATATTATACCCAATTTAGTAAAATATTTTTCTGTTAAGTCAAACATGATCTGGAATTATTAATGTTATCACTTGTTTAATATTGAAATGATTAAAAAAAATTGTGGTTTACCCATATCTTAAATGATACATTTGGAAGCCTGTTATAAATTCTTATAACTGGAATTAGAAAACAAAATGGATGGAGAATCCAAAAATTGTTAAAGTTTTCAATAAACTGGCTGTGGGTTTTTGTTTGTTTGTAAATATTGTTTTATTTTCTTAACAATTCATAATGTAACCTAAGAATGACTGTTAAAAATTTAAAATTATATTTAGTATTGACATAGACCATAATATACATTGGGTATGATTTTTTTTTCATCTCTTGTATAATTGGACTTTTATGAGTTGTGCTAATTGGCTGGGACAGTGACGATATAAATCCTACTGTGACTAAAATTTTGCAATCCAAACTGATCAGAAAAGTTGATCAATAAGACTGGGTCTTTACTTGTTTATGGCAATTTTTGATATATAATTTTCTGTTTATTTTTTCAACCAAAATGGGAAGTTTCCATTGTAAATTTTAAATTTTTTTATTTTGTTAAAAATAACCAGGCCTAACATTACTCAATTTTTTCAAATGAAAAAAAAACTTTTTTTAAATCTGTATTGGTTTAATCTATAATTTTTGGGAAATCATTTGGTTTGTACTCTGTCAATTATTTTTTAACTGAATTATCATTCCATGTGTAAAATTGTTTTAAGATACTCGTATGTTGTTTTCTTTTCGTGGATTCATAACAATGTCAAAATTATCCCAATGGACAATCAATTCTCTCTTCAATTCTTAGCCCATTGTCAAAGTTATGGCCCGGTTGTTTTATTAAACATCACACATCCGTTACAGACTTTTTGCTTTGTTAATTGACCATTATCAATTACTTTGCTAGACTTAAACTTTACATTATTTGGTAATTGATAATGGAGCCATGATTTGATGAACCCGTGGTGACCATAAAAAATTATCTATATGTTGTATGTTTATTATGAGGACAAACAACCAATGTTGAGAGTCTTAGGATGTTTCATTTCAAAATGCAATATAAAATGACATATGCTTAACATAATTTTTTTAATAGCGCAACTATTTTTTAATAGTGCAACTTTTACTTAATTTTTATACTATTTAGAATATGAAAAAGCTTCAACTTATGTTGAGATAAAAAAATATTGGCTTTAAATACTAGGGATATACACATAGGCATTTTAGGAAGTTTTACAATTTTATTATAAGTTACAAATATCTTGATCATACACTTTCCACAGATGAATACTTCAGTTTTTCTTTCTTAACTTCCTCTATCCCCTTTGCTAGTCGAAAAATAATGTACCGACATTAGCATTTGTCTGTTACAGTAAGATTTACGGAAATGAACAGTTTTTCAGTTTACCCTATTATTGGATTCTAATTCACAACTTCATCTCAAGTCTTCCTTCGGAACGTATTCCTGATAGCCTAAAGAAGTTTCTTTGAAATATAAATTCATCCAGTATCTATCAGCAGCCTTTTTGAAACTAGTGAACTATAAAGAATATCCTCAGCTAGTTTTGTTATGGGCTCATTACGTTCTGAGCTCATTTTGCGTATTATATTGAACATACTGTAAACTAACTTTAATCCTTCTATAGTCCCTGGGATTCCTTCACATAATTCCAGTTGCAATCTTAGTAGCTACAGTCTTAATCCTACTCTTAAGGTCCATCTTTTTCACTGCTGTATTATTTTTTTATTCCTTTCATCCATAGAAAGATTTGCAGCTTTTAGAATGCTCAACATGTTCAATTTAGCAGAAGCATCCCTAACAGGATTTAAAACAATTTTAACATTGAACCTCCCCAAAAGGCTGTTTAGGTCACCTTGGGGATAATTATCAGACTCCCTCCATAACTTCTATAGCCACTTGGAGGTTGTCCCTCCGATAAGTCTCTCCCTTCTTTATTTCCGATGCCAGGAGCGTCGACATACTCCTCAACGTTGGCAATATAACTAGATCATGTACCAAAGCTCTCAGTAGTTGGCTAGTTTCCTTCTTGTCCTGTTTGACTTCATCCCAAGATACAAGCACAATTCCAGCTTAACTTTCTTTGTTTCATACCAGTTAAAAACATTATTTTTTGTTCATATTGTTAATATGCGAAGCTAACTTTTTTATTTGTAAACTTTTAAGTTTATCCCTAGTGTTGCTACATCTATTATTTTTCTTTACTTTCTTTTTGACCTGTCGTTTGAAATCGGCAAAGGCTTAATTTTCTGTTGCAATCAAAATGTATAATAATAAATAATTTATTTTTTGTCATAATTCTATCATTTTGTTGTTGAAAGTCAAATTACTAATCTATAGATATTTAACATATTCAAGAGTTGCTGGATTCAACACTGAACTGAAATTTGACTAATGCAAGTGGTAAAATATATGACACTTTTTGAAAATAAAACCATTGTATATATGTATTTTTATATGATTATGTTTATTAATAAACTTGTTTAATCTAAAATATTTTTTCTTTAACCTCTCAACACAAAATTTTATAGAAATGATGTGTATGATATCAAAATCTCATATTTGACCTAGTATGTAGAATGGATGTCCTCCATGAGCTATGGGCAATTCTCAGTTTTTGTGTATTAGATTTTTACACAATTGCTATTTCGTACTTGTACATTTACTAATTGAGCTTTGTACATTTAACTAGCTATCTCTTACTCATCACATTAATAGTTAATCTAAAGAATAAATTCAACATGGATATCAAAAACGAAGACGCTAATGAATTAATTAAATCTTACTCGGAACCTTCATCAAAGTAAATTGACCTACAAGAAGTAAATAGGATACAAACTAAAACAGAAAAAGCTGATAATGAAGAATCTATTGTTAAGGTGTTGTTTTTGAATTATTATATTAAATTATATATTGGGTGTACAAATTAGTTCGGTCCGTTTCTTTTTTGTTCAAAAATGCATTTATTTCTAAACGAAATGAATGAACAGATCAATTAAAGTATTGTCCATCGCTGGCTACTACTTTTACCCATCTCTCAGGCAATTTTCGAATTCCATCTCGAAAAAATGACTTCTTTTGAGACGATCCAAGTTTGGAGCCAATTTTCGGTTTCTACGAAAGAAGTGAACCGGTGACCTGCCAAATCGTGCTGCATCCTTCGGAACAACCAGTAATCAGAAGGAGCAATTTCCAGGGAAATACGGCGGGTGCGGTAAAACATCCCATTTGAGAGTTTCCAAATATTTTTTTACGACTTTTGCGACCTGAGGCCGAGCGTTGTCATGAAGAAGAATAACTTTATCATGTCTTTGCTCGTATTCCGGCCGTTTTTCTCGCAATGCACGGCTCAAACGAATTAATTGTAGCCGATACCGATCGCCCGTAATGGAATCGCCAGGTTTCAGCACCTCATAGTAAACAACACCCCTTTGGTCCCACCAGATACAGAGCATGATCTTCGAACCATGTATGTTCGGTTTTGGTGTTGATGTTGAGGTCGATGGCAACAATTGATCGGGCTTAGCGTAGTATTTTTTCTTCTTGGGTATTTTTTATTATTTTTTTTTCTTTCTATTTTTTCTTCTTGTCGTAGAATATCCACTTCTCATCTCCAGTTACAATCCGATGCAAAAAACCTTTTCTTTGTTGCCTTTGAATCAGCTGCTCGCAAGTGAAAAATCGCCTTTCAACGTCTCTCGGTTTCAGTTCATAAGGCACCCAATTTCCTTGTTTTTGAATCATTCCCATGGCTCTCAATCGTACGGAAACGGCTTGTTGAGTCACTCCCAATGATTCTGCAAGCTCCTCTTGAATTTGACTCTGATCTTCTTCGAGTAATGCCTCTAATTCTTTGTCCTTGAATTTTTTTGGCTGTCCAGAGCGAGGCTTGTCTTCGACGCTGAAATCTCCATCCTTGAAATGTCGAAACCATTCCCTACATGATTTATCAGTTGAAACAGTATCACCATAAACTTCGACAAGCATTTTATGGGCTTCAGTTGCACTTTTCTTCCAATTAGAGCAGAAAATTAAAACCTCCCGCAAATGCTGCTTGGTTAACATAAAATTCGACATTTTCAACACTGTACAAAACAAGGTTTTTGCATGAAACTCAAAGCGATATAAACTGAATATTATTGGCAGATGTCTAACCTCTCTGAAACCGCCAAAATCGGCTGTCACTATGAACCATTCATAACAGCCAGAGCCATCTTTTGGAAACGGACTGAACTAATTTGTAGTCCCAATATATTAAAAAAAAAAAAGAAAATGGAAAGAGTGTATATCACAAGTACACTCGTGTGGAGCTTTACCTTCACTGCGGTACCATTCCCATCATGTGCCTGTGACATATGATATAAAGCATAAATATCTCGCAATAATTAAAGATCCTACCTTAATATGTTCTCAGGAAATCCCATGTTGATAAATGATACACTGGGTATTCCTTGAAACGATTGGGTTGATGCATAAGTTCGAGTTTTTGATTTCTAAGGCAATAGTGCTTTGGAAAGAAATGTTTTTGATATATGTCAATGTCCTTTTAATGCCATAGTATTGTTTTATTGAATACGTCTTGAATTTTTCAATTTGTAGAAAATTTTTGCTAATTCTTGGCTAAAGAAAATGGAGTGTCAAGTACAAAAAATGAACATTTTTTACATATCCTTTTTTTTTAGTTTAACTGAGGAGTTTAGACATCGGAGGCACTATAACCATTTGTGCTACAAGTGATGGATAGCTTGTTCGGAGTTTCGGTCCGATGGTAGGACACCTTACTCCTTCATCGGATAAGTTCTGACTGTTAAGATATTTGGGAGAACACCATCGGGGAAAATACAGCATGAAAATGGTTTTTTCGTTTCAAAGAGGGCCATTTTGATATGAATGATTCTCCAAGTTAAGGAAAACCATCCAAATTTGATGAAGACCATTTAAACGCTTAAATTAACTCGGGAATTGGGTAATATGATGAATTGTGACCAATCATACGAAATTTTCATTCCACGGACAAAGTTAAAAAATCAGGTGTACGAGTACCATACGTTTTTGAGCAAAAACAACAAAAATCACACAAAACAAAAATAGTTTCATTGTTTGCTCGTCATCGTTTAGCTCCTCAACAACATTGACCGTTTTTGGAAAAAATTAACTACTTGCCATTATAAATAGAACATGTTAAAACTTGGGTTTTCTTCACATTTATATCTAGGCCAAACATTGATATACCTCTGTACAAACCCTGAAAATCTCTGGGAGATCTTCTAAATGCGCAATAAGGAGTCAGAGATGCTATATCATTTTGAATTCCTCCTAGATTTTTTTCTATTCCTCTACAAAAGGAATACAGTTATAATAGGATGAGTTAAAAAATATTTGCTCTGATATTTTTTCTGTAGAAGAATGTAACTATACACAATCTTTCCAATGAGGATGACTGAATTTATTTTCATGGAACCACCGGCGCCATCTGTGGATGAATAAATGAGTTCACTAGCGACATATTTCGACTATCTTCCGTAAAAGTTTCAAAGTGCTGACATCGCTGGTTCATTCGTAATGATATAACAATTAGTACATAGTACCTTCCGAGTCTCGGTCGGAAAAGAAACAATGGAGTAACATGCCAGCATTCAATTTTGTTTTAAATTGGGTAAAAGTGCCACAGAAACTTTTGAAATGATTCAAACTGTTTATGGTAGTAAAGTTATCAGTCATAAGAACATTTTAAAGTGGTATACAAGATTTCGTGATGATAGAGAGAGCATTGAAGATGATCCACGGCCTGGACCATCATTGACAGTTTGAATTGAAGAAAATGTTCAAAAAATGGCTGAAATTCTTCGAAATAATCGTTGTGTGTCTACTAGGCTCATTGAGGAGCTCACTGGAATTCCTCAATGCACTATCCATCTCATTTTAACGGAAAATTTGGGCAAACGAAAGGTCACACACTGACTGACAATCAAAAAGTTTGCAGAGTGGAGCACTGCAGACATGAAAAGAGCAACTGATATGGATCCAGACTTCATGTCAACCATTGTAACAGGTGATGAAACATGGTGTTTTCAGTATGAGTCACTTACAAAGCGCCAGAGCTCGGAATGGAAGAGTCCACAATATCCGAAACTAAAAAAAGTGCGTATACAAAAGAGACGAATCAAGACTCTGCTCACCATTTTCTTTGAATCCAAAGGTATCCATAAGGAATTCACGCCAGAGGGTCAAATATGGTTAACTCCGATGTGTACTTGGATGGTTTGAATCGTTTATTGGCCAGGATTTTTCGAGTTTGGCCTGAATACCGGGAACAAGGGGTATGGTCATTGTTGCACGAAACTGCACCAGCGCACAAAAGCAAGATTGTACAAGATTTCTTGGCCAAAAAAAGTATCGATTACTCCCCGTATTCGCTTGATTTGGCTCCATACTTCTGGCTATTTTTTAAACTAAAATTAGTGATGAAAGGAAAGAGTTTCGACACGATTTTAAACATCCAGAAGACTTCGAACGCGATTAAGGAGGCAATTCTGAAGAATGAGTTTCAGGAGTGCTTCAAAAAATTTTACAACTGCTGTAGGAGTTCACAAGGAGTTTATTTTAAATAAAAGATAATGTAAACTAAAAATAAACAATGTCTTGTATTTAATTTCCCGTCAGTCCTCTTTCACATTGGAGAGACTGTACACACTCGACAAAAAAATAAAAATCGATCCCACAAATAATCAAAACCTTGAAACAATTGATTCTAGTACTTAACGGTGATATAAAAACCACATGCTACATAATAAATAAATGCATTTCAAATCATTAACTCGAGATAAAAGGTCATGTAATTTGTGGTTAGTCAATTTTTCATTATTAAAAATAATATATATGATTGAAGTCATAGGTATCCTTATACCTGAATACTAGCAGAAAAAATGCAGGATTCAAAGACACAGTGAATTTAAATCAAACTAAAAATAATTTTACTATTTATTGTGACCAACATTTATATATGTACATAATAAAACACTAGAAAGAATTTACTTAGTTACAATAATCATTTAAACTAATGGATACAAAATAAATAAACCGATACACAAAACAAGGTTAATTCAGATCAAAATGTCATTTTGAAGTGGATTAAATTTCTTGTATTCTTATAATAATTTGATATCACCATAAATTTGTCTTTATAAAAACAAAAATGTATGAGGAATGTTTTATTTTTTGCAATGGAGTGGGGATCAATATTCATAATTTACAAACTCAAAATTGACAATAGTGTATGTGGAATGAAAAGATATGAGTGATTTTACAAAAAGTATTTTAAGCTTTACTAATTTAAAAAATATAATAAAATAAATTTCAAATGGATGCTTGAATGCCAAAAAACCTGGTCAGGAAGTTTTTTTGCAAAAATTTCAAATCATATTTAAAATAAAAATGTATTTGTTAAAAGCACTATATAAAATAATTATATTGCTTATTATCAACTGGCAATTTTAATATTTATATATTTGAGTACTTGTGAATCATATCAACATTTCTGCAACTAAGCAGAAAAGAAAACCATGTTGCATAAAATATAGTTCTAAGACGCTGATAATTTTTTTGTCAAAAATGAAAGCACTTTTTAAAGCTAAAGAAAATTTTCACTGTATTTTAGGCAATAAGTTTTTTGTAAGATTTTTTGCCAGAAGATTGACATACGTGGCTGGATCTAGAAATTCCTCGGATAGTTGAAAAATCCTTTTTAATATAAATTTAATTTTGGTATCCATCAAAGTACTCTTGTTGAGATGACATACATCCTGAAAAAATTGTCTTTTCCGTTCTTGTGATTACTTTTTGTTCCAGAAATAAAAAATTGAGTCAAAGGCTAGATGCAATGATAAAAAAATCTATAAAAATCACATAGCAACAACACTTTCTATAAGAATTGTTTCCAGAAATACAAGCACTTAACCCTGAGAGATCGGCGCACTGCTATAGCAGTGGAAGAAATTTGTTCTACCCTTGTATTCTAAATGAATATCATTCATTTAGAATACAAGGGTACATATTCTAAAATATATTTATGTTGTAAAAATATTTGTTTTTTGTTTTTTTGTTGTTTAAAATAAATATTTATCACGAACGTCCGAATCGTAAATATATCTCAGCACTAGATAGACAATTATATTTTTTTCTCGTAGCGCTCTCAGGGTTAAACAAGTGTAAGGAATACCGAGGAAAATAATTTGATGACAAAGTTTTAAAATAAGGGTTTTTCAACAATTTCAGGATCTTTTCAGCATTCTCACCTATAACACCAAATTAAAAAGAGGGTAATCAATAAAACTAACAGAAAAAATATCTCAAATATAGATATTTAAAAGGGTGAGATTATTAATATTTGGAGTACATTAGAATATTAAAAAGAGGGATATTGGTACAATATTTTGTGTTTAGTTGTCTTTACTTTGTTGCAAGTCTTTTTTTTCATGAATTTATTGCTTCGAGGCAGTTATTGCTTCGACTCTGTCTTCCAACCAACCTCAATGTTAAAAGGCTTCAAGTTAAGATTTTCAAGGTATCGTCACACATCAAACCCTGGACCCTCAGATGGGCTGTTACAAATAGGTCCTGAAATATTGGATCAGTAAATTTTTTAGGTTTATATGATCTTTGATCTGTTTTATAGTTTAGTTTTAACAGTTTTTTATACATTTACATTTTTTTTACTTAAATTATTTTGTATAATTTATTATTTAATATCTTTCAGGCGTAGTTAGATAGAAATTTATACCTTGGAATAATTTAACTGGGCTTGATTGCTTATGTATTTTTTAACATTTCTCTGTGGTTTGAAACTTTGGTGAGTTGAAAACAAAATGCTAGAGTGGTAGTCATATTTTATAAAAATAATTAATAAAATACATTTTCAACTTCTTCAAATATAGCTAAAAAATCAACGTCTTCTAAAATTTTACTACTTAATTTTCAATTAAGCTTTAATTTTTGTTCTAGAATGTTTTCTTTAATTTTGCTGTCAATACCGCTGCCAATGTTATTTTCATAGTCTTTTTTCTCGTTGATATTTTTCTCGTCGTCTTTTTTCTCGGTGACAGTTTTCTCGACATTTTTTGAAGCATTCTTTCTATATGTGCAGACGTTTCCCAGACAAGTAATGGGGAACTCTGTCGGTTTTTCCTGACCATTTTCGTCTTTTTTTGCCCATGGATTCCAAATTCTCAACACGTAAGGTTGGATGAGCCAGCGCCAAAGGAAAAGAAGAACTGGAACAAAAATGCAAGGTACGCAGACCATCTTGTTCAATGGAAAAAAACTCGCGATACGGTCACTGGAAAATTATTACTTTTTCTGGTTGTGTTATGAAGGATACTAAAAAAAGATTCGAGATCAAAATTGCAAAATACAAATCAAAATTTTATATCTGTGTTCCAAAAGGTTCTAAATCTAAAATCTGTCAAACAAAAGTAATACACGACAGATAAGCCAAAGAAAACCATAGATTTTTCTGAAATGTCACATTTGACAATTTACTTCATAATTCTCATTACTACATCACTGGACACTGGCGTATACTCCTTCATATATAGGAGTTCACGGCCATTATTCAAAGAGAGAGAGAGAGAGAGAGAATTTCATTACTTGACGTATACTCCTTCATATATTATAGGAGTTCGCGAAGAATATTTCTTCTTCTTCTTGCATAATGGCTATGAACTCATATACAGTGTCAAGTGATGAGTAAAAGATTTATCTTCCTTCAATTTTGGTCGTGAAGTTTTACATATGAAGGGAGTATACGCCAGTATTAAGTGATACCATAACTCATCGTTTCTCAACCTGTGGGTAACAGACCCCAAGAGTAATGCGGTGAAATATCAGGAGGGGTTGCGAAAATGAAAATAACTTTGAATCAACTAAATATTAAGTTTTTGTAGGGAGGGTCACGAAGTCTTAATTTTCTTTATCTTTTGAGGTTAAAGGCTAAACAGATTGAAAAACTTGTCGCAATCATGATCGAAGGCTAAGAATTCATTTGAGGTTATATTAAAAAATATCTCGTTTTTATACTCGGACTCTTCTATTTTGTTGGTAGAGCAAAGGGAATGGTAGACAAAATATTCCATTAAAGATTTATCGTACCTAGCTGATAGCTTGTTGAGTCCTGAGAAGTAAGAAATTGGTACTTGACAATAAGCTCTTCACATTTGTATACAATGAAAGTATAATACAATACAAAATAATTAAACTTTTTTTTTAATGTTTTGATTTTAACTGTAGACCTTTATAATGATACTTTTGGAAAATTTATAAATGCAAAACGATGTAAAGAAAAATGATATCGACAGTCACACATTCCAAAACACGTCACATATTTAAAAAGCTTAAAACTCAAGTTACGATAATAACATAAAAGTAGGATTTACAAATTAAATTTTATCATAAGTATCAAGCATTTAAAATTTCGTGTAGGTAATAAAAACAATTGAGTATATATAAGAAAAATTAGGAATTTATTTAGATATGTGTGATACAGAAAAAATATATAAATGCAAAATTATAGTTTTTACATATAAAACAAAAGCAATCTTATGAACATAAGTCTCAAAAAAAATTACATCAGTCCTACACAATGCACTGTGTAATTATAATATGTTTCTTGCTTTATAACACGGCTGGGGGTGAATTTTTTTATTTTGATAGTTATGATTATAATATATAACACTTTTCTATAACCTGTATATCCATAAACACTTTTCTGATGTGATTGTCTGGCATTATCAATACATTCTAAAATCAATGGATTTTTCAACCCATAGACTTGCAAATTTATACAATACATTTTGGCTTATGTGCCACAGTGTGAAAAAAATAAACATGAATCTCTGTTCTAGAGACCCAAGTATCAATAGGTTGAATGTAAAGATTTTTTTTATTTGGAATTTTATAGAGTTTATGTTATTTTCTTGATTCACTAAAATATTAGATTATTTTACTGACTTAGAGAATGCAGTTGACAGAGTTCCTAAATAAATTTAATAAGCATTTAATATTCAAAATACAAATATAGTACTCTGTTAATGTAATTAATAAATTACTATATTTTTCTATTGGGGTGAAGAAATCAAAAACCTTTTAATTTTATGAAATATTTATTGGAAACTTTTTACATTAATATACAAATACATACTTGTATGTCAATTATTGTTACCTATATAGGGTAATCCTGAAAGTAATTTCATATTTTTAGGCCAAATTCAAACGCAAAATTACGCCAAATGCTCGTGTATGGTGGTTTTTGATATTTTCAGTATCTCTTGTGTTGTAGAACGCTGGGTGTTCTTAATCAGTCTTGATTCAGTCGTCATTAGTGGTAATCAAGTCTTCCAAAGAGAACGCCATCTTCGACTGTCAGATAGATTTTTTAAACCACATTTGATACACAAGATCGCTTACTGCATTGTCACCAGTCTATTTATATTTTTCATTTATGTTGCATTTTTTTCTTTTACGGCAGTAAAACAGCATCAATCACTAAAATACAATTTATTTTGTGCTATCTTTAAAATGATACTAAAAACACCGCTCAAGCTATTTGGGTAAACAATGGCCGAAAATGTGCTAAATCATAACTTTTTATAATAATATACATTCAGCATGTTTGAAATGAACATAACAATACAAAAAATATAATGACATCTGTGCGACAAATTCGAAACTACTTTCGGGACAACATCTATATAAATAAAAATGTAAATGTTCGTTAATAGAAAATCTCTAATATCCGATAGTTCTTCACCGATTGCTTTGAAATTTTGACAAAAGGTTGCATTCGTATACAAGCATGTTTATATATTTTTTTTTTATACAGTTGTATATAAAAAAGTATATAAAACATACGAAATAATGGGAGCGCCCCCTGGAGCGACATACGCAAACTAAACAATTCGCATTGACAGTTATGTCACATTGCATTTTCGACATTTCGGATTCTTTCATTTAGTTTTTTAAGTGTTTTTTTTTTATTTTTCTTAAATATTAAATGTGTACCGAAAAATAGCGCCATCTGTTTGGACATAAAAGCAACACACGATTAAATTTTTATCCGCCATAGTTGTATCGTGAATTGCGTTAAAATGTACCTGTATCGATGATTGATTTGCGTTTGAAATGAAATATTTTTTTGTTTTTTTAGTTCGTGTATTTTCTTTTTTTAATGTTTCACAATTTGATATGTTTTTGTTATAACTTTCTTTTTTCTTTTTCAGTGCAATCGATCTGCTTTATACTTCAGAAAGTCTAGGATGAGTTGTGCGGCGTTTAAAACGTCATGTCACAAAGGGATGGGGTAAAATCGTTTTTTTTTTACAAATCGAATAGTTTTTTTATAAAACGAAAATTGGTTTTTCTCTAAACTGACGTTTTAATTCCTAATTTTCATTATACTGTCTTTCTAATGTATTGTATGACTTGTATCTATCTTTAAATAGGCCAAGATCCACGATGAATTAATACTAATTACGAACATTTCATTTTAGGTATAAAAAAATTGAAAATCTAATTATCAAATACCCCATCCCTAGCCAATGCAGACTAATGTAGTGACTTGACAAACGTCACCAAATATTATTTGATTTTTACAAACTGCCACATTTTTGCTAATTTGTAACAAGATGTATTAATTTGTCATTATTGTTAGTTTTTTGTAATTAAGAATCACAATTGGCTGAGTTAACGAACTATTCTTGCCGCCAAGAACAAAGACGTCTACGAACTTAACAATATTATTCAGTTCCTTTTTTAATGTTTCGCAATTTTATATATTTTTGTTATAACTTTCTTTCTTATTTTTCAGTGCAATTGATCTGCTTTAGTTCATCAAAATGCCGAGGAAGCAACAGAGCGACGTGCAACCAGACTTGAGGATGCACGGTTGCGAGCACGGCGATCGCGTTCTGCAGCTTCAGATCTGCTTCGTTCTCAACCGAATGAAAGATGTCAAAAACATTGTATACCCACAAGCATTGTGAAATTAAACATATTAGAAACGTGTGCTTTCTCTCTTCTTTCTTTTCCATTTTACCAGACTGAGCCACAGCAACACGTGGCTGGGTACAGCTAGTATTATAATAAAATAGAAAAGATCTTTAATAGTTTCAACAATATGAATATTGTTCATGTTGTTGAAATTATTAAAGATATTTAATATAATTGAGTGGCATGAGAATTTCAAAAACATTTTAACCCTTCTAGTCTTTTAGTAAATATATTGAAAGACCTTCAGTTTTTTTGTGAAATATTGTATATTAAATGTTAAAAAAAATTGAGTTTATAAACTTACACAAATGAAAAAATTGCAAAGGTAACAAACATACAATGGATTTACGCCACATGCCTTATAAATAAAGCAAAGGTGCATTGATTGATTGGCACATTGGGCCTTTAAGGGTTAACAGTATATATTTTAATGTTAAACAAATAAGAATAACCAAAACCAACAGAGTATACTCAACTTTGGGATAAGGCTAGGAAGATATTTTTTTAATGTTCTGAAAAGAAAATTTAAAAAAATTACACACTAGTCTGCGTGAATCAGTTTCATTGATGATCTTACTGAGTCAAGGGACAAACATAGATAATTCAAAAATTGTTTCTGGCTTAAACTAGTGGTCTACAGAATCGTGTTACATTGATGGCGTGAGAAAATTATTGTTACTTATATAGAATACCCAAAAGTCCTGATTGTTCACTCCATAATATGCCTCACACTACTTGTCCAGAGACAGTTTATAATATAGTATTGTCTATGCATGTGGGTAATCAGTAAATATTTATATTTTAAAGGATAAATTTATTTATCTTTCTTATTTACACAAGATCAAAAAAAATTATATCAAAGAATATTAATAAAATTCGAAAATATCATCTTAAACAAGAATGTTGATTTTAAATAAATTCATATGACTTTTTAACCAATCTTTTTATCCAATTTTCAAAGATATATGAAAAGCGTTAAATTTCTCAGACTATAGAATGTCATTTTAACTTGTAGGATACTAATTAAAGTTCACAAACAAATCAGACTACTCCTTACATGTTAGGGTGAAATATTTTATATAGAATTTAAGGGTTGAAAATCCCTCATTTGTTCATTTTGGGATAAAACTATAATGTGAAAAATACGATAGCAAAATCCCCCCAAATATGACCCATTGAGTTTCAAGCAAAAAATTGCCAAATATTGGGAATTTCGGAAAAAAGTCAAGTAATTTCACAAAACTTTTTATGCTTTATTTAGTTTAAATAGCAGAGGATAGTGTCGAGTGGAGAAAGTTGATCCGAGTCACAAATCATAACAATGACTATCAGGAATGATGTGCCATGCTTTTTCGTCCAACCTCCCATAACGCTCCTTGAAGTTTTAGCTGATTCCCTACCTTATAGACAATTTTGATTGGTTTGAAGAAACAGTTGAGGTAATCATTTCAATTGTTGTGGACATGACTCAGCAGCTGGAATTAAAAATAGAGACTGAAGATGCTAGGGATAGGGAACTCAGCAGATTGATGAACTGAGGACTGTTCAATGAGAAGATTCTGTCTGAACATACAGCTCAGCCAAGTGAGTTGAAAATAAAGAATCTTAAAAAGGAATCATCAAATTAGAGAATACACTTGTATTTTGCAAAGGGTCAATCACAATTTTAAAAGACATTCTAAACTAAATAGAGACCTAGCAAACCAAATATCCTGTTATAAATCAGGCAAACTTCCTTTCTTTCCTTCTATGCCAGCCAAATAAAGGCTAACATACGCTTTGACATTCATCAATTTTTATATTGCAGTGTTGTTAAGTAAAGCAGTAAAAGTAGTATACTTCGTCCGAGAGTAGCAAAAAAGTACTGCTGTTACTAGTTTTTACTTAGAATATTTGAGTAGAATGCTATTTTAGACTTTAAAATATAACAATGCTACTTTTGTTCAAGTAGCTATAATAGCACTAGATCCATGCTCTGGTTTCTAACTAGACGAAAGAGCAAATATTGCAGTATGTCAAACATATGTGTACAATTATGAGTTAAGGAGTAAAGTTAATAAATATTTATGATCTACTAATGCATGCATGAATTAATATTTTATAAAGAAAAAAACAATAGGACTACTAAGAAAAGAAAAAGTTTGTGAAGAAAAGTCAACTCCTCGCATATCTAGTGAGTCTACAAAGAGACCCACACATTTGAATGAAGACATCCAGATAAGCTTTTTATTTACTTTAAACCTCATTTATGTTAAGTTTTTCTTTAATTTCTTTTTGTAAACAAATTGTTTAAAAAAGATACTTTGTATTGTCAATTTATAGATATTGTTGTATTGGGTGTACAAATAAGTCACCGCCGTTTGACAAAAGTTGGCGCCACCAGTAAGTTATGGTTAAAATTGTCAGATGTAAAATGTCATTATCGTAAGGTTGGAAATCTGTCAACAACATGACCTTGAAATATTAGTGAATTTTTATCAGTATAACATATTTTTTTGTGTTCGAAAATGTCAAGTTTTGAGCCGAATAAGCGTCATTTGCGGGAACTTTTGATTTACTTCTTCAATTTGAAGAAATCTGCAGCTGAGGCGCATCGATTGCTTGTAGAAGCATATGGTGAGGCTGCCTTAAGTGAGAGAAGTTGTCGTGAGTGGTTTCAAAAGTTTAAGAACGGTGAATTTGACATCGAAGACAAAGAACGTAGCGGAAGGCCGAAAGTGTACGAAGACGCCGAATTGGAAGTAATATTGGATCAAGATTCGTGCCAAACGCAAGAAGAACTTGCACTTACATTAGGAGTGACTCAACAAGCAATTTCACATGGGTTGAAATCATTGGGAATGATTCAAAAACAAAGAAATTGGGATTCATATGAACTGACACGGAGAAACTTTGAATGCCAATTTTCCACATGTGAAATGCTGCTTGCCAGGCATAAACGAAAGGGTTTTCTGCACCATATAGTCACTGGTGATGAAAAATGCATCCATTATGATAATCCAAAAAGGAAGAAATCATGGGGATCCCCTGGTCATGCTTCAACATCTACGGCTAAGCCAAATATTCATGGAAAAAAACTCTTGTTGTGTATTTGGTGGGATCAGCTTGGTGTCGTGTATTATGAGTTGCTCAAACCGAATGAAACCATTGCTGGGGCTGTCTACCAAACATAATTGATGAGATTGAGTCGAGCACTCGAGGAAAAGCGCGCCCACTACTACGCCAGACACGACAAAATTATTCTCCTGCATGATAATGCTAGTCCACATGTTGCGGCACCGGTCAAAACCTATTTGGAAACACTCAATTGAGAAGTTTTACCCCACCCGCTGTATTCACCAGACATTGCTCTTTCTGATTACCACTTGTTTTGATCGATGACGCATGGCCTGTCTGAGCAGCACTTCACATCATATGAAGATACCAAAAATTGAGTCGATTCGTGGATAGCCTCAAAAGATGATGATGATGACTGACGCGGTATTCGTATGCTGACAGAAAGATGGGGAAAAGTAGTGGCAAGCGATGGGTACTACTTCGAATAAAACATGAGGTTCCGTTCTTTCACAATAAATGCCCATTTTTTTATAAAAAACGGCGGAAACTTATTTGTACACCTAATATGTTACATTCCCGGGGATAAAATTCTGCTTATACCATAATGTTATTCCTAAGGAAACTTATATCTCGTTTTACTTAAAATTAGTAGCAAATTAAACTATAAATGTGGGAAACATATATTTATATAAGAAATAAAACATTGTATTTAAAATTTTCATAAATATTTTTCCATTTAATAGAGCTCAATGTATGCAAAATCTAATGTGATGATAATTTCTTTAATTGTAAGGAAAATATTACATGCTGCCATTTTCCTCTAATCAACTTTGAAAGAAAACACTATTCCACAATTATTTTCCATTACACAAAACAGTGAGTGACGAACACATGTGTTCACAGATTTAGGCAAACTTCAAACTTACGATAGAAATATAGTTTACACTGTGATGAGTTAATTTTTACTATGAGTGATAAGGAATCACTTTATCATCTGTGTAATTTATTTTATGTTAAGTTTTCAAAAATCAGTTTACATACATAAAACCAGATCAAGCAACTTTTGGAGTAAGTAGACAGGACATATTTCCACACCTTTCAGATAGTAAACTGTGTTCTTAGATAAAGAACACAGTTTTGACTTCGTCTACATTCATACATTTTGTCATATAGGTTCTTCTATTTCTCATACTTTTTACCTATCTCAGTTAAAATTTCTTGAACCTTCTTTCTTTCCTCCAACTACCTCTTCTTTATTTTCAATAAATTTCAGATATATGATATTTAGTTGTGTTTTACAACTCATTCCCTCAATAACTCCAAGCTGTTTTGTCCAATTTTACCTTCAACATCCATTTCCAACAAATAATTCCTTAACCAATCATCTTTGAGAATATTTTATCATACATTGTAATCAACATCGAATAACAGAGATTCCATCTCCAAAATGTTGTTCCCGCTAACCTTTACAGACATAAATTTAGTGTGTTTATTTAAAAATACAATATTTCTTGATTTTAAATCAATCAATTTTTACATACTGGTTTGAAATTATAAATAAACCATTTTTAAAGTAAAACACATAGTTTTTCAATATTATGAAGAAAAAAACCAATACTTTTATGAAATTTAAAAATAATCTTTATTTGAAATTTATAAATGTACTTTTTACATTACTCGATAAATTAACTTAGGACATAATTTTAAAATTTGGAATTCACGAACCTATGAGAAATATTATTATTGCGATTTAGGAAGTATTAACTAAATAATATTTGGAATAAACTTGAATTACTAGTTAGAGTGTATATTTATTTATGTAAAAAAACATCTTGGATTCTGTAGACCTGATTTATAGTGTTTTTGCATTAGCACTGAAAATTTATGTTTATTCAAATATAATTAAAAATTAAAACACTGTCTAATCCACTTGAAAATATATATTTTAAATGGCAGAACACTAAAAGGATAAAATTTTATTGTTTGCCTTTTACCTTTATAAATTCTAGAAGGATGCAATTTCCTTTAGGGACAATTTTGTATATAATGGGTTTACCCTAATACACCAACCAAACTATTTCCAGGCTTTCGAAAGCATACAATTTTCTGGAATTGTTAATCAGGTTCATAGCTTCATATTATCCCTTTAAAAAATGCCTCATCTGATGGCAATAATTTGCCATTTCTGAGAAGACATTGTCCTCCTTTTTCAAGTTTAGTTGGTTCAGAATACTCCTGAAACTAGGTGGATTTAAATATATATTTTCTAGTGAATTAAACAGTGTTTCAATTTTTTATTATCTATATCAGTAATTAAAATTAATATAGAATGACTTTGTTTTAAAAATAAATTTGAAATATACAATGATTTACTAAAGTAGATTTATTATCTGTTCACAAACTAAAAATGTGCATATGCCTTTTGCAACAATCATCTTATAAAAAAGGAGAAAAATAATGGAACTAAATATAGTAAATTAATGTCTACTTTCCAAATGAAAAAGGAACTTTAAGAAGCTAAAATTATTTATGATTCAGAAAGAAGAATAATGCTATAAAAACAATTTAATAATGATAAAGTATATTTAAATTATATAATCAAACACTTAAATCACTTGAATGGTGATTTTTATTTGTATAATAATATAAATAAATTATAATTTTATTATGCCAAATATGAGATCAAAAACTTACGCATTTAAAAATGTTTTTAACTTTTATTGAAAATAATTTTTTTTATTTGTTTTATGAAATAAGACCAAATCATAGTTTTTGAAAAGTGAATGTGTGTAATGATTCCACTGTTGTTTTTCAATTTGTTTGAATAATTTATATGAACCATTTTTACCGATGCAAGCTATAAAACAAACCGCTGTAACCCAGATTTTTTTAAAAATAGGATTCTAGTCTGGTTAACACTTAGGGCCTATAAAAACATCTTTCTGGTTGGTCGGAAGAGATTGCCACATGGCAATAAACTCGACAGGTTAAAAAAAAAAAGAAGTGTAGACAGTGGTGTCATTCAGCCGGTTCGAACTAGTTCTCGGGAACCGGTTGTTATAATTCTGGGATGGTTCGCCAAACCAGTTGTTAAAACCTTAAAGGGAAAAAATTTACCAAAATAGTAAAAGCAAAATTTTTAGAAAATAAATCTGAATATATTTTTAAAATACACAGCCCGGTCCTGTTGCAAAATACAATATATCCCTTGACTAGATAAAAGTATTGCAATCACACCTGGGTGACATTAAGAATACTATGATGTAATATTCAACGATATTTTTCTGAGGCTCATAAATTATTTTGGAAACAATACAACAGCTTCGAAGAAGGGATATTTTCTCGTTTTGAAACAATACATGTTAGTCAAGATCGATATTGATCATACTTGGGTATTTTGCAAACAAATATTTATGGCACGGGACAAAAGTTGAACACCAAAACTTCCACATCTGAAAATGCTTATGTTGCCTAGTGCCTAGTACCTATTATATGTATTTTTTAAGAAGTGGTCATTTGTAGTTTTATGGAACCGTGCAGATTTGTTATAACTTATAACTTGATCAAAATGTCATATATATATATATATATATATATATATATACATGTTTTATGATAAAAAATATGGGCATCTAACAACATAATATATAAAATGGTCTCTAGATGGTTTTCTGAAGGAAAAAAAAATAGTGAACAGGTTGTTAAAAAATTTGGATGACACCACTGAGTGTAAATGCATGTACGGTGTTAATAAAGCAAAATAAATAAATGCTAGCGTAAGGCTCATATATAATATATGGATTTAAGAATATTTTATGTTCTATTTTATAATTAAGTGACAAAACGTATGCTTCAATACTTATATTAATATTGTTTTGTTTATTTTATAAAATTCAATTATATACAAAAAAATCACAAAAGTTTTTTTAGAGATTTCTTATAATTTATTAGTCCATCACTAAGGCCCAAATTTATATTCCGACCTAAATATTAATTTCTAACCTTAAAATCGAACTTCATGTTCCAAAATTTAAAATGAGGTAATGAAACCACAGGACTCCCTTATCTAAGGAAGCTACGACCAATTTGTAAAAAAAAATACTTTCAATATTAATTTCTTCAGTAAAGAAACAGTTAATATGTAGTGTTAAGATCGGATTATGAATTCAGACCTAAACCACTCAACTACCTTGTTGTATTTAGAGAATTGACTGATTTAAGATTTCTTAAGTAATATTCACCAACATTTGCATCATTAACATTATCCAAATATCTATTTGGATCTAGCAAATTCTTTGGCTCTGAGAGCTTTATTGATAGTTTTAAAATATCATAATTTTTTATATTGTCTGTATCGACAATATCTTCATTTTTTTCTGTTTGATGTGCCTCACAAATTTGTAAGCCTCGATTGTTCAAAACTATTTCTCCTGGACAATCAACTAGGTCCCTCTTTCTTCTTAAATATGACTGATGATCACTCTGCTGACTTATTATCTCCTGCTCTTTATCTTTGTCTGAGCGTAACCCCAAAATGTCTCTCTTACCAATTAGATAGTCATCTTGTTTTTTTTCTTTATTTTCAACACTTTTTGCTTTTGTCTCTGGTTCTTCAATATTATTTGGCAAATTATTTATTAGGTTGATGACCTTCTTACTATTTTCGAGTATTTTTTCTGTTTCAGAAATAACATCTTTGGAAACTATTAGTTTTGGTATTTCTTTTAATACCTCATTTTCATTTTTTTCATTCAATTTTCCTTTGGATAGAGCTATTGCTATCGGTATACGTTTCATAATATTGCTTTTGTCTTTCTCATTTAACAAATCAACATTCTTTTTCATAAATTCACTTTCTTCACCTGCCTTATAGGATTCCGGTTCATCTTCTTTGTGAACATGGATTGTATCAGGCAAAATATTGTTTTCAATAACTTTTTCTTTAGGAGCAACATTCTTGTCTTTCTCATTTTTACTGTGCATTACAATTTCTTTAATAGTTTTAGGAAGAATATTTTGATCATCATTTAATGATTGCTTCTCATTTGAAGAGGTTAAATCGTTGTTTATTTGCCCTTGCAAAGACTCAATTGCTACCTGGGCCAATTTTTGAATACTTTCAACAGCAAGTTTTTTGTTTTCTGCACTTTTGTTTTCTTCTGCTTTCTGCTTTATTTCAATATCCTTTTTCGTCTCTTTGATTTCTTCTAAAATCTTCTTTTGTTCCATAACCATTTGTCTTTGTTCTTCTGCATGCCTCTTTATTGTATCCATTAATGTATTTTTTTTCACTTCATCTTCAATCTGATCTTTTGAAATATCATGAGTAATTTTTTCATTTTTTGCCGATGAGTTGTCAATCTTTAAAGTGTCTTGAACAACTTGTGGCTTGTCTTTATTTTTTGTGTTCAATTCAATTTGTACTTCACTATCACCAGCTCCCTCCACCTTGTCTTCTTTAATGGTCTCAATTTTTATATAATTTTTTTGTGTTTGAATGTTATCCTTAACGACTGGAACTTCTTTAATTTTTGAATTAGCTTTTGACTGTTCTTCTTTAGGAGGAATGGGATTAGGGGGCTGTATTTTGGAATCACCCTTAGAATGTGTTACTTTACTGGCTGTTTTTTCCGGAGGATGTGAAAGTATATTTTTCTCCTTCATTTTATCTTTGTGAAGAGGCATCACATTTTTGTATACTTGATTGTTCATTGCTGCAACAAATACATTATTTTAAAGTTCAATATGGATTAAGAAAAAATAATCAATAATTTATTAACAATACTTACTATCGTGTATATGTTTGCTTGTTGATGATGAGATTTTTTCCTTTAAATTTATATTTTGATTCATTTCTGCAATCATTTTATTCTCAATACTGATGCTCTCAATTTCAGCCGCTTGCAAATTTGCATAAGTTCCAAGAACCATTATTATAATTCCTAAGCCAAGAACAATCTGTAAATAATAATTTTGAATCCTTTTAATTAACTGTAAGTAGAATAATGTATGATTATTTTCTCATTCTGAAATACATAAATTGTTTCTATATTGTGAAAATATTATTTGACATCTGCGTTTGTTAAAAGTTGCCTACTCTGCAACAAAGACGCGAAGACTTGTTTGTTATAAGATCTGGAGCAATTATTATGATTATTCAGAATTCCTTTGAACCAAAACACACATTTGAGAGGATGTCAGTCAAAATTTTCCAAATCCAAATTTCAACACACCAAGGAAATATTGTTTTGTTAACCGAGTTATGGAATCTTGGAATAAACTACCCAATAGTGTAGTGAGCGCTGTGACATTGAACCAGTTTAAAAACTGTCTAAATAAGTTTCTACAAACAAACTCATAAGTGTTGTTTTAGTGGTATTTTGCTTATTCTTTTAATTATTTTTCTTTGCTTTTTTGTTATAAACATATAACAGTTAAACTTGATATTAACAGCATATATGATACCTGTCTATAATAATAATAAATTTTACAAATGTGAAATGATAAATATTTTTAGCTAGCTATAAAATTATAATTTTGATTACAAGAAAAATATAAGATGTTATTCACTACAAGTTTTAAAGTATTATATAAAGGTAATTTCCAGTATGTAATTTAATTTAAGGTATAGAAACTAACCTGAGCAAGAATTCTTTCATTGGTGTTTTTCGTGGAAATACATATAAAGCAGGTGGCTGGGAATATGACACAAATCATCACTCCTATAGTTGAACCAACAAGACCCAGTACAAGTTCAATGTTCGGCAACATTATACCGACCACCAGCGATATGGCTATTATACCAATTGTTAGGCATTTGAATCGGACATCTGGTATTATGTGATTTAAAAGTTCATGTGATGAAGCTTGTCCCTAAAAAATAAAAAATAAATTTGCATACTAAGATTTTCACAAAAATATTAATATTATTATTATTTAAAAAATAAAAAAATCTCAGTTATTTTAGTGTTTACATAACAAATGCCATTTCAAGACCACAATGAAAAACAGTCTGAAAAAAATAATTTGGCGCTTGCTGGGAATCAAACCCAGCATGCCAATACAACGTATGCATATAAACTTTTACACCATTGGCATCCAGAAATATAGTTGACAATTGTCACCTAAGCTGTGTTTATTAAGTTTTGTCTCTGGTTTGATAGAATGGCTTTATATTTAAAAATAAATTATTATATTGTTCCACATAGTGAAAAAGCAAAGTAATATATTAATAAATATTTTAATATGGATTTCCACTAAGTTAAAGTTGAAATTTTTGATAAGTGATTGGTTTTGTGTTTAGTTATTACTTTATTTTTGTAACTCTTTTAAAAATGATTTAAACTTAATAATGAGACTTCTAACCATAATTAGAAAATACATTTTTGTGAAACCTACATGCGGTAATTGGTAAGTGAAACCTACATGCGGTAATTGGTAAGTGAATTTGTGAAACCTACATGCGGTAATTGGTAAGTGAATTTGTGAAACCTACATGCGGTAATTGGTAAGTGAATTTGTGAAACCTACATGCGGTAATTGGTAAGTGAATTTGTGAAACCTACATGCGGTAATTGGTAAGTGAATTTGAAATGTAAGAGAAATGGGGTTTAAATAATTTATTACCTTCCTGTAGAGAAGGGAATACAAGCTGGCTCGGCATGGGAAAATAATGAGAGGAAAACTAAAAGCTAGTGACATCACAAAACCCATTTTGATAGCGTCACTACCCATACTGGGGCTGAAACTTACCAGGATATTACCTGGAAAATAAAAATTACACAATATAATATACATTATAATGATACATAACTTAACTGTATCAGCGTCAAAATAATATTTCTTCGGTCTTTTTCTTTTTATTCATCGCATGCTCAACACTAAGCATCGTGGTCCTCTGCTATGTCTAGAACTTGATGCATCCTTAGTCTACATCCTTCTTGGCCCTGGGCTATGTTGAATGCAGCATTCAAAGATGATCTCGTTAACTCCTTTATTTCGCTTGTCCATCTTGTAGGAAATATTTCCTGTGTACCCGTGATCACCAGTTTCTCAAGATTTTCACTATCCTTGATCCTAATATACTTTGAGTATTGTTGTGGTTAATAATTCAAACTAATGATTTTTAAACCACGAAAAATGTTTGTATAAAATCCAGTGATTAGAAAAATGTTTATTTTATTCCATCAATCATTCATTATACTTACCGGATATAGGTTGAGTGCAAAAAGCAATATAACCAAACAATCCAACAAGGACATAAACAACTGAACAAATATTTACAGCATTTCTTGTCACATAATTCATTTTTTCCAATGTAGCATTTGGTAAAGTATCATAAATTTCAAATAATTGCCTGTAACAAGTAAAAATAATAATAGCATAAATTATACAAATAATTAACTTTAGCTGCTACACTATTATCATAATAAAATATGCAAAATGGTAGAATTTTCCAAATCCATTATATTTCAGACATTTTTTGTATGAGATCAACCAATGAAATTGAAGCTGTCAAAAATGCTGGTACTAGACTGTTTCTAATCTCATCCTTAATTCAATCAAAACTTGCCATTTTACAAATAATGTAAACGAAACTACCCATATTCAATAATGAGCCTTTTCGTGTTTTCCTGATTCTCAGATATATTTAAAAAAATAACATAACTTTCAAATAAACGATAATAAAACCTTTAGAATGACGGTGAAACCAAGAAGATTTTTTACTTTAGATAATATATTTTTACTCTAGCTTTTAAGACAGGAGAGTATTCAGTTTTTCATCATCCATAAACGATAAAACATTTTTTTAAATCATTAAAATCTTGAAGCCATTCAAGAGACACCTTTTGCAAAATTTCAAGCTCACTCACAATCCAGCTAAGGACCTCTCAGCTGGGTTATGAGTGAGCTTGGCCAATACAAAAATTCTTATATGAAAAAAATATTGTATTTTATGGATATTCAATAAAATCATAAATACTGGTATGATACGAAAATATTTTATGTCTCAAGGCCTTTTATATAAAATGTATTATAATTAATATAGAAGTTTGCACTTGTAGAAATATGGCCATTTGCATGTGTTTTGAAGATATTTGATAAGTGTGCATTCTTCACTATTTGAAGTATTTATTGTAAACATCTAGTCGAATATTTTAAACTAGATCATAGTAATTATTAGTATGTAGTTATTATTCAAGGAATATCTTTTAAATTAAAACAGTTATTATACTTACGTTTGACAAAACAATGCCATTGAAAATATAGGTAAACACTGCAAAACACCACTTGGCTCCCAAAATTGCACTTTATTTACCCATTCTCCTGTCAATAAAGGATGGGCAGCTTCACTTAAAATCTGTAGATGATAAAAAAAAGTTTATGTGACAAACTGTTTCTACCGATAATATTTTTAAATTCCTTTTATTAAATTTGTCTTAATTTTGTCAAATATTACTCTTATATCCCTATTCTGAATTTTGTATTACGAGTATTAACAAACAAATAATTTTTAAATATTTCAACATATATAAAAATATATACATTAATATACAAAAAAAAAAGCAATATTATAGTATACATTATCATCATTATACATTTTATTACACAGGGGTGTAATAAAATGTTTCTATCCAGGTCAGTGTCCACTGCCTGGCACTACATGTCCTCACATGTAAGGTAAAGATTGAGAATATCCATATTTTAATAAGTGTGTTGAGGATAGGTGTTTGATTTTTGGAGATAATTGCATGCAATAAAACAGTAATTCTCTTGACTAGCTACCAAACAGCATCCATAACACATGCCCTAATCAACTCTAGTGTTTCCCCTTTATTGTAGTGGTTATGGGGTACTGCTGTGTCCGAAGACAAACCGTTTAATTCACCATATGATCCTACCACCTGATGTCCATCATCCTCCTAAGGCATCTGTTATCAAATCTGAGAAGTGTTTTCATTTGGGCCTTGGTAACATGTCAAGATTTAGAGCAATATTACACAGCAAAATAAGCAGATGCAGGGAACAAACAGATGATATTTTATCTTCAGACTAAACACTGAGGAGTCTCATATGCTCTTCATATTGTTAAAAGTGTTGCTGGTAGCACATAGCCTAATGGGCGGGTCATTCTCGAGATACTCATTCCCAGTAATCGTGGCACTCAAACTATTTATCAACTCTGTTGACAGGGACGCCACTTATACACAGGTGGGTGTCCTTATCAGGGCATGAGTAGCTACACATTATCTCTGTCTTTCAAGCTGTATGTCGCATGCTGTAAATCACCCGCAGAAGCTCCTAACAAGGCAATATCATCAGCATTTTCAAGGTCATCCAGTTCCTTCGCAATTTCATCAGTTGTGAGCTTTTGCGGCCTTTGCCCCTTATGGACTTTCGAAGTAGCAAGTTCATAAAAATGATAAACATAAAGGAAGTGAAGACACAACCTTGCCGTACTCCGATGGTGATCGTGAATTACTCAGTTGAACCTACTTCCTTATACAAGATTCGAGGTCTTGGCACAGAGCATTAATCACAATTATCTTGAAAGGCACACTGTAAGCAACAAACACTTTCCCTGTTAAAGACTTTTTCAAAGTCAATGAAGCAGCAAGTAAGTGATGAGTTCAGTTCCTGTGCTTGTTGGAAGATGGAGCTGATGTTAAAAATTTGATCTGCACAAGACTTAGCAAGAATATAATTATATTGTTGCTTCCTCAGATAGCCAGAATTAGGTCTAGGATGTGACTGAGGATCACCTGAGACAAGACTTTTCTAGGCACACTCAGCAATGAGATGCCGCAGTAGTTTCCATACTCGAGGATCACCTTTCTTATGGAGGGTGATAATAGATTAATTTCACCAATCTATTGGATATCACTCCTCACTCCATACCTTTTTATAAAGATAATAAGGAGGATGACTGAGAGCGCTAATTCGATACTTAAGAAACTTGGTATGGATGTCATTATCCCCAGGAGGCTTTCTCACAGCCACCAATATCTCGTTATGCACAGGTAGTAGCCTACACCAGTTGTCTAGACTATTCCCAGGTGCACAGACTCTGCCTGAATATCATAAGAACAAATATTATAGGAGGAGAACAATTCAGAATTTTTTCAAAGTACTCCTTTCACCTCCTCTTCACTAATTTAGGATGAGAAACAGTGTCTCCATTCCAAATGCGATTTTGCTCTAATACAGTCATGTGACTACAATTCATCTGCTCAGCCAATTATACGGTGGTTTGAAGGGGATCGTCATGAATAATATGGTTTAAGCGGTCCTCATCGAAGTCCACTAGTCGTCCAGAACGCTCTATGTCTTTCAGGTCGAAATTAAGGTCTTTGAAACGCAAAAATCATCGACGACCAGTCCTTTCATTCATAGCATCTTCATCGAACATTTCGCAAATATCGCGAGCAGCTTTGGCAGCTTTATTCCTTCGATTGAACGCGAATAGAAGGAGGTGTCGAAAATGCTCACTTTCGTCTACTTGACATTCCATTTTGAAGGCTTGTAATCAAATAAAATAATATATGTAACACAATATCTTGTAGAGCAGAAAATTTTCTTTTGAATGACGTATAACCTTTACAATTTTGTTTTACTTTAGGTGCTCATTGTTAAATTTGAAAAAAAACGGACACAACTTATGTTAACACCTAATACATAATAAATGATTTGTTCTCGTACTCATTTTAAGAAATCTTCTTCTTCTTCCCAGTGTCACGTCAGGTCCTCCCAACGTTGAATATCAGCTCAGAGTAGACATCTCTGTCCCCGTCAGAATTTTAAGAAATATACTAACTAAATAGAAATAAATATTTACCTTTAGAACTAAGCAAAAGTAAAATCCTATGGTGGCAGCACAGACATTGCTTAGGCTGTCTACATTTCTTAGTAAACCCAAGGGTAGGACACAGACCAAGGATACAATTACCATCACACCAGTTCTTGAAATAAATAAATCAAAAATTATATAAAACTTCAAAATATCTACATCAATATACTGTATTCTATGGCATCATTTAGTAGCAAAAGTTGATAGTAAAATATTTTTAATATTGCAAATGAATATTATTAGTTTTCTACCCAAAAATCCCATTCAAATTATTTATGTTTCCCATAGAATACTTCAAATCGAAACATGAGCGCTATGATATAGATGAGAGTTTTTAGATATTATAATATTATCATAAAAGGAATAGAAAGGGGGTACCTAATCTCAAAATTAGATATTAAAAATATTCAATACAAAACAGTGTTTTAAAAGTTACGTTAAAAAAGGAGCACTATTACAATTACTAGGAAAAATTAATCAAACAAGTCTTTCATTAATTCATCAACTCGAAGACCTCTAAACTACTTGAAAAAAGTAATACTATATAACTATTGTGTTTTTCAATCCAAAGAAAAATGCTAATCAAGCAGCTAAGTAAAAAACTATAACTGCATTACTTTTTAGCTACTCTTGGGAAAAACTTATTTAACAAAAATGGCGTCAATGGTGGCAAAAATCAAGGGATTTAAAAATTGTATCTTCACTTCCGAGCAGTATAGAGGTTTTTGTTAGTTTAAAAACAATTTAAATGTTTTAACAAAATAAAGATTAGTTTTATGAAAATAAAGTTAAAAAAAAATTTAAGGATTTTTTTTTATGCAAAATTTGTAAAGGCCATATAGTATATCTGTTTCATTGTAAAAAAAAACTAATAAGTAGTATTTATTTTTGGATTGATTATATTGCTTCATTACCTTGTTTATAATATTTTAATTCATATAGATAAAACTCAGCTAAATTTAGTTATTGATTCACATTTATTAATTTAAAAAGCTTATATAACTTATTTCAAATAATTGCAATTTTTTGTAATAACTATCAATAAATTGTTTATTGCGATTTTTAACCTTGTGATATATATCCGAACTTTGTGAGAAATTAACAAAGTATTGATACAATTTTGATCATTAAATTGCCTTAACAAATATTTGAATTAGAGGCTTTTTTTTTAAATAATACTTCTTTGTATTATTTATGTCTTTTAAATTATATTTGACATTTGTATTTTTATTCAAACACTTTCATAGATAAACATTTGGTTAATTTATTGCTTTATAGCATTTTTTCCAAGCGAAGTAGCTTTTTATTCATAATAAATTATTTTCAACATTCATTACAAAATCTACCAGGTCTGTAAATATGAAACTGGAATTTGCTCATAGATGGCTCTAGTTGTCAATGTAGTGACTGTCAAACTGCGTCATTGGCGCATTTTTCTTGTGTTTACATTTGTCAAAGACTTTTAACTCACAACAATACAAGTTTAATACAACTACATATGTTTTCATAGCATTGAACATGTCTATTTTTGTGCCTGAAAACTACGATTTGCGGGCAGCATTGATTTTCTGTTAACATTTGAATAAAATTGCTGCAGAATCACATCGAAGCTTACAGTGAGCATGCTCTTGGTATATCACAGTACTTTGAGTGGTTTAAAAAATTCAAAAGTGGCGATTTTGACGTGAGAAACCAAGAACGTGGAAGACCACCGAGAAAGTTTGAAGATGCCGAATTGCAAACGTTGTTGGATGAGGATGACGCTCAAACGCAACAACAACTCGCGGATCAATTAAATTTGACACGAGAAGCCATCTTCATACGTTTGAAAGCCATGGGAAAGATCCAGAAGGTGGGAAAATGGGTTCTACATGAACTGAATGAAAGACAGCAGGAAAACCGAAAAACCACTTGCGAAATGCTGCTCGCCAGGTACAAAAGAAAATCATTTCTCCATCAAATTGTGACTGGCGATGAAAAATGGATATATTTCGAGAATCCTAAGCGTAAAAGATCATGGGTAACTCCAAGCAAACCAGCGACATTGACTGCAAGGCCAAATCGCTATGGACGGAAGACAATGCTCTATGTTTGGTGGGATCAGAAGGGTGTTATCTATTATGAGCTACTAAAACCTGGCGAAATCGTTAATACTGAACACTACCGACAACAAATGATGGATTTGAAACAAGCATCGCGTGAAAAACGACCAGAATATCAAAAGAGGCAACACAAAGTGATTTTGGTTCACGATAATGCACCATCGTACACAGCAAAACCGGTCAAGGAAACGATTGAGGCGTTTAGTTGGCAAATACTTTCGCATGCGGCTTACTCATCAGACTTGGCTCCATCCGATTACTACTTATTTGCATCGATGGGACACGCACTTGCTGAGCAGCGCTTCACTTTTTACGAATATGTACGAAAATGGCTCCATAATTGGTTTGCCTGAAAAGAGCAACAGTTTTTTTGGTGTGTCATCCACAAATTGCCAGAGAGATGGGAAAAATGTGTAGCTAGCGATGGGCAATACTTTGAATAAAATATTTTTTACCATTTTCATACAAAAATGTGTATTTTCTATTAAAAATTCCAGTTTCATATTTACAGACCTGATATATTCAGTATTCATGACAAGTATTCATAACAAGTTAGGAATGTGAAGTGTTTTGAGATCGATACTGATTTTATAGTTTTTAAACATAATTTAAGGTGCAGTACATCTGATGGAACCAGGAACCATTATTAATTTAAACATGTACCTACTAATTTACAAAAAAAAAAACATATTTCAAGCACCAATTTAAGAATATTAGGTATATGAAATTACCTCAGAGCATTACTTTGGTTCAGATCAAACATTTTAGCTACAATTTGAGGTCCCAAATCCCCAACCACAACAAAGTATGCAATACATGTTCCCATTAAAAATCCAATTATTCCAACTTCCACAGCAAATTTACCAGCCGATCCAAATACATGGTACGCTAGAAAATAAACAAAATCAAATGATACACAAAAATAAATTGGCTGAAATAATTTAACCTTTTTTGTAAAAAGTTAAATTAAAGAAAAATATAAGTGCTGATTATAAAAAATAAATAAAAATGGAAAATGGGCGCATTTCTATCTGATGAATTTTGATATTTTCTAAATTGATAATCTTCAGTCTTGTTTTTAAGCAGTAAAAATACTAAACATTTTTTTTGAGAATTTTTTAATGTATAAAGAAAAAAGATGAAGGGATAGATAGGCCCAATAAAATTGTTATTTAATTATATAAGAATTAAAATTATAGATTATTTAGAACTATAGATATAAATCATAAAATAAAACATTAACACTGCAAATAAAGCAGTAAGTTATAAGTTGAAACTAAGAGAAAGTGTGTTTACCTAGTGATTCAAAGTTTTTTCTCCTAGAAAATATTGCAGACTTCAGTAAAAAATGGCATGCCAACCTTGACATTAATCCACTGCCAATCAAAATAAATATTGATAACACTATCCCACACTGAAATTACATAAACACACAAAATAATTGTAAACTCGGGATACAGTTATGTTACTTTACTAAAAATAAAATACTTGAATACAAAATAACATAAGAACCATAATAAAATAATCATTTTACTTAATGTAAAAATAAATTAGTTCATTCTTTTGGTTTAGAGCTGAAAATTTTATACACATATTCCAATACATACAATTTGAGTAAAAATCATTAATACTTATATAACATACCTCAGATTTTCTCGTAATCTGGATTACAAAACCTACACACATGTACAATTATATCTTCCTTCTCTCAAAATATTCACTTGATCCAACTATACTTTCCTTGGTCTTCTTCTAGCACACCTTCCACTCGTACTTGTAATGTATATTTGTTTAGTCAGTTCTTTTTCTTCATTCATCCACGTGCCCAAACCATCTCAGAGAGCTCTTCTTCATCTTACTCAACACATCAGCCTTAAGTTCCCTTCCCTTCACTCCATTCAGTATTCTGTCATACATTGTCACCCTGTGTTTTCTTCTCAGCCCATATATTCGTATTATAAAATCATTTTGAATTATTGGTTTTGATGATGACTCCGAGGTCGGATTCCCACTTAACCTATCAGACTTGCACAAACTTCACAAGGATCAAGTAACAGTTGAAGAAGTTACAAGTACGCAATCAAACAATTTAACTTGATATACTGCCAAAAAATGGTTTGCAGCCCCCGACGTACAGTAAGCACGCTACAATCAGTTCAGAATTGGCCCAAAGTAAGAATGTGTGTAGCTATTGGTATAAACCCAGTTAAGTTGTTTTGGCTAAAACTGCTGTCGTAAAAAGACAAATTAGGTTGGAAAAAATAATAAAATAAACTGAATATTTGGCTACATACTCGTATTTAGCCAAATTCTTTGCACTTGAATGCCACCAAAGAGGTAGCATGCATGGTGTACCGTACTAGTCGATGTCGCCAAGAAAATAAAGTCTTATTTCTCAATATTTTTAATATATTGGGTTTTTCAGTTTTCAATATTATTTAACCAAGGATCATATTAGTACAATTAAATAATAATAAGTTACGGAATTTGATCGAGTAAGGCAGGTTAGTTCTGCAGATAACGATATTATTCCTCGCACGCACGGGAGGCGAGATAGCAACACAAAATACCACTCTCAACACACAATGGAATCTTTTGTTCGGAGACAAACAAGTCCCAAGGGTGACACGTGTACTTTCCTGGTATATTATTACCGTATAAGCTAACTGTGCTGAAACCTGCGAAAGTAAACCTGGACTTCACGTTGGGGATTGTTATGTAAAATACCATACAATGAGAAACTTCAAATAATCAATTTTCATGTCCGTTCTATTCCTTACACATCTACGAGGCGTATCCAGAAAGTAAGTGTACTGAGGCTCTCACGACCGGATAGATTTTATTTTCGACATGTTGGCTACACTTCCGTGTAGCCTGACCCTTCCTCTCCGCAACGAGACCGGTTCGAGGTCAGTACGTTGAGAAATGTCGACGCGACAACACGTTTCGTGAAAAATGTCAACCCCATCTCCCGCCAAGTTGAATCGAGTGGAGGCCGGGCAAGAGTTTTTGAGGCGCTGCAAACTCCATGGAGATGAATTTCTCCGCTCCATCGTTACTGGAGATGAAACTTGGGTTGCACACTACATGCCTGAAACCAAAAAGCAGTCTCAACAGTGGCGTCACACCTCTTCACCCTCCGCCAAAAAGTTCAAAACCACAATTTCAGCCAAGAAAATCGTGGCATCCGTGTTTTGGGACTGTCAAGGCATAATTTTAATTGAATATATGCCTCAAGGGGAGACCATCAACTCTGCAAGGTACTGTGAGACCCTAAAAAAATTGCGGAGGGCGATTCAGAACAAGAGGAGAGGCATCTGACAAAGGGAGTCTGCCTGTTGTACGACAATGCCAGACGGAACTGCTCGCCTCGTTTAAATGGGATGTCCTGAACCATCCCGCGCATTCCCCTGACCTAGCACCTTCAGATTACTATCTCTTTACCTTCCTGAAGCTACACATGGGTGGAAAAAGGTTTTCAACCGACGAGGAGGTAAAGGAAGAGGTGGAGAAGTGGACGGAGGGGTTGGCGGGAAACTACTTCGAGGAAGGCATCAAAAAGTTGATACCCCGCTTCACCACCTGCATTGAGAGAAATGGCGACTATGTCGAAAAATAGCTTACATATGTACTACGGTAACCACGTAATTTTTTTGTTTAAATAAAAAAAATTGTAACCTACAAAAATTCAGTACACTTAGTTTCTGGATATGCCTCGTATTTTACCAAAACAAAATAATTTTTTTTTATAAATTTAATTATATTTCAACATAAATGGTTTTTTTTATCTTAAAAAATGCTTCAAGTTGGCGGTAGGCACATAACAAAAAACTCTCGAGTGCAAAGGGTTAAATGTGCACTATTTTATGATAAATATAATTTCAAGAGTCTCTAAGAAACACAATAATAAATAACTAATACATTCATATAAATATAATTATTTTTTAATGCCATTTTCTTTCACAGATTGATTGAATCGAATGAAGCAAATCATTTAATTAATTTCATATAATTAATAAATGATTTCATTCAACTGTAACAATGTTACAAATTATCGAATAAAATAATACTTTACAAATGTTTCAACTTTAATTTCGTGAAGAAATCAACCCTTAAGTAATTAAAAAATGTCCATTAACATCTGTGTAAATATGTGTGAGAAAAAAATACCTGTTTGAAACAAAAAGGCATGGCTAATATGCCAACACCGATAATGCTATTCGCTAAGGTGATAGCTTGCCCCGATACGGGGCCCATAGCGACCATCCTTTGATTTCAATGGAAAAAGGAAATTTATTTAACAATTGTTTACATATTTTTTTGACGGAACTTCACAACAAAACTTGTTTAATTATTAAAATCATAAAAGTTTGAGATAATTTTCTAATCTAAATATGTCGTGCATTTTTCTTATCGCTCTGTCAAATAAGGTAAATTCGATTTTAATCACATTCACTGATACTTTTTTGATATCAAAACTAAAATTTGTCACAGCACAGTACGTCATCTGAATCGGCTTTTTGACGTTTCGAGTTCAAATGAAATTGTTGCCATTTATCGCGATCAACTGTCAACCCACATGTAATTTTTTTATACAATTAAATCGATCATTACTTAGTCTATGGTTTGTAAATATAAGCACTGGCAATATTCACTGACATTTTCATGAGAGATTTTCAAATTTAATTGTTTTAAATTTTATGGCATTGAAAATTAATCTCCAGTGCCAGTATTTTATTTTTCTCTATTATAAAACAAAGTGACAGAATGCTTTCCCGGTGAGGGTATACATTTCAATCTTAAACTTGAAAATTCTCGCCTTTGTCACCTAATAACTCGATTAGTATAGCAGATTTTACATTTATTTTATTAAAAAACATTAATTTTTAAATCTCTTCAGTGGACCTCACTTGATTTCGAAGATATTTTTTACACAGTAAGGAAACGGTTAAGAAAAAAAGTTTTGTTTTCTGTGTATCAAAATATATTTTGTGTTTCAAAAACAAATACATTTTCCTGTTATTTACATTTCATAGCTTAATTTAACTTTGTGAATAAACTACAAAAACTTATCCTTATTTTAAATATTTCGACGCCCAATCAGTACGTGTTAAAAACGATGCATTTTTTATAGATGGCTTGTTATCTTCCCCAATTATGTATCCTAAAAAGAAAAACAACTTAAAATAAAATGTATCGATAATAAATACTCAAACAGATAATTGAAATTCGTATTGATATTAAAAAATCTAATTTACATGTGAAAAAATTTATATTCCTATTTGGAGATGAAAATAAATTAATTAAAAGAAAAAATTGTATCTATTTTCTTCAAATTAGGTTAATGTATACTAAATATACATAGATTTTAAGCGTAAATTACTAATGAGTATGCATGATGAATGAATAATGTAAAATTATAAAAGTAATCACTAGTAAGGGTCAAAAATATTATCAAATCACTAATCAAGCTAAGACATTTTTTTGAGATAGGGGTTATTTTGACAATAAAATTTTACACAATAATAATTAGCAGACGCATTACAATATTCCCATACAATGATAACTAATTTCTGTAACCCAGTAGGTAAGACATCCTTCTTTCAAACCAGAGCTTGCGGGTTTGATTCTTGATGGTTACTAGGTTTTTTGAAAAAGGATTCTAGTCGATTATTTAAAGGCTTGTTTAACCCTTTTCTGGTTGATTTTAAGAGATTAGCGCATGCAAATAAATCTACCAACAAAAGGGTAATACAATATAATAATTGTATAAAAGCCTTTATAAAAATACTCGCCTATAATCATATTAAATTTATATAACCCGTCTGCAACAAAAGGCAATAAAGTTTGTTTATCCATTGAGAATGTTACAGGATATTTTAAATCAGAGGAAATATAAGAACAAAACAAAAAAAATTAATAACAATCGAAATTATTGCAATCAAGGAAGACAAAAAACAGGCGTACAAAGAAATGTTTGAAATTTAAAGTATTTTAATGTTCTTCCATCTAACAACTTGAGAGATTGAGTAAAAAATTCGCAAATTTTTAATGGAGTAATAATAGAATTATATGAATATAATTTACAGTGTGTTTTAATATATAATAAGATTTGGTTAATTTTGTAATCATATCGGATGGGTTTTTCAATAAATTGGTCTTGTTTATTATTAATAAAATGAATAAAATCTCTATAATAACTAATTAATCTGATAACCGGTAAATAATTATAAGAAAAACTCTAGAAATATCAACCTGAATCTTTCCGTATCGGTCCAAATAGTGAAGTATCCAATTTCTGTCCTGCATAATATCTTGATGTACTGAGATATTGTTCTGCGATGGTCTTGTCTTTCTCCTGCAATTAAACATTTCATTTTTAATTAAAATTAATTACATCAAATATATACATTACCGATTGATTAATAACTAGAATATACAAGAAACATAAAGACCGGACACAATAACACATAAAAATATTATTTTTTTAAGTAAAACAAAAATTTCAACAAATATTGGGTGAAGTGCATATATGTGTGGATCGAATTGAGATTTTTTTTGGTTAAATTTCATTTTTGAGTATTATCAAAAACAGCAAATATAAAAGTTCTCGGTTAACTGAATGGAAAATAAAAAAAATTCAATAGGTTATTTATGAAATGTTTAACCCAAAATACAGATTATTTTAAAAAGATACATATGTAATTTTACCAAAAATTACTTAAAATCATTTGCGTAATATTGATTATTTTATTATTTATACTTCCTAACAGTTATATTTCCATATTTTAACTATCACTAAATTTTAATTGGTGTAAAAAATGTCATCTCTATAAAATAATTCTTTTTTTTAGCTCAAACAATCTTATTAAAAATACATACTCATATATTTATGGAAAATTGTGACAAATTGTGACACAATATGATGAAAGGCAATTGTGAATATAATCCAATTATAAAATCAGTTTCTACAGTTTAAGTATAAATATTTAAAACATATAATAAATTATGAAACTGTTCTCAGAAATAAAAAAGGCTACATCAATTTATTCTGATAATTTATGTAGCATATCTTAGTTAAAAACACAATTCATAAATTTTAAAATGTTGATTTTTCGTTTAAAATGACCAATATTTTTTCTATGTATTTCAATAAAAAAATGATTACTTTTTTATTGGTGGGCCAAAGACTCCAATCCCCGATATTTTCACTTTTTCTTGGGTAAACTGTCGCTACATTATTTGAATTCTTCAAAATATTCACAGCTTTAATTTCAGAAACATTCCTATGTCTTCTATTTGGTGTGTCGCCAAAATATCTAAAATAAATTTGATAATAGTAATTTGCTTGTAATAATTTTGAAATGTTAATTCATGTTACATAATAAATATTATGTAGTCACCTGTTTTGTGCTGAAGGCTGTCCAGCCACATATCTAGAATTGCTAAGGTACTGTTGTCTGGCACTATTTTTGATTGGTTTCAGTATATCATCAATATTTATTCCATTTCCATCCAGCCAACCTTTGTCTTTTAAATTCGCATTGTCATTTGTGATTTTTCCACTAGAATATAAAACCAATTTATTTTGTTTTCTAAATATGATTTATTCAGGGATATTCTATTTGAATAAAATATTCAATGAAATTTAAGATGTTTTATTATTATTTAATAATAGGATTGTTCCGCATACCTTTTGTGCAGATGTGGTTTTCTATTGCAGATTTTGTGCTATAAACGTGAATCTATCTACATGTGAAGTTGAATTATTGTAACAAGTATAATAGTGTATAATTAACTAGTATTAACCTTTTAAGTCAAAATTGTGAAGTTATCGAATGGTGTGGTGCAGAGCTTGACAGTGTTTTTAAAAGTTTACCACCTGATTGACAGAGCTGCGTACAACCAGTGCTTCATCACCATAGTATTCATGTATTTTTTTATGTTTTAATTGTGAATTAACTACTAAATATATTTAGGAATACACAATTTCCTGAATAAATAAGTTCTTTATAGGAATTGTATACAGTAAAAGTCTATTAATTTGAGCAATGATAATTCGTAATTCTTATTTTTCACCATTTTTCAGATTAATAATATTTTTTTGCCAAAAAGAATTTATGAATTCTAATAATTCGAAATTTTCCAAAATCACAGATCCACATAGTAGCCAGTCCTGGTGACGGAATGACCGGTGTATTACTTGCCAGTGAGTAGTTAAATTACCGGGCTCCCCCTTTATCCGAAAATTCTATATCGAAATATCTTAAGATTATTATTGATTGTTCATTTCATATAAATACGATTACATATTTTTGAGTTTTTTTTATTTTACCTTTAATAATTTAACTGTGAACATAAATTTGTCAAAAACTTTGAAACATAGATTATGATATTGTAATCAAGTGCGCGACCAAATAAAAACCAAGTTAATCTGTGTAAACAAATGACCATGTCAAAGCAAATACATATGTGACAATTATAGTGATTTATTTTATCATTAAATATGTAATTATGTCTCAATATTGTGGAAATATGCTGACAAAACTTTTTTTAAATAACATTATTTTTACAGCCGAAATGTTTTCAGCTGTTGAGAAGTACCGAACAAACTGAAATAGTATTTTTTGTGATCGTGTAATTCGTAATTAGATTTTTTTTTTAAATTGGTCTTCTTAATTTCGAATTAACAGACTCTTACTATGTATATAATTTATATTTACAAAATTTTATAAACTGAATTTGTGACTTACCCTAATATGTCGGCAAATTCATCATCTGAATTTTTTTCCTTATCACCTCCTTTGTTTTCTGCATGATTCTGCGTAAGAACAGGCATTATATAACCATTTCCTATTCCTTGATAGTTAATAGAATTTCTGAAAAAAATAACACATTTGAATGAATATTTTTATTTTTAACAAAATCTTATTTATTTCTACTACTATGTTACAGCCCTTTTTTAAATACTTAATTTTGGAATTAAAGTTAATAACTGTGTAATTTATGTTCAATGTTCTATAATTATTCAATTATTAGTGTAATATATACATTTAAATGTAAATTACTTAGTAAATCATGAAACTTTTAAGTAAAAAAATAGAATAAAGCAACATATTTAAAACTACAAAAGTAAATCAGTTGACATTTTGAAATAAAATGCATCCACTTATACATATTGAGGGTGTTCTAAAAAGTTAACATGTTAAAATATGTTCATTTTCTCTTTTCTTTTGGTTTAAACCAAAAAAAACATTATTATTACCAAAAATAAAAGTTAATTATACAGATGCCCCAAAAGTCACGCTTCTATTTTAAAAGAAAATAACTTTTTTATTTCTTAATAATTCACATTTATTCTTTTATAAACAGAAAACACACTTCTTGAAAATAAATTTTATTTATAGTATGTGGAACCACTTGTACTGTTTGCATTTTATTTGTTGAGATTCCATAAAGTAATTTGTCATTATTTTGTCCTGACGGTTGCCTATGAGCTATAGCATTCATAGCATTATTGTTTGACAACCTCAAATCTCCATCCAATTTTGATAAACTTCTCGGTATCGTTTCAGCAATCAATATATTAGAAAGATCAGTATTGCTTCCATTCAGAGTTGTTAAATAACATGCTAACATAAAAGTAATGATTTTCATCCCATGAGTAGCTGTAAAGTATTACCGATACTATTTTTAACTTAGGAGTGTTAAGTAGCATACTTTAGCATGCTTAAGCTTGAAAAGTAGCTGTAATTGTGGTATTTTATCAAAGTACTTTGACAGCATATAATACATGTTTAATAAAGCTATGTGCACATCTAGAAAAAAGCTTTTGTGAAATAATGTGTAATTTTTCCCAACACTGTTAATCTACAATATAAAATAATATTTATGTAAATCGAAGTAATTAATGAAGTTTTTTATTTTTACCTCGTTCTCTGCGTAGGTTTATATGAAGACATTATAGTAGGTGGAACCACTTGTACTGTTTGCATTTTATTTGTTGAGATTCCATAAAGTAATTTGTCATTATTTTGTCCTGATGGTTGCCTATGGGCTATAGCATTCATAGCATTATTGTTTGACAACCTCAAATCTCCATCCAATTTTGATAAACTTCTCGGTATCGCTTCAGCAATCAATATATTAGAAAGATCAGTATTGCTTCCATTCATTTTTTCCGTTGATAAATTAGTAATGTTTACAAGTTTGTTATTTATGATTATCTTGTTTCCAATAATTCCATTACTTAAATTTTCATTGCTATTATGCGCTGAGGCTCGTATTGATCTTTGAAATGGGTGCATTGTTGTAGAATTGCCTAATTTTGCACCCAATTGAAAATAAGGGTACCTGAAAAATATTACAATGATTATTTATTTTTAATAAGAATTAAGGAATTATTACCAATGCATGTAATTATCTTCATTTTATTTCAACATAGTGAATTATGTTTCTATTTTTAAAGTAAACTTTATTATGTTATCAAAATCTGCTGTCCACAAAAGAATTTTAGTACCAACTTTGATGTATGGGAGTGAATCGTGAACATCCAAAAAGACTGAAAGGAACCAAATAAATGCAGTAAGAATGCGTGTACTGAGAAAAATATATGGGGTGACAATGTATGACAGAATACGTAATGAATTGATTAGGGATAAATGTGAACTTAAGGCTGTGTATTTAATAAGATAAGAAGACTAGTCTGAGATAGTTTGGGCATGTAAGAGGAAATAATGAAAAAGACTAACAAATCAAATATGCAGTGCAAATGTAAGTGAAAGGCATAGCAGAGAAAGACCTATGAAAGTATGGTTGGATCAAGTGAATGATATTTTGAAAAAGAAAATCTAGAAAGTCAAAGAAATCGTACAAGTTGTATGAGCAGGTCTATGAAAGACTAAGAAAACAAGTATGCATGTAGAGGAGGCAAAAGATGTGTGTCGAAATAGGAAAATCTGGTACTCTATCCTGAACAGAGTGATGGTATGTATGTATGTTCATTACATTATAGAACAAATAAATAAATAAGAAATTATTATACATACATGTATTATAGAAATTTACAACATGGAAAACAAAACAAATAAACAGGTTTATTTAATCAATGTACGAAATATTTTTTCCTGCTTTGTTCATTTGGCATAATAATATGATTTGTTTCTAGAAACGTAAATTTTAGTAAGTATTTTATCAATTAAGCTGTGGAATGGATACATGATTGATCTCATTTGAAAAAAAGTACAGTGCATGCTGCACGCGAAAAAATTAATTGTAGAGTTAATGTCATGCATGTTGATAATGTTAGGTATAAACAAAAGCCAAGAAGAAAGCTGAAAGAATGGTTAAACACCTGGAAATATTTAAGATGGAGACACTGAAGGTAATGGAAGAGAGGAAGCATTGAAAAGAATGATGTATATAACTATAACTTTAACTTTAACTGAGTGCCTTTCCTTCTATGAAAATTTCCTTCACTTGTTTCAATTATACTTTCTCGCTCTTCTTCTATTGCGACTTTTAATCAGGTTTGTACTGTAGATTTGTTTAGACGCTTTTTCGCTACTCATCTGTTCAATATATTCAAACCACCTCAGCAAACTCTTTTTTTTATACTTAACAATTTAGACATTAGTTTAAATTCATCATTAATCAATACATTTCATGTTCTGTCATACATCACAAATTATGTCTTCTTAGACGGCACATTTCCACCGCATTTACTCAGCTCTTTTCGTTAATTTTCCTCATTTCACTCCCATACATCAATATAAACATCACTAATTTAACAGAAATGATAAGTGTGCACATTTGTTAATTTTCATTGTACCTTAAAGCTTGTTGAGCTGTGGGCCGTTTGCTTGGATTCCACATGAGTAGGTCTTCTAACAGCTTGATAGCTTCCGAGCCTGCTCCTGTGACTATTTTCTCTAAAGGCACTTTACTAAATATAGGGAATTTGAAATTCATGACATTAGCTAGTTGATAACCATCTGGCCAATCATTCTGTAACAAACGATTTCAAATAATAAAATACTACGAAAAATAATTTGCAAATCTACAATTTAATAACAGGTATTTATTAGTTTTATAGGTTTGTCAGTCAGTAAATTTAGATTTTATATGAATGCTGTTTGTTTGACTATTCATTACAGCTGTTCAATATAAGTTTTTAAAATTAAATAAACATAAATTCAAAGAAAAAATAAATATTTACCCTATCTGGAGTTCCAAGAATGGAGCAAATTTTGAAAATTTCATCAATTTCACTGTTCCCTGGAAATAACGGCCTGAATGTATAAAGTTCTGCCATTATACACCCCACGGCCCACATGTCTATTGGACTGCTATACGTTGTGGAATGTAATAGAACTTCTGGAGCTCGGTACCTGATGATATTAGGAACAAAAAAAATGTAAAAATACAAACTATAGATAATCGATGTCAAATTAATAACAAATAAATTATTCAATTTCATGAAGCTAAATTTGAGTACAAAAAGCATAAAGATTATTCATTCATATTATAGAGCAATTGTTATCATTGATCAAAATATTTGAATTATATGTTAGACATGGAAGAGAAGTATAAGAAGGAAGTTATTTAACATATGTATATGAATATTTTGTTACTTCATTCCACTATATACTCGTATTTTCTATCATTATCATATTAACTTTTAATCAAATAACATATAGAAAATATACATTTTCATAGTGGAGAATTGATAGTTTTCAAATAAATTTGCAGTTTATAGTTGTTTTAATAATATTAATGGGCCATATGGTATTCCTCAGCATTTAGTCTAAAAAGACAGTGTTGGTTGTTTGCCTATGGGCTATTTACCAAGATCCAAGGTAGAAGGTTTTTCAGTTCTAAGAACAGATGTCTTAAGAGGATGATAAAATGAGACTATTAGTGTTCGAAGGTAATATCAGCCTTTTACAGCTAAAATAATGGTAGGATGCTATAGATGATTGGGTCGCGTGTTGAAGATGCCACCTGGTAACTGGTCAAGATCTGCACTATTTTATCCCCCACAAGGGAATCAACAAATTAGACATCCATCCTACACAATATTTCTATGTTACAATAGGGAGATTTGTAGTCACGCCCTAATGTTGAATGACGTAGAGTATCAGGCTGTAGACGGATCTGGATGGAGGAATTTTATGGCATCCCTGTGTTCCTTATGGAACATGTAGGGGGAAGATAAATAAAAATATTTCCTGCATTACATACACAGTAAGATGTAAAATTCATAAATTTTTTTTAATTAATTTAGGATTGTAAAACATTTAAGATGCATTATGGAGGGGGACTGCTGTATTAAGTGATGTATATTAAGTGGAAATATTGTGAATTGTACAGCAAGTCATATATTGTATTGTATTACACTTTCGTTGTATACAGTACAATCTGGCGGGCTTATTGCTATGTGGCAATCTCTTACAATTAATGGCAAATATGTTATAGAGACTTTAAATGAAAAAGAAACTAGAACCCTCTTTGATAAAATTGTATACCAGAGTACATCAAACCTGCGGCCTTTGTGTCAGAAAACTGGTATCTTACAAACTAGGCCATGCACAAAGCTGAAGATTGAAAAATTATTCAAGAGAGGATATTAAAGATCACTCTTCTTTGAACTGAGTGAATAAGAAGATTTTAAGACATCAAAAAGACATTTAAGAGATATATATTAATATTACAGAAGCTTAAAATTTAACAATACTATCAGTAAATTGTTGAAATATTTTATATTTACCATCTTGTTGATACATAATCTGTGTACGGGGGGCGTGATCTGATTTCTCTCGCTAAACCAAAATCAGCTATTTTGACGAGCTCAGGTCCCATACATAATAAATTTTCTGGTTTCATGTCTCGGTGAAAAAATCCATTTCTATGCATGAAAGCTAAACCCTGCAATATCTGCAAATCAAACAAAAGTAATTCATATACCTTTATGATAATGTAACAAATAAATAAATGTGATTACGAGTTCGATTTAAAGTGAAGTTAGAATTCATTATTCATTAATTGGGTCGATTTAATGATCTAGATCAGTGGTTCTTAGCCGGTGTTCCGTAGAGCACTGATGATCCGCGAGGATATTACAAGTGCTCCGTCAAATATGAAACATTTGATCGAAGTTTGGTGAATTCACGCATTTTTTATTGTTAGTTTTATGACCTTGATGATTTTGGTGCTCTGTAAATTTTTCTTATGATCAAAAGTGCTCCATGACTTCAAAAATATTAAGAACCACTGATTTAGATGAAGAGATCTAATTCATGGTGTGATTAGTTTATGTATCTTTCTTTTATTTAACAATTTATGGTTTGTAAAAATAATCTCCATTATTCTTATTGATGACCTCAGTAGCCTAGTTGATAAGACCGTTGACTTGTCGGGACCAACTGGTAATTTTGTGTTCGATTCCTGATGGTACCCGAAAAAATAAATAAAAAAGGTCCCAATCAAGTAAAGGAATTTGTTTGGTAATTATACTAGACTTGTGCGAGTGTTGTTGACTCTTCACATGCTGTAGTATTACTAATAATTACGATTATGAACAATGAGATCTGTGCCCATTCCAGTGGTTCTGAGTTCAAAGGCTAGATTAACGGCGCTGAAGACAATGTCTCCCAGACACCATGTCTTGAATATGTCTAAATTATAGTAGACTGAGTTCATCTGTGCAATTTCCCTTCACTTGTAATTAAAAACAAGAATTTGAAAACCAAAGATTTTTTGTAAAAACCCTTTTTCAGAGCTTATAATTCTGAGATGCAGTCAAGAAAATATTGGTTATCTATAATAATACATCGATCAATAAGTTCCGGGACTAACCAACAGATGGTGCGTCTAATAACAAATCCATACCACTCTCAGTTAGTACCAACCTTTAGAAGTTACGTGTCAAACTTTCATGACATTCCGACATTGTGTTATTGAGTTACAGTGGTTTTAATGATAGCATCATTGCTTTTGCTATTTTCAAAACAATGGAAAAAACCGAATTTCGTGTGTTGATAAAACATAGCTTTTTAATGGAAAAAATACCGTTCAAACTCAGCGATGGCTTGAAAAGTGTTATCCGGGCTCTGCTCCGTCGAAAACAACCATTTGTTGGTGGTATGCTGATTTCAAACGCGGTCGTACAGACACAAATGATGCTGAACGCTCTGGTCGTCCAAATGAGGCTGTTACACCAGAAAACATAAAAAAACCCTCAAAATCGTAATGGAAAATCGCAAAGTAAAGTTGCGTGAGATAGCTGACATCCTGAAGATATCATTTGGTACTGTTTACACTATTTTGCATGAACATTTGGTCATGAAAAAGCTTTTTTTGAAATGGGTGCCGCGTTTGCTCATAATGGAACAGAAACAACAACGCATCGAACAGGAGTTTTTGCGTCGGTATATGACAATGGATGAAACTTGGATCCACCACTATACTCCGGAATCAAATCGGCAGTCAGCTGAGTGGAGAGCAGCCGGTGAAAGTCGTTCGAAGCGACCAAAAACTCAACAATCGCCCGGGAAGGTTATGGCCTCCGTATTTCGGGATGCGCATGGTATAATATTCATCAATCACCTTAAAAAAGGAAGAACCATCAATAGCGAATATTACATAGTGTTATTGGAGCGTTTGAAGGCAGAAATTGCAAAAAAACGGCCCCATATGAAGAAGAAGAAAGTTTTCTTTCATCAGGACAATGCACCGTGTCACAAGTCGATGGTAACGATGGCCAAATTGCATGAGTTGAACTTCGAATTGCTTCCGCACCCACCATATTCTCCAGATTTGGCCCCAGCGACTATTGGCTGTTCGCAGCCCTCAAAAAGATGCTCCAGGGAAAGAGATTTGGCTCCAATGAAGAAGTGATTGCCAAAACTAACGCCTATTTTGAAACCAAAAATAAATCGTTCTACACGGCTGGCATAGAAAAGTTAGGAAAGCGTTGGAATGGATGTATCGCTCTTGAAGAAGATTATGTTGATGAATATAGAAGAATTTTGGCAAACAAATGTTGTTTTAGTAGTTAGTCCCGTGACTTATTGATCGACGTGGTAGATAAAAATTGTAAAAAAAAATATTCATTTATGAACACAGATTAATATTTAGAAAAAAAAGTGATAAAAATATTGTATTCTAAATAAAAGTATTTTAATATCTTTAGTACATTCCTACAGTACTTTTTAATACCATATTAATGGTGTGTATATGTTGAAGAGTGTGGTGGGGAGACAATGTTCTCTCTGGCCCCGTTATTTGCGCCTTTGGCTTAGAACCACTAGCTGTCTGTGGTCGTACGAATTACAATAATTATCATACCGCATACAAAAATGTGATAATAAACTTCGTAGACGCACTCCTAATCTTACTAAGAACTTTTTAAAATTTATTTTGGCTACTTTGAAAGAATCTTAAGAACTTGATCAAGATGGTCATTGTAGTAATAACATAGTTACGAGTACTATATATGGACATTAGATTGTCTCGTGATTTTTTTTAATATAAATTTTCAATAAAACACACTTAATTCGTAAGAATCAAAATCTTACCTGATAAATCATATTGCGTACAACCGGTTCTGGAAAATGTCTCTCCCTATCCTTGATCAGTTGGTAGAGATTCTCTTTCATGTATTCAAAAACAAAATATAATACATCATTTTCTCTTATTACCTCCTTAAGTTTAATTACATTAGCGTGGCTTAATTTTTTTAATGACTGAAATAAAAAAAAACAACATGAGTTTTATTCAAATGTTTTCGTATCAATGTTTAGCAATCAATAGCATCACTGAATATTAAAAGTTCTTCAAAAGTGCATTTTGTATACTTATTAAAATATATAGCATTTGAATATTATATAATAGAAAGCATTTAAACGTTTTAATGTGTTGGGAAAGACTAACAAAATAAATATTGTATTTATATATTAAATTAATGGAGAATGGAAAATAGTAGAGTATGAAAAAATGGGAGCAAATGATAGGTATATATTATATTATTATATATTAATCATCTTCCAATAAATATGTTAGAGCGCAGTCATAGAATAAAGCAACATGCATGCTAGAGTGCACTCATAGAACAATGATGCACAGAATTTGATTCCGACCCCGTGTGTTCATATGCAATATATGGGTGAACATTGAAAGATTGGAGCAAGTTGAAGAATTCTATTTGTGTATTTTCTCAGAAGATGATAAAGTTAAGAATTATATTGAATGGCCTGTAGCGATAGAAAATAAAGTCAATGGAGCACTTAATTTATACCTGAACTAGATAGTGTCAAAATCTGTCAAGATGATAGTCCACAAGAGTATATAGGTGCCAACTTTGATGTATAGGAATGAAATGTGGAAAAATATTGAAAGGAGCTGAATCAATATTGTAGAAAGGTGTGCACTGAGACAAATACATGGAGTGACAATGTAAAACAGAATACGGAAAGAAGTGATTAGGGATGAATGTGAAATTAAGACTGGTGTGTTGAGTAAGATGACGAAGAGCGATCTGAAATTATTTGGGCATGTAGAACAAATGAAGGAAGAAAGCTTAACAAAACAAATGTATAGTGCAAATGTGAATAGAAGGCGTGGTTGAGTAAGACCTAGGAAAGTGTGGTTGGATCAAGTGAATAATATTTTGAAAGGAAACGTGGAAAGTCAGAAAAATCAAAGTAGTTGTTTTTCGAAGGTATATGGATGTATGATAGAAGTGGTGAATATATGTGCCGAGATAGGAAAGTCTGACGCTCTGTCCCTTCTGCCTACCCTGGCAAATAAATGGTACGATTAACTTATTCTATTCAGGTTTCCCATTGGTTGAAATGGTCTTTGCTCATGTGTTTTTCGTAGCGTTATGACTTCTCAAAATTCAGAAATGTAGTATCGCCAATTTAACATAAAACCATCGGCACATTTCACCTGTCTTGTTGTTAAACCATTTGGGTACACTTTCCCACATACTCGTATTAAGAATCTCTATCATTCAATTTAATTCAGAAAAACATGCTATCGCTATATCGGGTGCCCAAACCTTCAATTGATGTGTCTATATAATACGCCCGGAAGCTAGGGTCACAACATAATATGAAACATTTTTCTTTTTCACTAGGATAATGTATCCTTGTGAAGGAGAGAAACGTTACATAAAAAATGTAACGTTTCTCTGACTGCCAAACAACTTTAAGAAAACAAACGTTACAATCTAAAAACGCATGTTATCAAGAAGCTAAGTAAAAAAATAATAATAACGACCCTACTTTAAATTCCTATAAGGATAAAGTGCCAGTGGCGTAGCGAGTGGAAAGCGAGGGGGGTGGGCGAGAGCAGTTGTATTGGGGAGCAATGAAAACTTTTCCCAAGTTTTGATACACCCAGTAGGCCTCAGAATCTTTTTGTATCCACAATGCCTGTAGTTTTTGTTTTCGCTCGCACTTCGGACATGAAATCTGTAAAAACTACTTGAAGTTTAAAACAATGTATCGACTGATACTGATTTTTTTTTGTCTTATATTGTTTATACTAAATAATAATTATTATTTTTAGTATATTTAATACTTTAGCGCATTCGTGGTTCATTTCGTTTTATGTATACAGTAACAATACGAGTATACTCGTATGTTACTTGTAAGTGCAAAGATATATTCAAATTTGTGACGACCATGGTCTAACGATCGTTCACGCTAAGGAAGCGAACACCCAAGATTCACTTCCGGACTGGTTTTATTCTAAGACCATTTTACATCTGAATTTATGTTTGTATGCACCACAAGGTCCAAAAGATTATGGCTTGAACAAGTTAAAGCGTCTATGGACAGTTACCACGGCCACGTAAATCAGGCGATGTCACGGTTAAAATTTGATACCTCCACCCTCGGAAGTATGTCAACTAGAGCCGAATTAAGACGTGTTGTTTTGTTATATTCTGAAATGTTAAAAATTGAACATCGCGCGGTTGTCAAGTCTCTTTCAAAAGAAAGGAAAATATGTTAAGATGCTGTCTACAGTTCGAGGATGACTACCATAATGGCAATACTCATTATATAATATATTTTTCCCTTCAGCCTGCAACAAACCAGCAGAACTACACCCAAACTACTGCCGCAAGTTCTTAACTCAAGAGATGCGGTGTCTTCCTCTACCTAGTTTGTCATTTATTTTTCATTGGATGATTAATTGTGTTATAATGTATCTTGTGCCTCTCATTATGCGACCGAGATGCTTGCAGTTTACGAACCTTCACAATTTTAAGCGGTTTTCAGTCCTTATACATACGAGCAAGCGCTTTCGTATTGGTGACACAATCTGTTAAGGGAATCTTCAGGAAACGACTATAGATCCATACGTAACAGCCTTGATCCTACGTTATCTTTAAGAGACACCAAAGTAGCGTTCTACAAAATTCTGTCTATCAAAAGGCTGATCAGATTAAATCTGTCAATCGTTTTGGAACTTTTATCTCCTTGCCATCAGAACTTTGAATATGCACGGGCGCCCGCAGGCGCTTTCCACCCCCAAAGTGGCTGACATCATAGTCGATCACGAGGGATAATAGCCTCGCCTAGTCTATCGCAGAGGTTTTCAAAGTGCGCGCATCGGCACTTTAGGGCACCACCTAGAGGTGCGACGGGATATTCGAAAATTTTAATACTTCCAGGCAATCTTAATTCAATGCGCCGACGCACGGTTACAATAATAGGAATTGACATTTAACTGAGGCATCGCAAATCACTGTGTCCATATACAATAGTATTAAACTTAACCGTTTCAACAGCGCTAGCATAATATGAATAACTGCGAATTATCTGTGGCCTGCAGTTACTGTCATATGGTACTAAAATGTCGATAAAAATTCTTTGCTGATTGCTAAAAGCTCAGCGAATTCTGGTTCTATTTGCGACAACTTACCTCTGCAAAGCTAGGTTTTCGGTGGTACCTGTAATAAAAACCAAATATCGCTCAAAACTCAAAGTGAAATGAGAGTAGCTGTGTCTGGTTTAATTCCAAGATTAGAGAAACCGTGTGGTGTACAACAGGCTCACACATTCCTCTAATTGGTATGATTTTTTTAGGGTGCCTTGAAAAAATCATTATGCACCAAGGGCGCGGTGAAATGAAAAAGCTCAAGAAGCATTGACCCATCGTATCGTATATTAAATTTGAATTTTGTGTTGTGTGACCATTTTACTTCCTCGTATCTATGTTATATTTCACCAAGGGCTTGATCGTGTAGTTTTAAAAAAAATTAGGTATCGTATTATATTATCGCATTACGCTTTCGTATGTATAGTAAAATCTGGCCAGTTAATCCCCCGTGTGACAATCTTTTCCAATTAAGAAGAAGACCTGACTGGATTCCTATTTGAATAGAATTTGGTACCAACGAGAATCAAGTTCGCAGTCTCGGTTTATAAGACAGGCGCCTTACCAGCTAGGCTACGGAGGTCGTCATTTATAATGTATGTATTTGTACCGTGACCTGATATATATAGCCTTTTTAAAATAAACCATTTGTAACTGGAGTGACACCTCAATGTTCGCCCACTGGTAGAAACCATAGGAGACACAATTAATATAATTGCGACGGAATATTAAATTAGATACGTGAATCGCAGACCATGTTGAAAGTCTCTTTGTGTTTATATTTTCACGGTCGATCGCACAGGTAGGAGGGGTTGATTTAACCCTCCATAGTTCAACATAAAGGCGTTTGAGAATTAAAGTTCCTGGGAAGTTGGTAATTAATATCCATAATACTCGTATATAATTGTGTATACACAAAAAGAAAAATGGTGTTGCTAGTGAATAATATGTGGACTCCGTGGCCTAGTTGATAAGACCCTTGTCTTCTAATCATAGGATTGCGGATTTGGTTTTCATTGGAATCCAGATTAAAAAAAGTTCTAGCATAGTCTAGTTTTCCCTTAAGGCCTCTTATACATTTTTCTGGTATATTAGATGGCAATAGGCTCGCGAGGTTGTACACCATGCTACGAAAGTGGCATACAATACTAAACCTTGCTTTAGAGAGCCTTGAATAGACTCAGAGCAGGGTGACTATATGAAAGGTGAACATCCAGATATGAAGTTTTTTTTAAATAAAGTAGCACTGCATGTGACTGTGGGGCAATACAGGACTATACATAACACATAATAACATGCCCGAAAACCGAGACTACATGAATACAATGATAGGGCGGGGCGATCTACGAGTGTGTTGTCTCTGCACTGTCACTGGAAATACGTGGCAGAATTAACAATTGATGGTCCGGACACGGAAATTAATGAATGATTAATTAATATAATGATTTATTACGGCTACTTTATGATAACATGATGTTAGCGGATAACGAAGAGGAATTACAGAGTTTGATAAGAAACTGTACGAGAGCTGCGAAGAGAAAGATCTAAGGATGAATGTTGCAAAATTCAAAGTCTTGGTGATAGAAAATTAAATGCGATATATGGGTGAAGAAATTCTGCATAGTATTTTCAAAGATGATGGAAGAACTACGAGATATATCGAACGACGTGTGGCGAGAAGAAATTAAGAAGAAACTAATTAAAAAAGAAGAAACTAAGTCCACAGAGCACTAAAACATATATACTTGAACTGGACAGTATCAAAATCTCCTAAGATGATGATAGTCCACAACAGTATTCGAGTACCAGGCTTGTTGCATGGAAGTGAAATGAAGAAGTGGAAAGACTGAAAGTAGACGAAGAAATGCTGTAGAAATGCGTAGACTGAGAATACATGGGGTGACAATGTAGGAGAGAATACGGAATGAACTTAATAGGGATAACTGTGCACTTAAGGTTAATGTATAATATTAAGTAGACCAATAAAATCACCCTGAGATGATTTGGGGGATGTAAAACGAAAGAATGAAGAAACACTAAAAAACAAATATATTGTGCAAATGTGAGTGGAAAGCGTGGCAGAGTAAGTGTGAGAATGTTAAACGTCTCAGAAATCGTAGGTATTGTACGAGTAGGTGTATGGCAGTACAATAGGCCAAATATGTATGTCGCGATAGAAAAGTATGGCGCTCTCTGCCTACCCCGATACAGAAACGGCGTTATAGCATGTTTGCGCTTTATGTGAGATTATTTTCGTTAAATCCTTTGTAAAACCAATACGTACCATACATACACCATATAATCTAAGCAAAAAAAACATCCCAAACTTTAATTATTTTAAGGTACGTGTCAAAATAAAGATAACGGTTACTGCTCTAAGAAATATTGAAAAACGAATCGATGTTATTAACACTTTGTATCCCGATTCCGTATTTTAACGTGATAAAACTAGATTTGCGTAGAGCCCCGGTTCCGTATTTTCACGTGATCGACACCTCTTCCAAAAAAGGACATATTACTGGCATCTAGTAAATATTTTTGTAAATAATTCAACCTATAAACAATAGTCTTTCGACTTCTATGGGCAGTACCCAAGATAATGAAAGTATGAATTCATTCATGATGGGGGTTCTGAAGTCGCATCATCAATGTGCAATGAAGTGTCAGACCTTGAAGATTTTAACATACGAATCTGGAGAACAATAGCGGTTTCTGGATCCAAATAGAATAAATAATTTGCAGGATTCTCCAAACAGGTTGATAAAAAGCATATCTATATATGTGTTGATATGTATTCCATCCACTGATAATAGAACCACTCTGCAGAACTTGTAAGGTGTGTGCTAAACACAAGAAGAGAAGTGAGACCATGTACATAGTGTAATATAGCTCTCCATAAAGGAGAATGTTGGTAGATATATGTTTATCTATACTAAACTAAATTATCAAAGTATTTTAAACAAATATATGTTACAAAGTTTCATTACGCTATTCTTAATATTTATTAGATATAGCAATTTTATTAAGCCCTTCACAAAAATCAGAATTCCTCAAAAAAAAGTTGGGCACTGGGAAAGGTTGTTATGATTTTGATCGGGCCTTAATTTTTTAAGACATTTTCTAAGAAAATTATGGTTGAAAAAGGATAAACATGTTCAGCACCAAAGTATAATATAATATTACGAACAGAATAGACTTCCCAAAGCACTCTCGCGTGTTGTGGAACTGTCCGCATCCAATATCCGAGTGAGTGATTTCGCACGATATCTGTATCGATTTCCGAAGGGAAACAGCGGTGACGTCTCTTCACTTATTTATTGAAGAATCGCATGTTGAATACATATTTTATTTATGCCCTGCCTCTATTTAACTCGAATCTTGGACGAACCGATTAAATCAATCGAGTGTTTTTAAAAACCAAAAGGAATTAATAAATTGGATAGAAAATTAAATTACAATCGTTCGGCATTTTTTTCCAGGGGCATGCAGTTATCTCTCCTCCAGCAACACTGTATCTTGGAACGATTAAGGTTCTCTTACAGTGCGATCGTACACTCGTAAGAAAATTGGATTAAGTCATATTATGATAAAAGAGCTGTCTCCTGGAGGATCCTTTCATTTACTGACACCACACCGCATTGATGATATGTGTATTGAATAGGAAAAAAATATATATTATTCATACTAAAGAATGACTTTTTAGGAAGTCGCCAGTTAAAAAAAATGGAGAAAGCTGATAAATTATCTCTAGTCGTCACAAGGTCAGAGTAGCTAATCGGGCTGCTATACAGCTGAATGGAGTTCCTCTCTGTTTTAAGAGACTCTACTTCCCTTATATTCTAACAAAATGTCTGTAAATTGATCTGCGTGGCCACATCGATTGCAACAGGGCGAAGGAGTAAATGAAATGAAAAAAGTTTGCTGTTGAAACTCCCGTGGCTAGTCAGGAAGCTGCTTCTCTGCCAATATGTATATTCTGCCAATATGTAAATTTATCAAAGAATAAACCAACAATGTTTCTTTAAAAAAATTACTTATGCATTGCACTGTCTCTGGATAGAGCGTTATAATTTTAATGTACAGTTTTCAATCAAAACATTGTATTTTATTACATTTTCGTATACAGTACAACCTCGTTGATTTATTGCCACGTATCAATCTCTTCCACCCAACCAGAAATATGTTAAAGAGGCCTTAAATGAAAACAAGACTGAAATCCTTTATAAAAAAATCTGGATTCCAACGGGAATTGAACCCGGAACCCCCGGGCTGCAAGACAACCGTCTTACCAACTTGGCCATGGTTTTTGTACATTAAATAAAGTAGTGTGCATACAAAATTAGTTTGTCCTTTGATAAACATGATATTATTTGAATATTGAGTGCTTTCAGCACATAATTTGTATTCTCAATGAATATTATAGACTCATTATTATTCCCTGGCTGAAAACAGTCTGAATAGAGCAATTTCAAAAAAAATGTGAGCACCACAGTGGCGTGCAATGGGTAGCAAATAAATAGTAGGGAAAAATTCTGCTGGTAAAAGCAATCGTTTTTAAGACTCAGCAGTAAGAGGTCAGAAAACAATCACAAAAACTGTTGAAAACCATGTTTCATTGGATCGGTTTAATTTGTTGTTATTTCAAGAGTTTGTCTATGCCTAATTAGTTACATTTTTTTAAATAACAACACTAATAAGTTCTATTGTTATAATAATAATAAATCGAAAAATTATATAGTGCCGTGTAAAAAGTAGCCTCTTATCGAGGATGTTTCATCTCTAGAATCGAACCCACTGAAAGATTCAAGATGTTGAAAAAAATAAAGAAAGGATAGAAATTTGGCGACTGCAGTCATAGTTCCTCGCATCTGCAGAAATTAATGAAAAATATTGGTTAAGAAAACCGCTGAAAACTTACCAAGGGAAAATTAACTAAGTACATAGAAACCTATTTTTTATATGTGATAGTAAACTCATACATTTTTAGGTGGAGTGTAATATAGGTATGTGTGAAGTGTGCATATATAAACATAAATTTAGATCAATAATCTTGTGTACTAGTTGCCTAATTTTGAATAGACACTCTACCTACACTAGGATGATTTGTACCACCATATCAAAGCCAAAAATGTTTTCATACGAATCCATATAATATGTAGGTGAACACTAAAAATGTTTTTATACGAATCCATATAATATGTAGGTGAACACTAAAAATGTTTTTATACGAATCCATATAATATGTAGGTGAACACTAAAAATGTTTTTATACGAATCCATATAATATGTAGGTGAACACTAAAAATGTATTTATACGAATCCATATAATATGTAGGTGAACACTAAAAATGTTTTTATACGAATCCATATAATATGTAGGTGAACACTAAAAATGTTTTTATACGAATCCAAATAATATGTAGGTGAACACTAAAAATGTTTTTATACGAATCCATATAATATGTAGGTGAACACTAAAAAAACAATGATTGTTAAAGTTCAAACAGAATTAATCAATGTAATTCAAAAACAACAAATCCTGTACAAAATGAAAAAAACCGAAGAGGTTAAAATAATTTCTTTAGGCAGTAAGAATAATCTTGTACAACTTTGAAGAGAAGAGTTAGGGTTAGGCTGCAACAGGTGCTCCGATGTCTGACAATATTAAACTCAAAACATTTTACAAGAAGCAAACGTCGTTATCACATCACCATTTCGCCTTCTGGTGTAGAAAGAGAGAACAAATATCTTCTTCATACTATCTTGATACACACATTTAGCTTCTGCCACGTCTGTACACTTTTTCAAGCATATAATCTTTTTTTCAAATTTATCATCTCCCTTCTTTCAGAATTCGATTAATTTGGTCGGACCACGTTTTCTCGAATACCCGATTAACTGGGGGAAATACACAATAATCGCCTCCTATAAAGAAGGATTGTATTTGAATGCGGGAGTAACCGTGGAAAGGGCAAGATAGGGTTGAAGAATGCATTAAGTACGAACCTTGACCTCTCTGAGGTTCATGGCCTCGTCCCAGGAGTAGTACTTTCGTTTCATCCTCTTGATGGCCACCTTCTCGCCCGTGTCGCGCCGCTGCCCCAGCACCACGCTTCCGTACGTGCCATCCCCCAGCTGGTTCAACGTGATATACCGGTTCATTCTGGCTGCCCGGTCCGGCCCGCCTAACCAGCGATCAACTCTTCATAATGGAATACTAGAAAAAAGAACCAAACATATATGACAACAGCATTGGGAAAATCGTGGGTTTGTTGGTAAGGCGCTTGGTCTGAGGGTTTCGAGTTTGATTCTAAAAAAAACTTATTTTTTGTGATGGTCTGAGAAAGCGTCCATGTTTCTACATCTCAAAAGAATGTGCGATGAATATGTAACAACACAAAATTAAAATAAGTAAGTCGATATTGAAATATTTGTTGCAGAGGAGATCCTGCATTTCGAAGAAGCAGCTTCGTTCCATCTCCAATCTTTCTTTGATCTCTTGAAACTGGTCCCATTGGCAATTCAGCCAGCATCCCAGATATTTATATTGTTGGACTGACTCAACAATTTTATTATTTATATCGAGAGGTAATCTTGACTGTACTTTCCTTTTAATGATAATCATAATTGTCTTCCTTGGTATGTTCATAATTTCTAATTATTATATAATTTTTAAGAAAATATATAATACTGTAAATATGAATAACGTCAAACTAACAAAAGTTTGTCGACAGTTTAAAAAATACAAATTAATCATGAAATAAAGTTTCGATGGTTCAGAAATAAATAACAAATTATTTGGCAAAATGTTCGATATTTCGACTTTTATGAAAGTTAATCAACACACTAAAATATTTGTAGAGCTCTTTTAAGTATCAGTAAACATGAAGGTGTTCGTAATAAATGGGCATGAAATTTCAGCATAATAAGAAAATTGATTATCCCTATTGAATGCTTAAATTGTTGTCAAACAAATTATAGACATATATTTAAATAGTTTGATTATTTATTTAATAATATAAAAGAAGGACGAGTGAATATTTTAAAATATCAAAGATCACATAAATTTTAATATGCATATTGATATATCTCTGTAGAAGAAATGAAGACAGTTTTCTTATTTCTGTGTTTTGTTAAAATTTGGACTCTTTTATTTTATTCTTTAAGCTAGCAGTGAATTTGGACTGACATTATCTCTCGAATATATTTTTCCACATAGCCTTAACGTATTCTTCAGCTTCCAGTGGCTGAAATATTTTATAATATCGCTGAAAGAAAGAACTCTCCGCAGAATCTTTGAAGAATGTCTACTACCGAAGCCTATTAATATAAGTTATCCATAGAAGACAGTTTCAAGCTATGTGATATGGTAAGACATGAAACATCGACACGAAAAAACAACCAAAATACTAGTAAATAAGAATTGAAAAAATAATAAATCATCGTATTAACGGGTGCAACTCTACCTGACATTTTTTAAATTTTAACTTAAAATATTATGTGTAGAAGTTAGCTTGAATACTATTATCACGATTCATCGTAAAATAAAATATTACTTTTGAGATTAAATATTTTAAAACAACGTTTTAAAAATGAACGTAATTCTAAATGTTTCATCCTTTTATGTCATCATTGTGACCCAGACATCGGACCCAACAATAGCGAGTGCAGATCAATTTTTTTATATTATTTGCTTGTTGTTAAGTGTAAGATTTTCAATGATTAGTAAGAACTGGATACTTAAAGCATTGAATGTGTAACGTTGAATGCGTAACGTTAAATGATATTTGATTATATTGTGTAGCTGCAATATGAGATTATTTAAGTACGAAATATTTTTATTTTGGAGTAGTAAATTATTTCTATTCAATTTGTTGATATCAACAAAATTAACATAAGACTACCAGGAAAAACTTTATTTGGTACATAAGTGTGGTCTAGCAGAATCCCTTTGTGACCGGGAATCCCACAAACTAATCTGAACATCGTAAATTAATAATACATTGTATACTATTTCTCTGAAGTTTTGCCGAGGTCCATAAATAAACTCCCGATGCAGAAACGTGATTGGAGAGCCTTTCCTAGATGATGTAATACGAGTTTCACACATACGAAAAAAAAAAGAAAAAAGGAAAGCACCATGGGAAAATGTTATGTCATCATCATTAATCATGTTAAACTAAGCAGGTCGGTTAGGTCGTAGAACCTTGGTTAAAGCTTAATTTCATGGAATTATTTATGAAATTACATTAATTAATTTGGACGTCAAAACGATATTGCTTAAGTTACTAATTGCAAGTTGCAAGTTGCGTGAGTGTTTCTTCCCCTTCCGAGTAGGAAGTTGCGTTTAAAACTTTAAATATTTAATTGAATTATTCATCAAAGCTGGTAATCAAGTTATTGAATAATTTTGAAGGAATTGAAAACTTCAGGAAAGTGCACATTTTCTAGAATAATGAGTAGATAAAATCAAGTTTGACACAATAATACACGAATAGTTTTGAAATTATTCGTCGTTCAGAACGGGAAAAAAAGGAAATTATCTTTATTCATAAAAATTACAGGACCAGAATTACGAGGATATTTCAAGTTGACACATTGAGGTGAAACGTGAGCTTGGTATAATATTATGAATTTATGGAATGTACGAGTAACGTCGCATGTTCTCTATTAATTATTTTCACTTTTCTTGTATAATAATAATAATTAAACAGCTAAACACATCATCACCCGCTGACAAATATGATCCCTGTTTATATTTCGCGAAGTTGGGATAAAATTGGAGATTAGAAGAATTAGGCTTTGTAGTTACGCATAAGTCGTTCTATCCTTACTTCGTTATTGATTGTAGTAAACTAATACATTTCCATATTGACGGATATAAATTTTATAGCAGAAATTACAACATAAAATAGGAAATACCAAATAGCCTATTGACCCGTATATAATGCTCTAATGTGGGACATTTCGAAAACGTCCCTCGCTGAACCCATTATTCGCAACATGTCAATTACGTCGAAACGTTTAGCCTAAATGTTTACAATCCAGTAAAAGAACAACAATGAAAGGTAGGTGAATAAGAATTAACAAACAAATAACTTGGAAATGGGCGAAGAATTCTTCTCGTGACATATTTAGTGGGCTTATTTAAAAAAATATTTTTCGTTGTATTAACATTAACGATACTACACCACGCGATTTCAATTATATCGAAAATTGAATTATGAACGAATGTAGTGTCTTTTCTCGGTTAACTCAAATATTAAATTATAGTTCAAAGGTAGAGGGCAACACCTACACCCAAAATCCTTGCACAGAAACATGCTTAAATAAAAATTAAGCATCAGTAAGTATTCATTATCTATTATTAAGTCATAAAAAACTTGTAATGATCAATTTAAATTTCCAATAAAAAAACAAGAATGGCAATAAGCAATTAATATGTATTCGCCATTATTTTCAATGCCTTGTAGTTACCATATATACATTTATGCTCTTAGGTATATTTTGCGTAGCATTCTGCTGGTTTTGACGTGAAAAAGTTCCGTCGAACCTGGTCTTTATTAGATAAATTTGTCCCTATAAAATAAAGCGTTTTGTAGTGATCGAGGCAGATAATAACTGAATGGTGCTAGATCTGGTGAATATTGTGGGTGAGGTAGAACAGCTCTTTTTTTCTCTGTTATTCTTGCTGTATGAAGTCTTGTGTTGTCATGAAGGAAAACAACTTTTTCCAATTAACGAGTGCAGAGCGTTTCTCGAAGAAACTTTGAAATACACGTTGCAGCTGCTGGGCGTATAAATCTGCATTAAGTGTCTCATTATGATTTGAAATTCAAAAAAAATAATACCGCGAAGATCCCACCATACATGTCACATTATTTTTCTTTCATGAAGCTCAATTTTTTATTCCGTCTGTGAAGGTTTATCATTGTCAACCCACTGTCTTTTGTGTACAATATTGTCGTGTGGGATCCATTTCTCATCACCAGAGACGATTTTATTAAGAAACGGGTTGTTTCTCTGTCGAGAAAGAAACAATTTGCCTTGTTCATTTTTTTAAAGAGCGTGTGGCCAAACCCATATTTTCCAAGTGCAGTATACGGTGGATTGTGACGTGAGCGCCAGTCCCGGTTCATTCTTCAATGACGTATCTACAGAAAGAAATTTCACAAACCAATTTCGCACTGATCGGTAATTTTGGATCATTCACCATACACACTGCATATTTTATCAGATGTTTCTCTCCTAAGTATTTTTCCCCTGCTTGAACTCCCACAAAATTACGTGACAAATATTAACTTTCTATTCCCCCATTTCACTGACTCATACTTTATTGTTTTAATACGATGTGTATGCTGGCACTGCCGTGAGGGATACTTGATCACTTAAAACAAGTTAAAATTTGTCAAGGAAGACGAAACGTTTTGATCACTAATGAATCATTACAATTTGTTCCCAAGAATGAAAGTTACATATGACTCAACCCGATATATGTTTAATTGCTTAGCAATGGTGTGAAACACATCGATGCTTAAAATATAATAATACCTGTAAATAAAATAAACATTTTGAAAGAAAAACTGATGAAATAAATTTACAATGCGAATGTGAGTCAAAGGAGTAGCATAGTCTTACCAATTATGGCGTATGTGCGTATGTACTCGTATAATCAATAAATATAACTTTGGCAATTAGCCAAGAGTTTTTTTATCGGCGAAAAAAGGGTGTTTTTTTACGTATTCAATACTAACAGTTTTATCTGAAATTAAGGAAAAAATCTAATTAAATTTGATATTGTCATTAGACCACGATTAAAAATAAAAATATTTTGTTGTTTTATCAAAAAATCAATTCGCTGAAATTTGTTATTATGCCGTGACAATGATGACAGACGTATAATCAAGCTTGCGACAGCTCTGCATATTTTATACCATAAACATCGACCAAATAGAAAAGTTGAAGGCGAAAATAAAACTGTCTGATATTCAAGAACTTCGCTTGATCGAAGATAAGGCCGTCCAAGTAGTGAACACTTATATAATAAAATATATTATCAGATGCTTCATTTTAGAGAGAAAAAAATATGTACATATGTGATATGTCAAACTAAAAATTTAATATTATTTTCTGAAACTAATGTCATATTCGTTCGTTCATATTACAATACCTGGAACGGGGAAAATAGTTATGGTTTATAATGTACGAGTAATACGTTTGATAAAATATTTTCATCGTCAATATTCGAATGGTTTACTTTTGAGTAATACACTAGTAGCTAATATTATTTGTAGTTTTGATATATATTTAAAAAAACAAGAGAAACTCTAAATCCTTAACTAACAATAACTTAATACTTTAAAAGCCGATCAAAATCAAGACAACTTTTCCTAGTGACCGGCTTGTTTGAGGAAATCTGATTTTTGTGAAGGGTTTACTAAAATTGCTAAATTTAAGTAAACATTAAGAATATTGTTATGAAACTTTGCATATTTGTTTAAAATGCTTTGATAATTTAGTTTAGTATAGATATATCTGCTAACATTCTCCTTTATGGAGAGCTAAATCATACTATGTACCTGGTCTCACTTCTCTTTTTGTGCTTAGTGCATGCATGCCTTGCAAGTTCTGTCGGGATTTTATTTTTTATCAGTTGATGGAATATTAGGTCTTTACATATGAAATTGGCGTTTTGTTTGGGAGGAACATAAAGTTGATTTTTTTTTAATATAATATATTTATTTAATCAAAATATGTACCATTGCTATCTATGCACTTTTGCCATCTCATAGGTAGTTCATCGATCCCTTTACTAAAAAAACCATTCGGACGGGAATCAATAAAATCTTTGAAGTCGGTTTGGACTGCCCCATCGGAGTTGAATTTTTTCCCTTGCAAGAAGTTATCCAAATTTCGAAAAAAATAGTAATCTGTTGGGGCAAGGTCCGGAGAGTACGGTGGATGTCTTAGACATTCCAATTGAAGCTCTTCTAATTTGGTAGCCGTCTGTTGTGCAGTGTGTGGTCTAGCGTTATCATGAAGCAGCAGTGGCCTAGAGCGATTAACCAGCCTCGGTTGTTTAGCAGCTAGCTTTTCCATCATGGTTTGCAGTTGCTGACAATAGACATCTGCCGTAATCGTCTGGCCAGATTTAAGAAAGCTGTAGTGAACGACACCAGCACTAGTCCACCAAACGCTCACAAGTAACTTTTTTGGAGTCAATTTTCGCTTGGGGCATGGTTTGGCTGGTTCGGCAGGGTTCAGCCATTGCGATGAGCGCTTCCGATTATCATACAGGATCCACTTTTCATCACAGGTAATGATTCGATTCAAAATCCCTTCATTATTGTGCCGGTTGAGTAATGCAACGCAGCAGTCAACGCGCGTTTGTTGATTTGCTTCACTCAATTCGTGAGGTACCCACCTTTCAAGCTTTTTCACCTTCCCAATTTGCTTCAAGTGGATTAAAACAGTTTTATCACTAACACCGCAGCCTGCAGCTAACTCGGACGTGGTTTCATTGATTTGATTTCATTGATTTCATTGTTTCATTTCGTGGTTCAATTCTTCATTATCAACTTTGGTCTCCGGCCGTCCAAGGGGCTTTTTCTGCAGGTCGAAATTTCCAGAACGAAAACGTTGGAACCAAAAACGCACTGTGTTTTCTTTTGCGGCACCGTCGCCATACACATCATTAATCCTTCGAGCCGTTTCTGCAGCACTGGTGCCACGGTGGAACTCGTACTCGTAAATAACGCGATATTTCAAGTTTTCCATTTTGTAAACTGAGTGACGCAAAGAAAAAAAACAATTGAGGAAAAAACAAATTAATTATAATTTTCGAAACACAAATACTTGAGTAAATAGCTGTATAAATTTTAATTTGGAATTCCTAACCAAAGAGAAGATATTTGAGATCAAAGTTGCCAGTACGGCAAAACGCCAATTTCATATGTAAGGACCTAATATATATCAACACATGTTTAGACACGTTTTCTGACATGTTTAGAGGATCTTGCACATCCAGAACCTAAAGACTCAAATTGATCTGCCGATTCCTAAGTCAAAATCTGCAAGCTCTGACACTTCACTGCACACTGATGACGCGACGCCAGACTCTACCATAAATCAGTGTTTGTATATTTTAATTATCAGAGTATTGTCCATATTATTAATCAGGAGACTATCGTTTAAATGTTGAATTGTTTACAAAAATATTTGTTAGATGCTAGTAATGTGTCATTTTTTGGAAGAGGGAAGAGATCATGTGGAAACACGAAACCGGGACTCAACGAAAATCTAGTTTATTACGTTAAAACACGAGATCGGGATACAAAGTGTTAAGTGAATCTATTGTTTTGTTATCAAATTTTACTTTCAGGTTACTCCAGTACGGTTAATATTAGAATTTTTTTATGCCATCATTCATTCGTATGGTACTCTTCAAGACAAATGACTTCATCATGCGGATATATGAAATATTGTGGCTGGGAGACAATATTGTTTTTTGACCTAGTAATCGAGTTTTTGGGTTAAGAACTACAAGAGTAAACAAGTACCTCACAGTTCGCTATTGAATGTGTTTGAAATACTACCAAACATGGGCAGGCAACAAAACTGAAGCGCACGTGATTATTGTTACAAAACGAACTGTTAAACAAGAATGAGACCTTTATTTTTGTATCATCGGGAATCAAACCCCCGAGTGGAAGACCAGCGTCTCGACAACTAGGTCGTGGGGGTCATCGAAAGATTAAAGACTATGTGACTTGGTACTAGTAAAATATCAGTTTTTGTTATCGTGGTGCTGTCTTCTATCAGATGTTGGCCATCATCACGGAACTCCTTAAATTGTTCACTGAAGCCCGAAACAACTCAGTAGAACTGCATCTCGTTTGCCATTATTTTTCTTTGGATAATGAGTTATGTAATAATATATCTGTGGCGTTATGGCAGAAGTTGATATGTCCGTTTTACCTTAGTTCACAGGAGAAGCAATATTAACTTTGATAAGCTGTCAAAATCAGTACAAATAAGCATTTTTTAAGTTTGTCCAAACAATATATATTTTGTTTGGATAATGACTGACACACCAAGTTTTGCCACAACATGCTGAGAAATATTTTCTATAAATTGGGAGAATCAACACAAAATGACAAAAAAACGGACATATCAACTTCTGCCATAACACCAGAGATATATTGTGCCCCTTTATAAGTGAACGAGATACTGCAATTTGCGTACCTTCACCATTTTCAGTATTTGTTGGTTCTTATTTTATTGTATTGTAGTACACTTTCGTTGAATACAGTACAACCTGGCGGTCTCATTGCCATGTGGCAATCTTTTCCAACCAACCAGAAAGACGTTAAACTGGCCTTAAAGGAAAAAAACTGGAATTCTTTTTAAAAAAACCGGGTTCCAGCGAGATTTGAACCCGTAACCTCCGATATGGGAGACAGGCGTCTTACCAACCCACGGAGGTCATCTTATAAATACGACCAGGATTTTCCACATTTGTAAGACGATATGTACAAAGAATCTTGATGATAGATCTGTAGATCCATTTAACATTTTTATTCTTGCAGTGAGGAAGGATATTAAACACAGGTTTTATTTAGATTTCTATGTAATAACACATTTCAAAAAACAAATAACAACAATGAGGAAAATATTTTGTAAAACAAATTATTTACTTAAAAAATAAACCTTTGGACCGATCCTTTTTGTCAAAGTAATTATTAACTTTAAAATTAAACCTTTGGATCGATCCTTTTTGTCAAAGTAATTATAAACTTTCAAATTAAACCTTTGGATCGATCCTTAAGTATTCGTGACACAGTGAAATATTCGCTGAGCTCATCCTTTTGTAAGAACCCGCTCCTCTATTGATCCGTTTTCGTAGCTACTAGCCTTCGCAGATAGTTACTTTGTGATAGTAATACTGTAACTCAGAGGTTTTCAAAATGTGTAGGCAGAGACGGCAGATCGTCATATTTTCCTATTTCGATATACATCTTTAGTCTCTTCAACATTCATACACCTTCTAAAACAAGTTCTATGATTTCTCTCACTTTCTACGTTTCCTTCTTTGAGAATATGATTCACTTAAGCCAACCATACTTTCCTTGATCTTAATCTCAGATGCCATCCATTCACATTTGCATTATATCTGTTTTGTTAGTCTTTCTTCAATCATGCGTTCCACGTGTATAAGCGTACTTATTCTAAACGTATTTCTAAGCGTGCTCTTTTTAATCTTACTAAACACATCTGCCTTAAGTTCATAGTCATCTCATATCATTTAATTATGTATTCTGTCATATATTGTCACTCCACGTATTCTTCTCAATGAACGCATTTCTATAGCATATATTCGGCTCCTCTCAGTCTTTTTCTGAAGTACACATTTCACTCCCATGCATTAAAGTTTGCACCAAAATACTATTATAGGCTTTGATAACAAAACGTCATATTTTAAACTAAGTAAAATGAACAAATATTTTTTTACCGAACTAAAAAGATTAACAACTTTTAAAAAATAGATATAGTTAGCCACGGAATATTTTAATTGTAGTGTGAAAAGTAAATATCACACCATCTTAGCAGATTTTGATACTCTCCGGTTCGAGTATATATATATTTTATTGCCCCATTGACTTTGTTTTCTACCGCTTCATGTAGTTAGATATCCCTCTTAATTCTTCCATCATCTGAGAAAATATAATTTAATTTTCTTTTTTAACAAGTTTTTTTATTTTATAAGTTTTTTTGTAATCGTTCATTATTATTATTTTTTACTTTCCGTGTTGTATTCTACATATCGATATTTTCATGTATCATATTTAAATTATATATTTATCCGAAATTTTAATTTTTTTTTGGAAATACGTTATATTTAGTTTAAAAAATGTTACTGTCAATGAGTGTCGTTTATTTTGTTAGTAAATAAATGACTGTATTTACATTATCTATGTTTTTATAAGGTTCGTTTTTTTAAAGTTACTACACTAACATATTTACTGCTTTAAGTAAATCACGCAATTAATTTCTAACATTTTACTTTAGTACGTAAAAACGATAACCTGCATTTAAAAGTTCTTTGTTACAAATTAATTTGAATACTTAACATATTTTCCAGGAATGTTTAACAGTTAACATTTTGTGTAATGTAAAATATTGGTAAATTTTGCGTAGCAAGAATGACTTGGACGAATATTTTGTTATTGGAATTGCGTAGAAAAATAACAAGTTCACTCTTTACTAGAGAGTGAACTTGCTATTTTTTAAATTAACTATTATATCAACATACTTACATACAATCAACTAATATATCCGGTACGAGGTGTTTTGGCGCCTTTGGCACCCATTCGAAAACACGTCCCACAATAAAATGTCATTTTTTTCCTAAATATCATATTTTCGAGAATGGGTAAAATTGCTATAATATAATAATATGTACTTATTTTTAAATGGGCGATTTTTCGCTGTCTAATAGGAACACCTCTTAGTCTAACAAAAAGTAAAATTGGAGACTTATGGTCACATTCCCACACAATATAAATTGACTGATGAAAATCTTTTTTCAGTTTGTAGGATACCTACCTAGTAAATAAATAATTGTCAAAATAATAAGTGAATTGTTAAAACACAAATAAATTAAATTAATTATTGTTAATAATAAACATACAGGGTCAATGACCGATGAAGCATTCATATAGTGTCACACGCTACGGACAACAACAATGTTTACTATTTTGTAGTATCTGCGACTCGCCTAGCCATCTCCAAATACAAATAAATAATCTACCGCCGATCCATGCGCCAGAGCAAGACAGAATATGTATTGCGAACTGGTTCACTCAGTGGTATAAATTGTCCGCGCGCCGAGAATTAAATATATTATTATTGTCATTCATTCAACTGTCAAGACTTGTTATTTATTTTGCCCGCTGTCCACTTATCGTTTTATATCCGCATTCCTGAGTCTATATTTATTGAATACAAAGCAAGATCATCATGACTTATCAAGATAAGCAATCCGCTATATTGATGACTCTGAACGAGAAGTAACGCAGAATCAACTAAAACGAAGAGCGATGTCGATATCAAAATCATCAGCACGTCCTAATAGGACACACGCTACATTGATAACGACCATCGTTACAAGTTCATTATTAATTTTCAATAAACGCGTAGAAATTCATTTAGTTTTAAATCGAATATTCAAAAGAGTGAATAACGATACCTGACCATACCTCTTGTCCAAAATTAGACCTCAAAATATTTTTAATTTAATCAAATTTCTTTCACTTGATGCTATTCGTCACGGGCATAGATAAAAATATACGGATCACAATAAAAATATTGGAATATGATTTTCAATTATTTTTGCATTTTTCCTTTTCATGTCCGCCGATTTTGGCGCTCTTTACATATTGCACCTGAGGCCAGTGCCCCACTCCTGTCCCGACTTGGATAACAAAACGTCATATTTTAAACTAAGTAAAATGAACAAAGTTTTTTTTACCAAACTATATGTCTTTCTTGTAGAAATCCTGGGACTCTTCAGCGAAAAACTGATCTAAGTGGTTTTGGCAAGAGTTCGACTTTTGTAAATTTACACCTGTGGGAATGTGCAAGGTCCGAACTACGAGTCAATGGTGGATTAACTTAAACATTCCAGCTAAGTTGTAACAATTTTTACCAAGTAGCCATAGAAACGTGTGATCTGGCGAGGTTTTGTTGCATACCGCTTTTTCTATTGGTCAGCCCTGACCTCTTCTTATAGATCGCTTGCATCAATTTGGCCAATTGTGATCAAATTTTATTAGAATCAATATTTTGGTTTAGTGGCAACAGCTTATAATACTCGTACACGATACCTTTCCAATCCTACCAGATACATAGCACGACCTTCTTTTGGTGCATTCCAGCATTTCGTCTGTGCCAGATCATTTCGCTATGATCATGATCTTTTTAGACTAACGTTGAAAATAATCAAATTTTGCCTCTCTAAATCTCCAGACCCACTTTATGTAAGTTGGATCATTTAAAATGTTGGCTCCGTACACAGTACAAATTCGTTTGCTTGCGACGCGTTTTTACCTTTTCGGAAGTAAAAAACGTAATATGACAAGATGTATTTTTTTTCTGTAAAGTTTAAAATCTCACAAAAAAGGCTAGGGCTCACCGATCACAACCATTTATTGAAATGACCAGTTACTTTTGAAATACAGTGAAACCCCGTTTTAACGTGCCCGGAATTCACGTTTTCCCGCTATTTGCGTTGTTTTTATAATCCCGTTTTATTTTAGTACATTTAGTACCCGATTTTACGTTATTGTTTCCCGCAATTTACGTTTGAAATATTTAAAATGCAAATCAATTTATAAACATATTTAATTAAATGCGCGACGATTTAAAATATTTGAAATGAATATTAGGAAGCAGAAATATGTTGTTTCTATTGATAGACACGTGTGCACCTGCAGCGCTCATGGTCAAGGTTACACGAGTCGTATAATACGATGCAATTGGTGGGAAGTTTAGCGAATTAGAGGCAGGCAGACTGTATAGGCAGGTCAATCTGTACTTGTGTTTTAAACGTGTCGGTCGTGTACATACAATTTCAATTGTCGTGTGCCAATTTACATTTCTTTTAATTTTTCGTTGAATCCCTTCAAAGAATGTCTCAGCAAAGAAAAACATTATCGATTCAAGAGAAAAGGAAAAATCTCGAAAAAGTGAATAAACACGTTGGTTCACGTGTTTCGCTCGCGCGTGATTTGGGGGTACCCATTACAACTTGGGCTACGATAATAAAAAATCCCAAATCGATTGAAAAAAGTTTTCCAATTTGCGTGATTATCTAAATAAAAAATAATTTTCCATTTTAACCCCGAATCTACGTTTTCTCTCCAAATTCGTTTTTTTATCAGTCCCTTCAAAAACGTAAAAACGGGGTTTCACTGTATATATAATGTTTATTTTGCTAAGTGTATAACGGATCGAAATAGCGATGATAAGCCACCAAGCGGGGAATATGGGATGAATATATGTTATAGCCATATACTTGTATATATGATATATAAGTGTTGCTTGTTTCTTTTTATCACCCTGTCCGAGTAGTCAGAGAGGACAGAATGTTAGATTTTCCTATCGCGACGCATATCTTTCACCTCCTCTACACTTACACCCGTTCTTCTACAGCCTCCTACGATTGTTTTTACTTTTACATTTCCTACTTTAAAAATATCATTTACTTGATGCAGTCTATCATACTTTCCTTGGTCTTCCTTCCTCCCCCACGTCTTCCATACACATATGTACTGTATTTTTGTTTGTCTTTCTTCATTCATTCGTTCTACATGCCCAAACAATCTCAGAGTGCTCTATTTCATCCTAATTGATAAATCAGTCTTAAGTCCACCTTAATCCCTAATCACTTCACGCAGTATTCTGCCAAATATTGTGATCCCATGTATTCTTCTCAGTGTACCACTTTTATTCGTTACTTTTAAATAAATAAAATTGATTGATCGAGTTTTATAGTAAGTTATATTAAAAATTCCTCTATTTTGATTCTAAAAACTGTGATACGCTACTTTATACTTTGAAAGACGTTATGTTGGCATTCCAACTATAGTATTCTCGAATCGATTCGTCGTGATTTCCGTTTCTGAAGTCATTATTTATGCAAACCTGGATGAATTGCACATTTTACAGAAGCGAGGATAGCCCAACAAAGAGTAATACAAGCATTGCACTTCCGTGAGCCGTTCTTTATATAGCAGAATATAGTACAAGGCGACTTATTGATCGAGGAATTAATATATACATTATGCAGGTTATGTAAGACCTACAATTATTTCTTACGAGAAAGTCCTTTACTTCGTTTGCATTTATTAGCATTTTATTTTAATAATTGTAGCATTAAGGACAAATAAATTGCCATACACAATATACCTTCTGCTCTAAGATTACAAATGAAATTCTGCGTCATTAAAAATTCTCGATGAGAGAAATTAACACTCGCTCATTTCCTGCATATTTATTTTTTCTTTATAGCCTATTCTCGATGACTTCAAATAAAAAAATGTAGCTCTTTTGAAAATGGTTCTTAAATGCGATTATCGCTGTGACTTATTTATTTATTTATAAAATAAACGAAGTTAAGTGTCTAATGACATTATCGCAGTTACAATTATAAAACAAAATAGTACATATGAACCTTTTCTAAGAAACTATTCATTCAGGATACACATATCTTTCAAAATATGATGCATGAAAATACTATGGTACCTATATGTAGTACAACAAGGAAAAAAATATATATTTACATACATACCATCACGCCGTTTCATTGCTTAGTAGGCAGAGAGGACAGAGCGCCTAACTATTCTATCTCGACGTACATATTTCGCCTCATCCACACCCATACAGATTTTCCTTACTTTTCATTCCTTTATAATCTCCCCTTGATCCAACCATATTTTCTTTGATCTTCCTCTATCACACCTTTAACTTTCATTTGTACCGTATATTTGTTTTGTTAATTTTCATTCATTCGTTCTAAATGCTCAAACCATCTCACAGTGCTCTTCTGCATCTTAGTTAATACATCAGCCTTAAGTTCACATTCAAACCTAAGCAATTAATTCCGTAGTTTGTCCAATACAATTAATTAAATTCAAGCAATCCATTACTTGAATAGGAAAATATAAAATTTCTCTCAAGGCAACGAGAATACAAAATTATAACAAAATTAAATAGTGAAAAAATATTTGAGATAAATTGGAATAACCAGTCTGATAGTCAAGCATAAGCTCAACGAAATTCAGGAGAAAGGCTCTCCTGAATTTAACAATATGATCCTAAATTTAAAAAAATCCTCTTTGTATTAGTAAGATTTGAATTATGTATCTAGAAGGGTTTAAGAACAATTCATTTATGAAAAAAATCCTAAAATTCAAACTTCTATCCAAGAGATCAAAGCTGCAACTTTACAATACCATAATTAAACAAGCAGTCGAATAAGGAGCCGAGTCATGCACCATGACTTTTAAGGAAAAATATTGAGTGATATGGCTTTAAAACAAGGTGTTGCCATCAACCTGCAGTTTTAGCAAATACTTAAGATATCAAGAAGCAATACGAGTAGAGCAACCGTTCCTTGTCTACACAATCTCGGATCAGCTTTGATCGATCATATTCATAGAGTAGACGATCAAATAATGATCAAACACTTATGGGAGTCTAAACCTTTAGGATGCAAAACCGTTTGATCGGCCCAGGCAAAGACTAGAAAATAAACTCTGGATGTTGTATACAGTACAATACAATGAAAGTGTAATAACAATACAATACAAAGTGGCGAAACATATCTTTGATACTTTCAAATCAAGTAAAATGTGGGTTGAGTCTTTTTGCATAATTCATCTAACATTTATTTACAGTGCAGTGATATCTTAAATATTTTTACATCATCATCGATATTAACATCGAATACTATTCGCTATTTTTAACTTCCTAAAAATACTGCTGACATAAATCGTACGCAGAAAACAAGTATTACATATAAGCAAAAATATAGATTCATTGAACAAGTTCAACAAAAGAAATAGGTTCATAATAAAATACTATTGCTTACTCGAATCAAAGAAAAGGTGTGGTGGAATGGAAAAATGAATACAATACACACAGAATAATGATAAAACTTTCATCCAAGTATTGGACAACATTAAAATTTTAAATAGAGGCTTATTTGGATGTCTTGAAAAAATACTGTATTTTTTTTATACGTGATGTTATTTAAAATTTATTTGCTTATTGATTAGTTTATGATGGCTACGTAAAATAAATACTCGTAGTTCTGTCTGAAACATCTAATTTAAAATATATTGATTCAATATGATGAAAAATGATTTGAAACAAGTGGTTTTGACGCAATGGCTAAGCAAGGGGTTTCTGCGTTCGGTGACAAGACAAAATCTGCGCCCCCTTGTACAAAATGTAAGCAAAGTTTCGTTTGGGAATAAGGTGGAAGCCGAGATGCCAAAGTAAAGCTTGTACATGCATTTTAGCTTGTACTATGTTTTATAGCATACATCATAAATCATAATATTCCTTTTTTATATTTTTAAGTGTGTTACAGATATTGGATACGTATAACAAAGTGAATGATGAATACGCTCAATTATGAAATATACTAACAGTAGTTATTTAGTTCAAAATTATTGTACAATATTATCCTGTACACCGCGTTAAAAATCAAATTCCACGAATCCTGTGCGCGGCACAATTTCGGCGCTTTTTAATTTCTAAGTTTAAACGCGTATTTTGTTTAGAACCACTGATATTTGATTACAACACCAAGTAAACATGACATTCACGTAATTTTCTGATAATAAATAATAGTCATTACTCTTAAGGAGACTCATTAAATAAAGGAGATAAACTAAACATTACGTAAAATACACAAAGGAATGCTACAGATCAGATCACAGGCGTTTGTGCTTCACGCGAGTAACACGTTTAAAAATGGTATTAGAACTAATTATATTGTTTCAATTTTCAAGTAGTTTACATGTACGAAGTGCGAGCGAAAGTAAAAAAAAGATATATTTTTTGTAATGTTTGATAAACAAAAGTTCGAAGCTGACAAAGCGTGCCAAATATTGAGGAAAAAGCTTTCAAAAATAAATTTCCTTAGGTCCCTCGACTTTGTGCTTTCCCTTCTACTGCATCGAGGACAACTGCGCCGGCCACCCTAAGCTACGACATTGACGCTCGCAGAGTAGGCCAAGTATACGTCGTATCGTGCTTGTATTATTATTATTAGACCTATACACTGGCATGACAGACACGAGTTAAATATTGGGCGTGTAACATAAATGGCTGCGATTCAATTAAGTTTCATACCTAGAGCTTTAAAGCTACTATAGCGTTATAAAAAATGTGGCTAACTCCAACAAATACTGCTTTCACTACGCCCCCAATGCCATCCATAGTTTCCAATCTTAAATATTATAAAATCCAATTATCTTTCTCAGCGCGGACTCTCTCCGATCTGGTGGTGGCAAAATTCTTTTTATTTAAACGCATCACACATCATCTTTTGAGGTTCGCTCGGCTCGACTTTGGAACGTTTTTCCTAACTCAATCAGACGTGCTTCATTCTTGTCGACATACGATTTATCTCAAAACATTCCTCGTTCTTAACCCCCATACAAATCCTATCATAATCTCAATTTTCTTTGAGATTTGTCGTTTATGTTTTGTTACTTTTTCTCAAATATTATATTTCTTTAATATATTTGAGACAGTCATGGATACATATACTCATGGAACAATAGCTGGTTAATTGGAAGAAATTACTTTAAAGCAATGAATCCTCCAGATGTATTTGAATTCAAATGTAAAATAAATAGTAATTTCATCATTACTATCGGAACCGTTATGTTGAGTATAATTACTTACTATTTTTAGGTTTGGTCTCTAGCGGATCCTGGATTGGTTTTATTTTCCGATTTTCGTCTAAACTTGTTTTCCTAGTTCTACTCGTAAGTAGATGTGTAAAATATCACAAATCTTAGAAGAGATCTGTACTATAAGTAGAATATTGTGTCGTGTCATGAAACAACGTTGTTCTAGTCCGAACAATAACGTGTAGTTATCGTAAACATATAGTACATATTTACAATAAAGCCGTTTCCCTGTAGAGGTAGGCAGAAAGGCAGCGTGGCAGACTTTCCTGTTATGACAAAGATCCCTCGCCTACTAAATATTCATACATATTCTCATACAGCTTCTTACATTTATTATTTTCAAAATTTCATTTAATTCATTGTCCTCTATCACACTTATGCTTGCATTATGAATTTGTTTAGTCAGTCTTTCATTATCCATCCGTTTAACAGGTCCAAATCACGTCAACGAGCTATTTTTCACCCTACTTAATATATCAGTTTTTAGTTCATATTCATTCATAACAAATATATTTCTTATTCTGCCATACCTATCATTGATTTTTCAAGTCTACGTTTCTGTTTCGTCCACGTAGGTATCGTAATCATATAATAACATTTAAGAGAACAAATACTTAGAAGTACTCGTACAGCCGTGAACATGGCTATAAGCGTGATCAGCCGTGAACATAGATATTTATTGAAAAATACAATATCTTGGATATTTGTAGCTGCTGGTTACGGGTATTTAATCCCTATTACTAATAAGTCTAGAATGATAAAAGGTATAGTTCTGAGTTTTTCAATCTTTTTTAAAACCAACACCCCCTTGAAGCATCTTAAAATAAGTGAAAATCCCTTAGATAAACAATGGACATTTTTATTATTGCATCGTGGAGACGTTTAAAAACGCGTTCAATAATACTATTTTTTTTGTTTTGGTGAATTGTGATAGTTTTAAAACTATCGCTATCTAAAACAATTATAAAATCCGGAATAAACATAAAAAATATATTGATATGAGCCTTGTGCTCAACGATTTTGCACGAGTTCTTCTTCTATATTTAGTTGCAATTTTGTAATAAAAAGTCTCAAATCACCACGACTCTTAGCCGATTTCTTTTGCAGTAAATATCTAACTTACGAGGTACGAAGACACAAAAGTTATTAATAAAAGCATTTGTGAGAAGAATGACGTTTACAGGTGAGCTCAAGTTACTGGAATATTTAATCCATATCACATTGACCTCCTTGAAAATCCTAACGCCCCTAAAATGTAAGCCTCAACACCCCCAGCAAATGCGCAACCTTAACGCTCCCTGATAATTTTGTAAACCTCAACGCCCCCGAAAATTAACATAATCCCCAAAGGATTGAATTTCCCCATTTGGGAATCACTGGTATAGTTATTTTAATTTCACTGAGTGATTATACTCGTACGATAGTAAATAGGATTTTACTCGTACGATAGTAAAAATTCGACGGAAACGGGTACTAACTAGAAAAACTGTTTTCATGTGCCAACACAATCAAAAGCGGGACAAATTTTTATTGGAGGACGTCTGTTAACCTTCCTTTGAAAACCTCACAACGGTGAACTTGTTTGTTTTTCCTTACGCTCAACTTCCCAAATTAATTGACCCTGTATGTTAGCTGACGTCAACGCTAATGTGAGAATCATTTTTATCACCAAATTATCTTCCGCCGATAGAAATCGGAATATAAAGCTAGTTTATTCATATGTTAGTCATCGGGTATTTACTAAATGAATTAAATTACAAAGCCTATACAGAATAAACCCTAAAAGCTTGTAAAGGAGAAAGGTCAACAATAATAAGGTATTTGTGATAACGAATCGATTCACTACATAAATGTTATTAAAAATTAATTTGATCTCATCTAATAATATGTCGTATTCATACAAAGGCTTTTGGTTTCATTCTTAATGGTGACTAAATTGCCTAGATCAAACAATGAGCAAGTAAAGAAAAGACAACAGGATACTTTTTGAACATTGTATTCAATATGCTCCAGGACTGGGAAGGGTGAAGACAGGTGGTGCACCAAGTTCCAGACATAGCGAAAATTCCAGGCATAGTCAACAAGGTTATTGTTACCTTGCAGCACGATGTTGTAATACCAAACATGTACGATACAGCAAATAATCATTCAACATGTTTGTCACCAATACAGACATGTTGACGACATACGAATGAATTGCGTAGGGTTTTTACAAGAAGATGTTAACTTTAAGAAAGCAAATCTCGACGACCTCCGTAGCCAAGTTGATAAGACACCCGTATTTCTTCCAGCCCGGAATCGTGGGATGTACACATTCGAACTGGCTAAGGACATATTGAAGAGCGTGGCCAGGAGACAATATTATCATCAGCCCCATTAATCGAACCTTTGTACTCTAGAACTACTGGAGTAGAACGGAACTCGTAGTTTGTCATTGCGCTTTTCGCAACACTGCCACACGTTAAGTAAGATGCACTTCTAGGCATGCGAGTTTTGTGACCAGACAAACTACTTTAACATTGCGCTTTTCGCAACACTGCCACACGTTAAGTATGATGCACGTCAAGGCATGCGAGTTTTGTGACCAGACAAACTACTTTAACAGTCTGGGATAATTATTTTTATTTATTTATTGCGGGTACCATTGATTATCGAACCAAAAATCTTCGGGTTGAAGTTCAACGTCTTACTGACTAGGCCATGGAAGTCATCATAAATAAAATATTATACACGGCCTAAATGTAAAATATTCAGACCGTGTATAACATTTTCGATAGCTCAGGTGTATTTGACTGCAATAATGATATTGTATTGTATTATAGAATGTACATAAATAATCAAATCGTCGTGCAAAGCGCAAACTATACCATTTTGTTGCTATGGTTTGTTACTGTTGTAACAATAATATTGTTTGAACTTTAAATATTGTTGTGAACCAACATATTAACAAATTTTAATATTATTCGTTTTAAGTATATTTGTTTATGTGCCCCATTGACTTTGTTTCCTATCGCTACACGCTGTTGAGTATCACTTATAACACTTCAGTCGTCTCATACAAATTACTTTTATACCTTGAAATACACCGGTTTTTATTTTCACTCAAATGAAAACTGAAGTTTTAGGTAAGTATGTTTTATTTTATTTTCACAAGTGTATTCATTTTCTCAACCACATTATTTTTACATTGTGCAAATGTGAGTAGAAGGCGTGACAGAGGAAGACCAAAGAAATAATAACAGTAGTAAGAGAAATCGTAGGAGTTGTATCAGTGTGGAAGAGGCGAAATATGTTTGTTGAGATAGGAGCTCTGTACTCTGCCTATCCCGCATGGAGACGGCATGATTGTATACATTTATTACTAATCAGGACAGGTTTATTATCACATATGTACAATAAATATCATCACGCCGTGTCCCTTGTGAGGTAGGCAGAGAGAACAGATCTCCAAACTATCCAAGCACACACATTTCATCTTCTCCACATTCACACATCTCGTCAAGCACAATATTCTATTATTCATACCTCTTACTTTACCATTCGGCTGAACCAAATGGAGGTCCAGCCATATTTATTATCACAGTTTTCTCATTTTCTTTTCAGTACAGATTCGCTCGATACACAGTATAAAACTGTTATCTTAGCAGATATTGTCACTGTTCGATTCGAGTTTATAAACATTGGTTTTGATAATCACAAACGAAGAAAAAATGTGAAAAAAATTTCAAACATATTTTTTTTTCCAAAACGTAACGTTTCATTTCATTCTATTATATTATAAATTCAATAAATAAACAAACATTTAAAAAAACTACATGTAGGTATTGAGTCATTCGCTTTTATGTTCGTATCGTGTGCTTAATGTGTAATTTATGGTCTTCAAGCTTCAGTATAACAGCGCACAAGAGATTTAGTTTAAAAAAGAATGGTAATGGTAATAATCCCGATTGTTAGATACCATAATCCCATAATAGTTATTATTGCTCGTTCTTTTTTTATATTATTTGCTAACGTTACGTAAGTGAATTCAGTGGCGTAGTGGGATAATTTTTATCAAGCATGTGCCGAATTTACGAAAATTTAAATTTGCCTGAATCACTAGTAATTTCCATGATGGACATTTTCGCAGCTTAGAGGAGAAACTTAGATAAAGTTTTGCAGCTTAGATAATGAACCTTTTAAGCCCTGTTTTTTTCTTCAAATTAAGAGTTTTTCTATCTTAAATTTCTATAACTGTTATATTTGTTAAATCCATAAAATATTTATCAGGCAAAATAGTAGACATAAAATGTGACGAAGTATAGTCAAATAATTAATTATATAATGCGGTAACCATTCTATATAAGGAATCGACTATTTTAATTTGATTTACTTATTTGAAAGTGTGATTGGATCAAGCGAACGATATTATGAAAGAAGGAAACGTAGAAAGCCAGTTAAATCGCAAAAGTTTTATGGATGTAGAAGAAGCGAGATGTGTGTGTCGAGAGAGGAAAGTATGGCGCTCTGTCCTCTCTGCCTAAATGGCGTGATGGTATGTAAGTGTTTAAAAATGTTAAAAATTCTAATTTATATACATATACGCGTATATTCCATACAACTTACATACATCCTTCATATATATTATAAATACATTACATACTATACACAAACATACCGTCAATCAATTTTCGTCTCGTGATTAGCAGAAAAGACATACCATCAAACTTTTTTAACGTGCCATACTTCGTTCATATCCTCTGTATCCAAATCTTTCAATTTCTATTAACCCTTACATTTCCTTCTTTCAAACATTCATTTAATTAACTCAGCCATAATTTCCTCGGACTTCCTATTTTAGGTTTCCCAATCACGTTTAACTTAAATAATTGTTTTGTCAGTCTTCTTTCTATCACAAATTCGTTCGATATATTCAAACTACCTTGTTCTTTTTCAGTTTAATTAAAATATAACGGTGAATTTAGGCCACTAACCAGAGGCAGTAGACTTAAAAAATTACCTCAGTATTTATCTGAACCTGCCCAATTGGATATATCATCCTAAGTTACTATTATGTACTAACCTAGAACCAATAGTCTGGAGAGTAGTAGATGTATTCATTATTGATAGCCCGATTTATCTGAACCTGCCCAATTGGATATATCATCCTAAGTTACTATTATGTACTAACCTAGAACCAATAGTCTGGAGAGTAGTAGATGTATTCATTATTGATAGCCCGATTTATCTGAACCTGCCCAATTGGATATATCATCCTAAGTTACTATTATGTACTAACCTAGAACCAATAGTCTGGAGAGTAGTAGATGTATTCATTATTGATAGCCCGATTTATCTGAACCTGCCCAATTGGATATATCATCCTAAGTTACTATTATGTACTAACCTAGAACCAATAGTCTGGAGAGTAGTAGATGTATTCATTATTGATAGCCCGATTTATATATAATATAACATACTTTTAGATATAATTGAATTATTTATTTAACAAAGAAATTATAAAACAATCTGGAATACTTATGCCAGGTGGCAATCTCATTCAACCAACCAGACAAAATAAATAAAGGAAATTACTTGGTCGCAAAAATTATTCAAATCATTATTTCCCTGTACAAAATTCACGAAAAATATACTCGTACATACATGATAAAAATAAAAGTAAGATATCATCAATCAAAGGAAAACGGAAGGAATGGAGGAGAGGAAAGGAAAATCGGGAATGAAACACGTTACATTATTGACTAGAAATTTAGAGTTTTTATAGTTTTAGTGACGCTTATGAGCAGCTTTTAAATATTAAAAAAAAAATCATAATATTACGAAGCAGTGTTATACAAGACATCTATTTCTTTTTCTAGAAAATGATTTATCACACCAGTGAGTTTTCGATATATCCGACTCAAAGTATAAAATAATACACAGTGTTTAAAAGTTTTTACTAATAATACTTAACATTTTAATATATACTTCAAGATGTATTTTTTAATATAACAGAGCTTTAAAATAAATTAGGATTCAACCAGTTTCAATTCTTAAACACTGCATTTTGAGAGTCCAGTGAAGAAATTATGAAAAATTCTCAAGGTCAATACATACATACATACCATCACACCGTTTAACTGTCGGGGTAGGCAAAGAGGAGAGAGTGCCAGGCTTCCTATAGCGACACATATCTTTTGCCTCAGACATACACACATATTCTCATTCAACTCCTTTCAAAATATCACACACTTGATCCAACCATACTTTCCTTGATCTTCCTCTACCACGCTATTTGCAGTGTACATTTGTGAAAAATCTGAAGGCAGGTGTTAATAACACATTTACGATTTCTGATTGAATGAGTATGAAAAAAAAGGTGCTACATTCGATATTCACTGAATTCTGCTGACTCATTCGTGTGTGTTTAAACAACGTGATAAAAAAATTAAACGAAAAATTCACACATATTTTTTTAATAATCAGAGGGAAAATTTTATCCCGCTAATGTGAAAAGTTTCTCGATAAACAACAGCAACAAAAAAGGCCCACAAAAATATTCCCATCACCTTGAAAGTTATAACGAAAATCGATTTTTCCACGGTTGATTCATTCTCGTCGGGACATGGCAGTGGCGACTAGCGTGACTCCGTATACCGGCCAATCCAAATTATTAATATATCTTTTTTAGGGGAGGCCCACCTAGGGAAAGGTATCAACAGAAGGGTGATTTTTTTAACGGGCACACAATGGAAATATTTAAAAATTTAGTGAGCACGCAAAACGCGGCGAACAATGCATAAAGGGTCTTTTGTTTATAGCACCTTCAGTCCGACAATATTCGTACAGGAAGTACAGTGTTTTCTAAATTATCCGGAAACAAAGAAATACTATTATTTGAAAGTTTAAAGGGAATGATTTTTATTTTATTTTTTCTCCAAATTCCCTCAATCAGTCCTATTGGAATTAGAATTCAATGTCATTATTCGATTTAAGAGATATGATAAGTGAACTGTGTGACAGATGTCTAGTAAAATGATTGAAAATGAATGTAGCGAAATTAAGGGTTATGGTTAGTGAAATAAGTGTGGTAAAAAGTGCGTACGATTTATGAGTTAACTCAGAGAAGCAGGAGGAGGTTGACGAGTTCCGTTATCTGGTCACTATGTTAACATGAGATTGGCGATTTATTCTTAAATACCGATAAGGATGTAGTACATCCGATTGAGCCAGGTAGATCGTTCCAAAGTCGAGCCGATTCTACCGCAAAATATAATGTAAGGTGCATTCGTATACGAAGGATTCTGCTATCACCATATCGGAGGGACATTCCATGCTTAAAAAGTGAAGAGAAGAAAATTGTACGCATTTATTGAGTAACCCTGCATCAGCAAGTGGAAGGTTTCGATTATGCAAAGCAACTTGCATCTCGTTCTACAAGTGAGCCCATGTGTTTTCTATATCTCAAGATCTATCCATAAAATTCTCAAAAAATCCAATTTTTGTTCTATGTAAGCGTTGTTCCATTAAAAACAAATCTGAGTTCTTTACCTCTACAAAATAAGTCTTCGACAATTACGTAAGTCTGCTTGGTGAAGTTTGGTAATATTTTGTGGTATACATACATAACATATATTGAACTTAAATATACATATAATTATTAAATAATTTTAAACAATGACTGTAATTTATTATTACTACTGATTTTTGTATCTTCATGTTAGTTTAAGATAAAGTTTTGTATTTTTTGTCAATAATTTTAAGTACTTGTATAACCTGTCACATTTTCATTTGTATATAAAGACACTGTTGTGTCGTTAATTAAATAAACAAATAAATTATTTGTGTGAAGAGAAACTAGACTAGGATAGTGCAATACTGTAATTATTGTGAAACTCACGTTTCTCGTATATTTATTTTAGTTGTACGGATAATCTAACATATAACCAGATTAAAGAGAATAAACTGTTGATCGATTTCTTGCAGAGTGGTGGCTATATGATATCTCATGTTTTGTTACAAATGACCTCTTGTCATGTCAGCATATCTGTGCGGATGACGTCAAAACCATTACGAGCTATTGTTCGACTAACTTTTTAAGGAAAAATACTGGATTTCAGAGAGCGGTATATGACTAGATCATCAATAAGAAAAGGGGGGAATCTTATAAGAAAGTCGTGAATTTGGAAATATGTGGAATTTACAACTAATGTTAACTATTTTGGTGAAACTATCAGAAAAATATCACAAGCTGCATGAGTAATAATGGATTAGTCGGAACGTTAAAATGAAACGAAAGAAAAGTTCATTAGTTTTATCCTTACATAATTCTTAGTACAATAGAATCTCGTTGGATAGTTTTCAAAATAAAATAATGTTTTATAACTTCTAGTTTTACTGCATTTTTTTATTTCATATCCATTTCTATCACTTATCCTCATTATTTTCAATGACTACCTTTACCTATTATACACATTTACGAAGATTATTTAACGTCTTACATTTTTAATTACACAGTTTATTTTAATATTGATGATGAAGATGGTTCAGTCTTCAGCACCTGTGATATTGAACCACCTCAAGGCGAACTGGGTTTAATAGGAAAGCTTCTTGAAAATACACATGTCAAGTAAAAATAACAAGCGGTCATCATCATCTAGTCTTTGTCGATTCAACTGTGAAGGCGCCTCGCTAGACAATCTTCTTTCTACCACAGCCACAATATCACCCCTTTACCTGTTTCGTGACCTAACTCGGTTTCATCATCCCTTCCAGGTTGTCCATATTGTCATGCTTTTGCTTCATCGTTTGCCGTCTTATCAGATAAGCTACCCGCAGTCATTTAAATTTATCAATATATTTCACAGATTTTGATATTTCTTCAATCCTTTTAATTTATTAGTCGATTCCTGAGTGAAATTCCCAATATTGTCTGTTCCATTGAATTTGGCGTCACATCGAGCTATGAGTTGAACATGTTCAGATAGTGACCAGGTCTCATAGCCGTGTGCTTTTGTGGTTATAAACAATTGTTAAAAAACGTTTTAAGTTTTAAGAATTTCATTTAGAAGCGTTTTCACTAAAAAAATCAACATGATTGAGATGTTCATTAGTTATTGGGATTTTAATCGTTGGTATCGTTTAAAAATGATCTGTTTTGGTGTATTCATTAATTAATTTCTGAAAGTGTTCTATCAAATTAAAATAAAGATACTGTGGCATGTAGAACAAAAAGCGATTTTTGAGTCTTCCAAAAGCAATCCAAACCAACTTGATGTATTTTGTTTTTCCCTTTGATTCCAATTCTTTGAAGCTTGTTATTAATATACGAGTATGTATATGAATTTAGTATATATAAAATTCTTCGGTTTCAAACTGGATATTATCAACACGAAGCAAAGTTGGTAGGTTTTCGTTTGTCATGAATTCGGGGTGAAATCTAGAATTGGAGAAAGAGTTGAAAGTTAAACACGATGGATATATGTATAAAGTTTTATGTATTCCAATTGCTGCATTTCCGGCCCGGATGACAACCATTCGCAAAGGAGTTATAGACTATAATTTAAATAGGTCAACATTTTCTTTCGGAAGTTTTCTTGCATCGTGCGCCACTTTTGGTATGTTTGAGTAAGTACCTTACAAAGGAAGCGACACGAAACGTCACTGTGGAAATGATGGCTCCACGTCAACTTATATTATACATATAATAAACTGTTATATATATGATGACGATATAAAAAGAGACAAAAAACTATTTATCTGTTGTCTTTAATAAATTTCTGATTAAAATTAACACTTTGAAAAAAGTTTCCAGCATTCATTAAATCAAATATATTTAAACATTAAATCAATAAATATATAAACATTGTGAATGATTTTGTGGAGGTACTATGTTCATGTACATATTGTTAATATACTCATACAACAAAATGTTTTACGAAATAAATACGACATACTCCTACAATTAGAACCAAATTGGTGCATATCCGAATTAGACAAAATGCCAAACGTTTGTAAACCATTTAAAAATGGATTGATTCAAACATATTTTGATTTCCAAATGACTTGCCAACATAATTTAGCAGCAATAGAAATAATATAATGTTATGAATTTTAATTCCTGACTATTTATTTACAATGAATTTTACACTGCCAGTTACTTCCATAATTATGGATTAATGCATTTTAAGTATTGGAGATGGTACTTAAAACACTTGTTTTTCTTGCTTGGATTTTAAGTTCGATTCCCGGTAATAACAAAAAGGTGTTTTATTTTCTTACTATGCTATGATGTTTTTACTTATTTAAACGCATTTTAACAAACTCATATTTCTGGATGATCGGAAGAAATTTTAATCGCATTGGGTCGGCCAAGTTGAAATTATTGCATACAAAAAAAATGATATACAATATCGCTTTTTAAGTTGGAAGTCAGGCCCCGGAGATTGCCTAGTTGGTAAGACTCCTGACTTCCAGCCCGGGGGCTGCGGGCTAGATTCCCGTTGGAACCCTATTTTTAAAAGGATATCAGTCTGGTTTTCACTTAAGGCCTCTTTAATGCCTTTCTGGTTCGTTGGAATAGATTGCTACATGGCAATAAGCCCGGCAAGTTGTATTGTATACAAGGAAAGTGTAATAAAAAATCAACACTCGGTTCACAAGGCCTACCGTAATTAAATTCTAAGTAATGATTTTTATTTACGTAGAATATGTGTAATGCGTTTTTTTTATTTACCATGGCTAATTGACTGTTCAGGTTTTCATATGATTGTTAAGGATTTGCATAATTAGTCCCGGATTCAATTGACTACGGATCGTGAACTTGCTTTTTTAATTTTTCCGTCTAAATTTATTATTTAACAAGAGTATAGAGGTTACGAGAAGTTTGGGAAGCACTAGGAAAACGTGGCATGACCGAATTAATGTAATTCTGAAAGAGGGAAGAGTGAAAATCCTTTATAATAAGAAAGTATGCATGCCGAGGTGTATGGACGTGACAGAAGCGAAAAATGTGTACCAGGATAGAATGAAATAAAGATCAGTTCTGTGCCTACTCCAATAGGGGCATAATGTGATGGAAATGATGACTAAGGTTAATAATTCGGTTTCGTAAACTTAAATGAGATGTTAGTGTCGGGCAAAAATACACATACTTGTACATGCAGTTTTTTAACATCAGTATATATTGTGATTTTCCCTATCCAATTCCTCATCGAGTCATATACTCGTAATATTATGGCAGCAACATTTGCAATACCGGAAGCCAGGTCAGCATTATGACATTAATAAAGTTCACGAGGGAGCTTTGGTACCAAACATATGCTCGATATTCCTTAAACTTGACTAGGGTATTTTATACCACCTGTAATTTAATAGCTAGCATGATTACTAAGCAAGCTGGCGTCTCGGGTTAAATTCACGACCAACTCGATTCCGAAAAGGTTTTTTTTTTTTAATTTATTTCACATTAATCTTGAAAGAGCCCGGATAGGATAATCCGAGCTTCTTTTGGAATGACTTTGAAAGACATCTTTAGAGAGATATACAAATAGAAGATTTCTTTTTCGTTCTCCGTTCTTTCTCTTTTTTCTGTAGCACCGTCTATTACAATAATTTGTTTATTGCAATAGACACAGCATTGCAATTGTTTTTATAAACATTTGGCCTTTTTACTCTCTATATATGAGTCGTCGTTGCTGGGCCTCGTAGTCGAGGATCCCCTCGCTATTCCAACGTGAATTCAGAAAGCGGAGCTGTGCCGTGGAGTTTCGTTTCTTACTTTTTTTAAGTTAGTGAGCTGTTGTACACCGAAGTGAGACGATCGGAGCACACCGGTATTTTTGTTTTAAATAATATACGAGTATATGACCGATGATATCCTTATACTCCGGAATACTGGGCGAAAAAATTGCCTGTATCATTTTAGTACCTTGGCAGTGAATCTAAACTTCTGGAACCTAGGCTATGATATACGAGTACCATATGCACTTATAGTATATATCGCCCGCTGAGAGCAATAGTGACCAACTTACAAAAACGGAGTTTTGAGATAATTGCATTTAAAGTGTTGCAAAATTTTGAATTCTGCATTGTGGATTTATCGTCCACGATATTCATTTTTTTCTTTCTTATTTGTTCTTATTTTATCTTACTCTTTAAGCTACAGCCAGACTTTTTTTTATGAAATAGATCACTTTTGCATAACTTTTAAAATCATTTTTTGATATTTCACACATGACTTAAGCCTATGGAAGCACAATTGAATTAGCGTTTTGTCACTCTTGCATTATAAAGAGAGGCAATTTACAAACCCTTTGGCGTGCTTAACTCATTTTCGATGATTTAGGAGTTTGGTCACTATTGTTCTCAGCAGGCGATATGCGAGTGCGTGTTTATATTTCTAACAATTACTGTATTTATTTATTGTGTTGACAATTGTATAAACTGCTTATTTATTATAATTTTTCTTTGTAATATAATTTACGTTTGAGGATGTGGGGTAAAAATATATGGAATCCTCAAGGCCGAGCCCACCCCGCGTATGACTAGGGGTATATAATTTACGTTTGAGGATGTGGGGTAAAAATATATGGAATCCTCACGGCCGAGCCCACCCCGCGTATGACTAGGGGTATATAATTTACGTTTGAGGATGTGGGGTAAAAATATATGGAATCCTCACGGCCGAGCCCACCCCGCGTATGACTAGGGGTATATAATTTACGTTTGAGGATGTGGGGTAAAAATATATGGAATCCTCACGGCCGAGCCCACCCCGCGTATGACTAGGGGTATATAATTTACGTTTGAGGATGTGGGGTAAAAATATATGGAATCCTCACGGCCGAGCCCACCCCGCGTATGACTAGGGCCGCCGTTACACGCTCAATCTGGATCGCAATCCGCGATCCAAATCGGCGATCACGGATTGCGATCCGATTGATCAATCCATCAATCCGCTCATTACACGGTCAATCTTGACCGCGATCATTGATCGGCGATCACGGATTGCGATCCAGATTGACCGTGTAACGGGCGCCTAGGGGTATATTTCGTTTTAATTTATCATAACCTTATTATTTATTCATTTTATTTTATTTGTGTTTCTCAATTACTTGCACATGCCCACTGTATGCGTTTCCTGGAGGCGTGCAGGAGCACCACAATCTGACACCGGACGCTGTGCCTGATTGGAGATGACTTTTGCGTGTGACGGTCATACGCAGAAGAATAACTACTTATAAGTCACTGCATAAATTTAGAGTGCTATGTAGCAACAAAAATAGTGCTACATAAATATGCGCTACAAACGGTTGCAGCAGATCGTCTTTATATTGGAATCTCTTTATATCGGAATTGCGGGTTTGATCTACTACTAAGATCCAAAAGTCTTCCGCTTGAATAAATTAGAGCGTTTATGGACGAATATAGTACTACGCCAACCACGTCTACCGCATAGTCAGGCGATGTTAAAGATAAAATTTGATACATCTATTCCCAGTAGTATGTCTACTAGAACCGATAAAAACTATTTTGTTTTTTATATCACATTTTAAAATTTGAATCTAAGCGGTATTTAATTTCTGCTAAGATTTTCCTTCCATTTGGAAGAAATTTGATAATCGCGCGATATTCAATTTTTAATATTACAGAATATAACGAAACAATACGCCTTATATTGACTTTAAGTTGGTATCTCTTCATACACGCTCTAATTTGTTCAGGCCTGATTTTTTAAAACTAATTTGTATCAAGAAGTGTAACAGTTAGGTCACAAATCCACACACACCTGCTCTGCATCCACAAATAAAATAATAATATTCTTCGAAGTTTGCCTATCATTATCGTCACTGAAGATAAGTTTTTTTTACTAAACATGGCGATCTCTGTGGTCTAACTAATTCTATACTCCTGTTGATCGAGCCTTAGGATTGTATTGGCAATTAAAGCAGGCCCGAAAAATCAGTTGAGACCGGCCCTTTATGATGCTTAATACTTCGCGCACCCACCCACCCCGTATGTATTTTTTTGCATTGAGAGTTATTTGATAATTTGCTTTTTGATCCTGAAATTACTAGAGATCTTTTTTGCAATACATCGTCATAAACTATTGGGAATGCGATTGAGTTAAGGAATTTCATAATCGATTTAGGATGTATAATGTTTTAACTTGGATCTCTCGCAGTTTACTTGTGTTGATTAGAGTTAGCAAATATAATTTTTATAAGCTCTAAGAACATGATTATACGCCAAACAAAGCAAGTTAAACTGCAGCACAACATAACAACACGTGTTTGCAGTTTTTACATGATTTTAGTCTTGTTTCCTTGCAAAGTCGTAGTGAATTTTGTCATCAAGTGTGGAGCTAATAGATAATCAAACAGTTTATTAATTTTCAAATATATTTATATTAAAATTGTGATATAATTTGATGGTGTTCACTGTCTATATTACACCCCATCCTATTCTTGGAACACCTGCGTTGGTCGATGTTTTTAACTTTCCCTACGAAGAATTATAAATTATAAGCCTAATATTAATTTATTATAAATATCAAAAATGCTATACGTTATTTGTATATACAGTGTGCGGCGGGTTATGTGATGATATCACATGGACACTAGACAAACTATCAATAGCGTGTGCGTGATGTGTCCTTCCCGTTGAAGGCTGATCAAATTATGTGTTTTTTATTCAAGTGTTTTTATTTGAAATTGTACTCGGAATATTTCGATCAATTTGTACATACCGGTAGCATACCGGACCAGTCCGTCGCTGAATTTCTCTCTATTACCAATACTTGGAAAGTATCATACGAATGAAAAAAAACCTGCAATGCGTGATCATCAAGACTTATTGAAAACAGTCCTGCGGTTTAGTAGAACATATTTTTAAGGGAATAAAATAAAAAACAATTCTAGCTTTATAAAATGAAGCAGAAAAAATTACGTTTCACCTTAATTGTAGTTTATCGGTTGATAATTCCATTTTATCAATTTTATTAAAATAAACCAACACTGTTTAATTCTGTTCCACTTACTTTTGCTCATTTGCCGGTTTCTCTCTACTAATAGCATCTTCAGAATGGTGGTTGGACAATAGAGGTGCATTTATTTATATACATTCAAATACCATTAGTTGACAACATTTTTTGTGAAAATAGAATAGAAACAAGTTTGTACATTAAATCTTAAAATCGGTCTTGTGTATGTGAGGGTTGAACATTTAAATTTACTGGGGATATATGAAAATTAAACATTGAAGCCTTAAATATTGTATATTGAAATCCGAAAATATAGGTTTCAATACAAAGTTTTCATAAATCCCCAGCAAAATTAAAATTTCAACCATCACATATATTATATTAGAAAGATTTTTAGGCTTAAAATGCAAAATTATTTCTATCCTGTTTTCACAAAAAGTGTTGTCGGCAAATTATATTTGAATAAATTACCACACTTCCTCAACTACCATTCTGAGGATGCTCTTGGTAGAGTGCAATCGATAAATTGGCAAAAAGTTAGTGGAATAGAATTAAACGGTTCTGGTTAAAAAAATAATAATTGATGTTTCACATTTTATTTAACGAATACCTTAGTTCCTTCGTGGTAATACGTTTGTCTTCTACCCGGATGTTTGGATTTGTTTCCTGATTGTTTTCTTCTGTTTTGTTGTGAAAATTTATTCCCAGGAGATAGAGCACCAGGTGTCTCTCTACCTTTTATTTATGCGGTCTTTCTGGTTTGCGATATTCTATATAGATCTCGTGTGCTGATGCTACGTATGGAATTTTATCACTGGCAATCCTATCCACATTGTCATGCCAATACCGCCTTCTGTTCCTGCCACATCTGACTATGTCGTCTGTTTTGCAGATCTGTCGGATTTCAAAGTCTCTGATCTCTATGAGTTTTCCTCGCGATGATTCGTAGTACTCTCATCTCGGATGATTGAAGCGGGCACTTTTTCTCTGGTTTCAACACTGGAAGTCACGATCGCCCCGACACTGATCTTATAAATTCGAACTTTACTATCGATGCCCATGCGTTTGTTTTTCAGATTATACATCCTATTTAATTATACTGTGTTATATCTCTCGATTGTGACCAAACAAAATACGCCTTAGTTCGTTTTCTGCTTCTTTTTTGGAAGGAAGACTTTGGCACTGTTCACAAATATCATTTTCTCTATCCGTTATTCATTAGAGTTGGGGCTGTAGCGCTGCCACGGTATTTACTTCTCCATGCGGGTCGGTTCTCGGCCTTCTCGGGAACGGTCCAAATGAAGTCTATCCTCGTACATCCCCTTTTGAATGACAATGACACGTCCTTTTTAGCTATCCCAATGGCCGTCTTCCTCAAGGCGTCGCTTTGAAAACTCGTTTCGGGATAGTCTTCTGACTTTCTCAACACAAATATCAATGCAATCCATCGTCCCCGTCTCGTTTTATTTCCTATCGTTTCATATTTTGTGTATTGATCGTATTATACACAATATATGCCTAAAATTGCGTATAACGTGTGTGTGATTTAAGTAAACATATGGAAAGTGGATCCCATTATTGATACGATGAAATAGATAACAGCACCGATAAAAACTGTTTCTAATACGACTGTCTAAATTAATGAGAATATAAAATGTAATATTTTTCAAGTCACAATTCTTTGAAAAGTACTACAGTTACATCTACTTTTATGTTACTTAAGTATTCCATGTAAAATATAGCAACGGCGCTAATTTACAGATACTCTTAGGACGAAGTGCACTACTTAGGTCAGAATTCGTGGTTCTGCCTTAATACTAAATCATAACTAGTTTTCTATAGAAGAAATAAGTATTTAAAGTCAATTTTCTTACAAATTTGTCGTAGCTTCCTTGAATAAGGGAGTCACATTGTTTCATTGCCTCATTTTCAAGTTTAAAGCGTATGTAATCGAAATCAGAATACAAATTCCGAAAAATTAAGGTTAGATATTAGTATTTAGGCCAGACTGTGAATTTGGATCTTAGTTAAAATACAGATAAAATAAAGTTTTCAAAGTGGAATTCAGTTTGATATATTATCATTATCATCAGCTCAGTTGACATTGATGTTGGGTATAGGCCTCCCTTCTCTTCCACTCATTCCTATTATGGGCACATTGCTTCCAGTATGCAGCCACTTTTCTGATGTCATTCAACTATCTTGCTAGGGGGCTTCGCTCACTTCTTTTCTTTATTCTTGGTCACCATTCAAGCATTTATTAGGTCTAGCTATAATCGTTACATTTAGAATATGCCCTGCCTTTTTCATCTCCGGGTGGCAATTCTTTCAGTGACATCTAGAATTTTGGTCTAGAAATTTTGAGAGGGCCACGGATAGAAGAATGCTAAATATCTCATTATGGGACCGGAAGACCAATGAATGGATGAGACAGTTGGATACGATTTTTTAAAACGAAGTGTTAGTTCTATTTTATAGAGAATGCCAATTTAATAGGCAGGCTAGAGCTTCTAAATCGCTAAAATATAAATACAATGTTTTAACAATTACACAAAATTACTGTCCATTGACAAATTGTTCAAAATTACACAATCACGATTGTTTTCTTGTTGTACCCTTACATGTATAAATTCCTGTTAAGATTTGATGATGACTCAATCCTCGTGATGACGATGATGAATCGATCCTCGTGATGACGATGATGAATCAATCCTCCGTGAATCACAGCAGGATCCGGCTCGAAGGACCACTTTGTACACAACTGGCACAAAGAACTGTATCATAGGTGGATGGCTGCTGCGCAATGCTCGGAGAATTCAGCTCACGTCCAAAGGCGTAGATCGGTGAAAAGTTAGCAGTGTGAAGGGATTCCTCTTAGGCAGGTATTAGATGATCGCAAGTAAAACACAGTAGATAGAGTGAACTGAGAAGTGATTTTATATGGTTTTGACCCTTCTTCTGAACGGCCGATCGCTCATCGTAAGCGCCATTTTCCGCCACTGCATGCGCCACCTCGCAAAATACCACAATTTCGGGAGTTTTGCGCAATGCAGAGGCCGGCCGGCCAGCGATATAGTCTCACGACGACCGCGCATAAGTCTACATTTCCGTTGCGGTCGCGACACTGCACGGATCCCAACAAACGTAAAAATACATACAAAAACTAAACCAATATCAAATTATAACTAAATATCTACACATATTAAGGGTGACGCATACGTCCGATACAACGATATATGCCCATATAGCTGGAATAACCAAAAATACCTACTTGAAAATTCGCACTCTCGTTTGCTTGCTTCAAACATCGACCTGAAAAATTACATATTTCTTCAACAACTTCGTTCCACATTTGCTCCGCTTTCTCAGTAATTTTACGTAAATCTTGTAAAATAAATTAAGTTAAATTTACTCGTATTGTAGATGTGTGTTTAATATATAAATATACTCGAAACAATGGAAAGATTTACCATTATTTTTTTTATATTACACTTTCGTTGTATAGAATACAACCTGGTGTGTTCATTGCTATGTAGTAATCTCTCAACCAACCACAAATATGCAGATGCCTTAAATGAAAATGAGACTGAAGCCCTTTTTTTTAAAGTTAGGTACCAATAGAAATCAACCGAGTTGGGAGACCGGTGTCATACCAATTAGGCTACGGAAATCGTCATAATTATGGTAAATATAATCTTACAAGTGTCTATAATGATGTTTGTAAGTGAAACGAATGAAATTTAGAAAAGAATAACAGTGGTATGTCGTAGATATTTACTCGTAGGATGAATGTGAACTAAAAAGCGTTGTAAAGTACGATGAAAAATAACATGTTGAGGGGGTTTGGGCACATACGTATAGAACGAATGGATGAGTACTTATTATTTGAATAAATCTACAATACAAATGTACGAGAATCGTGGTAGAGGAATATCGCGTAAAGTTAATAAAATTAGTTAGAAAAGTTAATTAAATTTTGAAAGAAGGGAAGCCAAGGAGTCAGAGCAACATACTCGTAAGTAACGTGTATGAGAAGATGTGTGGATGTAGGGGTTCGAAGGAAGTATGTTGTGATGGAAAAGTTCGACGATCTATTTTATCTGCCTATCCCGACAAGAAAATGCCGCCATCGTATGTTTATGCGTGTTTTAAAATATATTTCACTAATAGTTTAATACCTCTTTTTATTTAACCATTAAATATTCGGTTCAATAAAATATGGCACTTAAATTAGTAACTTAAGGCTTTTTTAAATTTATTTCATACAAACATACTGTCACGCCATCTCCCTGTCGAGGTAGGCAGATAGGACTTTTCTATCTCGACACACTTTCTTAGCCTCTTCATACAACTTCTACGATCTCTATGACTTTCTACGTTTCCTTTTTTCAGAATGTCATTCACTTGAACCAACCATGTTTTTCTTGTTCTTCCTCTCACACGTCTTCTACTCACATTTGCACTAGATGTCTGTTTTGTTAGTCTTTGTTCATTCATTCGGTTCACATGCCCAAACCATCTCAGCGTGTTCTTCTTCATCTTACTCAGCACATCAGCTTCAAGTTCAGATTTACCCCTAATCACTTCATTCCGCATTCTGTCATACGTTGTCATTCCATGTATTTTTCTCAAAGCACACATTTCTATAGCATTTATTCGCTCCTCTCAGTCTTTTTTCTGATCCACATTTCCCTCCTATACAAGAAAGTTGGCACCAAAGTACTACTGTGAATATTTTGATATTTGATCGCATAAAAAGCACATCGTACAATCTTGCGGAGTAATAAATTTTCCATGGCGTGGTTTGTAATATGTTTATCTTCCATTCAGGGCTTTCGGGTTTGATTCATGGCGATATCTACACTATAAAAAGGATCTTAGTCACTTAAAGCATTTTAAGAATTTTCTATTTGGTTGGTATATGGTAAGAAATCGCCTCATGCCTATAATATGTTAAACCCGTCAGACTGTACTCTATATAAAGGAAATGTAAAACATTAATATTTGTTGATTAATTGGAAATAAAACCATACTGTTTCTTAAAAAAAAAACTTAAAACAAGAAAGAAACTTAATTTGTCGGACACTTTTTCAATTAATTTAAAACCAACATTCGGTTCTAATCCTGCTAATTGTATTTATTTAACACGTTATTTTTTTTAATTGATACTTGAATAAGAAAAATATATATTTATAAAATTAATTTCATAATACGTTATGTTAAAAATTATGACAATTTCAGCAGTTTTTTTACCAATCATTATATTAATTTATTATTAAAATAAAAAATATTCAACGAAAACTATACATTATTTTAAAAGTAAAAATAATTGTACTTGTAAAATGTAGTCATGTTTGTGGACACAACGTTTTGAAATATGAATATAAAATCCAGCTTGAACGAATAAAACCCCAATTTATTATGTTTAGTAACAACGAATATTGAAAATTTACCAATAGCTTATAAATTTATTATTACTAGAAATTATATTTCATGAACGTTATGCATAATTTATCTGACATTTCATGTGATGAAAAATATGTTTGTGATGTAGAAAAATGTAATTTTAAGATTAATATATAAATATAAAATTTTGATAAACAATTAAAAAAACTTACGTAAATGTTATTAAATTGTTGTTGATTCACTCACACAATTACGTTAAAAATTTAATTTACTATTTATGCTATGAACATGAATTAACACGAGTGTACACTACAAAGTTCATCAAGATTTTGAAATGTGGTTACCAAAATCGATTTCGTCCATTTGTAAACAACAAAGAAATTCCGAAATATGCAGAGTGTGCAATCAAGTTGAGTATATTTAAATTAAATTTAAGAAAATTTTGGATTGTTTGGACAATAGTTTTGTATGCATTGGAAGGCCGATCACTACTGATGACGACCAACTCAAGGTTTTGGTCAAGAATGTATAGCATTATATAACACGAGAGATTGCTGAGATACTCAAAATATCGAAAATCATTGTCCAGGAGTATTTGGTCAAGTTAGATTATGTGAATTGCTAAGAAGTTTGGATACCATACGATTTAAGCGAATTAAAACCCGATTGGGTCTCCATAAGCGATTCACAGCAAAAAAAAACAATGAAACTATCCATTTTTCAAATGAATAATGACGGTTGGTGAAAAATAGGTCGTCCACAACAATGTTGAGCAAAAGAGATCGTAGAGCAAGCAAAGTGAACTATTTATAATAACCCCGAAGGTTGGTCTCAAAAAGCTCATGTTGTATATTTGGTGGGTATGGAAGGGAATCATTAACTACGAGTTACTCCCACACAACCAGACGATTGATTCGGAAAAAATATTGCTCATACTTGTTTTAATTAAAGATAGCAATCAACTGAGAGTCTAGAATTAGCCAAGACTAATAGCGTCATCTTTCACCAGGACAACGCTAGACCTCTTGCAGACTGCAAAAATTGGTACAGCTGGGCTGAGATATCTTACCCGCAATCAATGACCACGACCATGGTCAAGCGAAAGATATAACCATGGTCAAGCGAAAAATCTTTTATTAACTTTCTTAAAAATATACATTTATTTTAGTTGATTTTAATTTTAAACTAATATTTTTTTATTTATAAATGTGAACTAATTTTTTTAAATATTTTTTTAGACTGTTTTATGTTCTAAACAAAAAATCGTAATACTCAGTAAATTATAACACAGGTTTCTAAAAAGTTAGTTTTTTTTCTTCTTTAGTATTTCGTTAAATAAAAATCTTTAGATATTATTGGAAACCTAAATATAAAATATACAGGGTGTCCAAAGGGCAACGTCAAACCGGAATCGAAGAAGAGGCCAGCTTATGACGGTTCAGAATTAAAAAAAAATTCTTAAAAAAGCCTTATACTTTTCGAGTTATAGGCATTTCTTAGAAAATTGTGAAAGTAGCTACCCTGAGCCGAATGTTTGTATATTGTGATTACAAATTGGTATATTTTATGATTTTAATGGTTGTATCGCAATCCTCGATAGCCCTGCTATTAGTCAAAGTCAGATATAAAACCAAAAAAAATATGCAAGTTTGAAAAAAAAATTGTTTTTGTCCGATCATAAAAAATAATATTTTTTATCAGCCAACTTTAACTCATCATACTGTAAAAATAATGTATCACGCTAACCTGGCAAGTTACATCAAAAGTTGGCCTGTTTAATCAGGATTTCAAAATGATACAATACGTATCTACTACTTCTTTAAAAATAATTTAAAACATTAATTTCTGTTATTAAAAGTCGAATTCAAAAAAATTGAGCGAGACAAACGATACTGCGCATGCACGGGCTAGAGTAGGACACCATTTTTGACAGGAACTTGATATTACGTATCAAAAATGGCGACACTCACTCTTTCATGCGCAGTATTTTTTGAATTTGATCTTTAATAACAGAAATTAATGTTTTTAAATTATTTTTAAAGGAGTGTAGTAGATATGTATTGTACCATTTTGAAATCCTGATTAAACAGGCCAACTTTTGATGTAACTTGCCAGGTTAGCGTGGTACATTATTTTTACAGTATGATGAGTTAAAGGTTGCTGATAAAAAATATTATTTTTTATGATCGGACAAAAACAATTTTTTTTTCAAACTTGCATATTTTTTTTGGTTTTATATCTGACTTTGACTAATAGCAGGGCTATCGAGGATTGCGATACAACCATTAAAATCATAAAATATACCAATTTGTAGTCACAATATACAAACATTCGGCTCAGGGTAGCTACTTTCACAATTTTCTAAGAAATGCCTATAACTCGAAAAGTATAAGGCTTTTTTAAGAATTTTTTTTAAATTCTGAACCTTCATAAGCTGGACTCTTCTTCGATTCCGGCTTGACGTTGCCCTTTGGGACACCTTGTATATTACTAGTAAAATTTGTCTATTTGTATTTTTCTAATTCTAGACTTTTTCGGTTGATTGCTACATTTAATTAATACAAGTATGAGCAGTATTTTTCCGAAGTGCATGGCCGCGCGGTAACGCATTGAACTTCCATGCTGAAGGTCGTCGGTTCGAACCCCGCGCTGTGTTTATTAGAAGATTAATCAACATAGAGCTCAAATATGTGGTTAGGCTGCGTTCTAGAATTATTTGAAGACAATTCACACCTCAATCGGTGGGGTTTATTTTCACTTGGTTGTGTTTTTTGCTCCAAAAGTTGCTTAAACGCAGAGGTATATTTTTTAATAGTGGGTTAAAATAGACCCTCGGTTAATCCGTCCATAGAACTTTGCAATAGTTGAGGCAAGACCACCTAGGCAAAGATAACTTTTTAATCCTATTTGTCTCATATACTCTATAAATTTTGTTATGGCAAGGTACTTAGAATAATGTTTTATCTATTATTATTTTTTTCTCAAAGCATGGTTTAAAAATAATAATGATAGCATATTTTATTTTAATGTGAGCTATTTTAAAAAAAATATACTTAAAATTTATTTCGCAGAATTTATCCATGTATGAAAATTATATTCATCGACTTAGAATAAAAATTCTTTTAGTGAAGATACGGTTTATATATTTTTTTGTGAAGACGTGTATCATTGATAATGCACTTGATACCTATACACCACGAGCTGCTTTTGGGTCGATCGTAACCGTAGCAAGCCCCTGGTAGCATACGACTATTTTAACGTCGTGTTTCAAGTCAAATATAACGTTGTCTGTTTACAACTCTCTCGGCCATTATTTGATAGTGTTATTATGCTTGCGTGGTTGAAAGCGATCAAGTAAGAATCTAGCTTAAAGATTTAAATGTGAGCCTACCCAAATAATTTTTAATACAAAAGAGACGCATAAATCTTAGTTTTGTACTCCTTCATATATAGGAGTTCACGGCCATTATTCAAAGAGAGAGAGAGAGAGAGAGAGAGCTTAGTTTTGGTAATAGGCTGTCATGTTGACAGCCAGAGATAATGCATAATAGCGTCGTAGGTATCGAAATATTGGGGAAATTAGCGAAAGATTACTTTTAAGGCTTTGTGATTTCTTCGAGCGGCTTAAAATGTATTATACATTTAGATTGCGTTTCCACATTTTTTAACTATTTGTATGTGTGAAATGTTTCAACGAAGTGTATAAATAAAATTTTCAGATTAACATATCTTGAGCAATAAATTTTTGCCTTTGTATTGTTAGTAAATAAATGAGTTTATTTTATTAAAATGACGAATCGTCAAAGGAAAAATGCTAAAGAAGCCACAACGCCTGAACCTACGCCTGAAGTCGCTAATGAAGATGTGCCTATGTAAGTATTAAAGCATTTTTTTTCATCTTTAGCTTTATGACTGTTTTCAAATTGAATGGTATATATTTGTTTGAGTATAGCGCAATATGCTATACGAATAATTAATTTAACTACAAGCCAAGATTTTTTCTAATGCTTTGTAAAAAAATCTTAAGTGAAAATTACGCAATTTCTATAGGGACTAAACAAATTTCAAAAGATGTAAATTATGTTGAAGTAAGTAACGCAAAAATGTTAAATATAAATAGAAAAATAATGCTCTTATAATTAAAAGTCATGGATAAAAAAAACGTTTTAGTTTTTTTTTACAAAGTAAGCAAGATTTTTTTTATGTAAAACCAAATTCAAACAACTCATTTGTTTTAATGACTAAACAAAGGGAAGTTGCAACAATCAGATATTTCCTATTGATATTGTAGCATCATTAAGTGTGATTTTGCTTGTTAATATTTTAGAAACACAAGCAAATAACTATGATATTGATAAACTTTTATTCTCATTAGGAGTGCTTAAAAATAATTTGTAATAGTAAGTCTGATTGAGCATTTTGTTCAGTTATAGAAGTGAATACTGCAGTTGTATTGATTCTGTATTTGTATTGATTCTGCAGTTGTATTGATCTGTATTTAATATTTAAATTTATAATAAGTTTTTATAATTCATTATCAATTTGATATAATCATTTTATTGTAACTAAAAATTCAAGGCCATCCTAACGATGGAAGACAGTTTGTAGTTATTGTCCCATGAGAGAGTTCGAGTTTTGCTTATTAACCCTTCCTTCCCTGTGATGTGTAACTAGTACACATTGCTTCTAAAAACTTTAATATCTCTATAAATATATTATAAATAATGGGTTCAGATTTTAGGTATTCCTCCGTAGTACATTGAAGCATTGAATGAAAAAATTAATATCAATAATAATTAGTACTTATCGGCCACATCAGAGATATTTTGTGAAAATCGGGAATAAATTCACCAATACAATCAAACGTGTGCCAGTGTGTGACGTAGGTATATTCATTCTAAAAAAACCGCTATGGGTGAGGAAGCGATGCTATTCACGTCTCACTCTACTTCGGTATATGGGAACGCAAGAAATATAATCTCAGTTCGCTCGCTTCAGTAGCTTTCGGGCATCCAATTTGAGGTGGTCGGTCGGCCCGTTTTGTGAATGTCGGCCGATGTTTTTTTTCCATGTTTTCAGCAATTAAATTTCAATTATTATCACTTTTGACTTCAAATTTAATTAATTTAAGCGATTGGCTATGAATATTCTTATTTTTCCAATTTTAAATCGCTCACTTTTACATGTGTATTGAATACACAACACCGGAACGTGCGGATTTTTTTAGCACAGCAAAGGAAAGGTTAAGAAGTAAATATAGATTAAACATGAGACAGCAACAGGGCAAGAAATATACAAGTTCCTTCTAATGATTATAAATCCTTAATCCATTTTCTAAAAATATATTGTAGTATAGATTTTTTTTAATAATCTTTGTGATATAATTAGCAAATATATAAATTAGAAACTTACTATTAATCCATGTCTAGAGAACTTACTTAACAGTAGACCACACAGAATGCAATGTCTATCCAGATTGAAGCAAAGTATTAGGTTGATACGAAAGTAATTGCTACTTTTTTTAATAATAAAATACTTGAATATTTTAAAAGAAACAATTTTAACTAATTGCGTACTTTCCATTATTGGATATAACCTTCTCCCATCTATTAGTTAATGTATATATTTCATCCTTATAAAGATCTTCAGGTTTTAGAATAAAAAACTCATCAAGGGTTGTTTTGACTTTTTCCACAAAGTTTAACATCTTCCAAGGAAGATGTTAAACTTTGTGTAGATGTTAAACTAGAACGAAAATTGTAAAAACAAGTTCAAGTTCTTACCAAGTTTTCACCATACATTTCACAGATATTTTTAGTCGTGATAGTTACACCACTTTAATTTTTAAATTAATATAACATACAATATTAGATATGAATTTCATTCTTGAATATTATGAGTTTTAGAGTTAGGGTTATTACATAATTGAAGACAAAAAAAAACTGGTCAAATAAGGTGTACTTTTTAAATAATGAAAAATATGCTTCAAGATAAAATACAACTATTTGCAAATAAGTGCCTTTAAAACAGCCATAACTTTTGCATGAACCCAATATAAATTAATTTAAAAAAATACTTCTCTCCTTTCAGTAAATATGGACCCATCCCTAGATTTCAATACCAGCGTGTTTTAACGAGAAGTGTTACTATATTTGCTTTATTAACTGTTGTATACTATACATCAAAGAATGGAAAAGAAATGACATTTGCAAAACAGAATGATATATTAAGATCAAGGGGGCAAAATGTTGATTGTTCAGAGAGCTATAAGAAGGAGCTGGAATCCTATACTGGTTGTATGCCGGAGAAATGTGGGAGATTTGTGTCAGATGGATTGGTTACAACTAGTGAAGCAGATAGCCTATTGAACATTGCTACCAAAGGACTCGCACTGGGAGGATCTGATGGGGGTGCATCTATATTGGATTTGCATTCTGGTGCATTGTCCAAAGGAGAGAGGTTTATCAATATTTATTCCTTGCCGAATACCAAAGAAATATTTAATAAAGCTGATTTAACAACATATAAGGTAAGAAGATAAATTTCATTATTTAATTCTGTTTTATGACAAAACATGAGACTTGGGTGAATCTGTTACGACGTTAAAGGAAGGCTTTAATAAAAAAAAAGAGTAGAAATATATCAAAGGAATTATATAATTCACTGGGAATGAAGTATAAGCTTAGTAAGATGTGGAATCATGGATATTGGTCAAAGGACTGGACTAAATGTTTATGTATTCTGCTCCATAAGAATGGCTCAAACAAGAAATTCAGTAATTATTGCACAATCTCTCTAATATCCCATTCATGCAAATTTCTATTATAAATAATTAAACAACCCTTGAGACAGAGCTGGCAGATTCTATCTGAAAAGGCAGAATTTATCAAAGGGACCAGTGGACAATATTTTAATATTAGGCAGCTAATAAAAAAATCTCCTCTTGGTATTGTGTTTCACAGGCTACCAAAAAGCATTTGACTGAGTTAGGAGATATTGTTTCTGTAAAACCTTTAGAAAAACAAGAGGTCTCTTTCGTACATCTCTGATTAAGAATTTCTATACAAACAACTTTGCAAAAATAAGTGTAGAAGACTACACCATTTCATAATAGTTTGACATGAATGTTGGTGATGCTGTTCAACCTGTATGGAGGAAACATCACAATACAAGTTCTAGACAGTTCATAAGAGACGACAGTAATTTTGGTGGCCTAATTATCAACAATCTTAAATTTGAAAATTATATTCGTTGTTGTCGTCATTGCTGGGCCTCGTAGTTGAGGATCCCCTCGCCATTCCAACGTCAATTCAGTTGGAAAGCGATACTGTGCCGTGGAGATTTAGTTTATTTCTTCTTTTTTTTTCTCCTCTTTAAGTGAGTGAGCGGTTGCATACCAGCAAACTCACCATCTACACCGGTATACTGGATCTGATGGTATACCTGAAGTGGGAGGATTGGAGCACACCGGCATGTTCTTTTTTTTTTTTTGAAAGAATAGATATGACTGAAGTCATAGGTATCCCTATACCTTCGCTGGTTCGAACCGACCGAGGTATCCTTATACCAGCACTGGGTTCGAACCGACGACCTTCCGCGCGATCCACTGGATCGCGAAGTCCAGTGTGTTACCGCGCGGACATGCACCTCAAGAAAATTGTATTACTCTCCTTGCAGCTGACAAAAATAAATGACTGATTCATTAAATGAGTGGAGAAAAGTTTTAAATTCGGGCTTATTATCAACTGACGTAAAACTAAATATAAATATAGAAATAGTGCGTAAGTTTTAATATTCCCGAGTTGTAATTAGTGATTAATGTGCATGTGTGAAATTAATCAGAGATTGCATCCCAATGGCTAAAGATGAAGTTAATTAAAATATTGCTGTAGGCAAACAAATAATTAGTATTCCAAAGTTTTATATTAAAAAAAAGTTTTATACAACTTCCACAGTTCTAACCCTCCTCATGAATTAAAATTGAATTCAAATTATGACTTTTATTTAATGATAGCCATAACCTATTCTGATGTAATATTTGAGATTATTTCAAACAACTTTTGTGATTTGAAATAGAAAACTTATTATTTAGAGTTTTTATATTCACAAATTACACATACATGTTCGAAATTTACTTTGCTGATAATATTCTTGATAAGTAAATATAACATTGTTTTCTATTATTTTTTATTTATTTTAGAGTATTCTGTTTGATATAATGTATAGCATTAAATTATATTCACTTATTTTTTTCAGGTGATAAAAACAAAAATACAACATGCCATAGGTCACAACTTCGGGGTTGATTCAGATAAAATTTATCTCACTCATCCTACATTTTTCTCTCAAATTAATTCCAAGAAAGCTGTCACAATTCATGATGAATATTGGCATCCACATGTTGATAAAGTAAGTGTTGTTTTGTAGCAAATTTACAGAATGTGCCAAAATAAAATTGTGAATTTTTTTAATGAAGGTTTTAGAAATTATATAAACTTTTGAGAATGTATTTCTTCAAACGATGTTGTTAATTTATATGCTACAAGTGACACTTTGTCCTAAGAGTAGCTCTAAAATATCTCCGTTACTACTTTTTACTTAGCCACTTGATAATTTTTTTTAATAAAAATCAATAATGCAATACATTGCAGTTTCTGCGAAAAATTTAGTTTTTATAAATTTTATTTTTCAAAAGATTGGAAAGGATGCTAAATGTTTAACATCCTTAAATATAGAACCATAAAATTCAAGTGTAAAACAATAAGTTTGACACCTGCGATCTTATGGGTTTCTTATTATGGAATCTATGCTCAGTTCTACAAGCACTATATTGGTTAATTCTACTTAAATGTCAAGAACACTCAATATATACACAATTATTAGATACTACTAAATTCTATTATATTACACTTGACCATTTTTTGTGGTAAATGTATCCTAATTCTAATGTTTTTTGGTTTTGTTTGTTTTTAGGAAACTTACAAATCATTTCACTACACATCACTTCTTTATTTGAATGACTACGGGAAAGATTTTCAAGGTGGAAGATTTTTGTTTGTCGACAAAGATAATATCAACAGGACTGTAGAGCCACGAAAAGCACGAGTCAGCATGTTTACAAGCGGTGCCGAAAACCTTCATTATGTAGAGAAAGTAACATCTGGAATAAGATATGCTTTAACGGTCTCTTTTACATGTGATCCTAAATACGCCATTTCTGATCCTGCTATAAAAAATGTAGATTGAAAAATGTCAACTGTTTTCAGTTCACATATTACACAAAAAAATTCTTGCCATTTCTAAAATATTGATGTACTGTATAGTTGTCTAAAATTAAGATAATGTTTTCAATGAAATTCTAAATGAAATTATGCATTTAAAATAATATATAGTTCAGAGTAATCTTTTTAATCTTCTTCGTCAACATTTTAGCAATAGTTAAGTGTGAATACTTATGAATGAATTGAACTCATACTTATGAAATTTACTTTAGCACAGTTAGATGCAATGTGTAAAATTTTGAAATTATGAGATAAGTTTCATAATTCAATTATAGGGAATCTGGATAAGAAAATATTGATAAAAATAAATATCAAATTAAGAACAAAGTTAATGCTTATTTTTTTTATTATTACTAATTTTTTTATTAATTTTTGGTATTGTTTAGTAAAATAATAAAAGATGATCCAAAAATAATATTTTAAATATTCATGCTCACTGAACTCATAACAGAAAAATATTTCTTGTTTTTAAATTTACATTATTTTTGACGAGAAGTAAAATTTGCATTTGAATACTTTCTGTTGGCACATTTTTGATATTTTTTAAATTGAAATTCTTAATAAATGTTTTTATTATATTTCATTAATACATGTCCACTTTCTAAATGGTTTTTAGAAATATTCAGTCAGCATTTTTTTTTTTAATTATTGAAGTTAGAAAATCATTAGAAAAATTAACTGATCTAAAAAAAATATTGTGGGATTTTATTGCGTTTAAGAATGCCATACATTTATATTTTTTTGTGATTGACTAATATTGGCAATAAATAATAAATCAACGTGTCATGAAACTCTTTTACTGACACTGAACCAGTTAATCTCAGGATTACCTTGACTCAAATGTATGGCAAAGATCCGTTTTCACATGACAATATATTATATCGTAAAATGCAACGGTACGTGGCAAAATAAATTTTCATAAACTTATGTTATCCAAAAACAATTTCTGAGTTCTTGACGATATTTTCAACATTACTGCTAAAATAGTCAAAAATACAATAATTTAAAATAATACTAGAATATTTTTAATGCCTGATAAAATATGTCCACTTAGAATTTATGTTGTAATGGTATATTTATTATAAGAAAACTGATGTAGCTATTATTTACTCCAGTTTTTAATAATATAATCTTTCATATTTATGGAATTTACTGTGAATATACTACTATAGATACATAGATATTTATTAACTTAATAACGTCTGGATTTATTGTTGAAAAGATTGAATTTTTATTCAATAATTAGTTGTTGCTTGTGTGATGTAACTTTGTGTGATTATAAATAGTTAGATAGTGATATTTTAATTGAACGGGTTTTATATTTCTGGGTTTTACATTCCAAAGTATAGAAAATTAATACAAAAGATTAGTTTATTGAAATAGTATATATTTTACATGTAACCATATGATTAAAAAGCAAGACACCAAAATATAGTCAATTGTTGATTTTTTTTGTATCATTTGTACAATATTTAGTATATAATTTCTATAAGACGTTTCCATTCTCTATTTAAGAGTAAATTAATCTTGACTGAGTGTTCTTATAAAAAGAGAAGGTTTTGTGTATTGTGACTAGTCCAAATTATTTGTATTTGTATTGAAATACATTGTTATCCGGATTTCATGTTTTACAGTGATATAATGAGATAAAACCAATTCATGCAGAATATCAAGAGTATTTCTGGTTATAACATTTACTTTTGTTAAATTAATTGCAATTTTTTCCAATTATGATGTTTTCAATTTTGCAAAAAGTAATCCTCATCAGCGTTATGGCTCTAGCTTGATGAACCACTCTTTTCCAGACTCATGTATCTCCCATAAACTTGCTTTATTGGATGACGCTCAAGGTTTCTATCCCCCTCATCAGACCATTCCGCCATCGAAGCCTCGGTCATACATGTTGGGTTTCCTGGACATACAACCTATATTTCATTGTAGATTGTCTGTCTTCTACTTCGAGGTTTCATCAGGTGATATAAATTACCGATGGTGATATAAAAAAAAACAAAGTATACCAATCTGTTTTTTCACATACTTTTTGATATCTTCCATAAATTGTTGCATAGTAATTAGCACGGCAGGTCAGGTCGCACTGTGTACAATAATAATGTATGAGCATAACTTAAAATATCTAATAATTACAAAAGTAACCAAAGATCAAAAAAATTCTAGGTTTTTTGTCAATACTCATATTAATTAGCACATGCATGTTATTCTGAGCGTCTTGTAAACTTATAAACAGGTAAAATACATTTAGTAAACTATTGGAATAGCGTGCGAGATGTATCATTTGTGTTAATGAAGATCAGTATCTACAAAAGTAATACTAGTCACACTCATTCTAACATGTTATGTGTGCAAGTGCCAAAAATTATTGAAAATGTCATCATCTAAACATAAGCAATTTATGAAAATATCAACATAATGAATCTGAAAATTTAAAACTGTTAGGTAACATGAAAATAAAAGTAAATCTCTTGAAAATTTTTAATCTAATGGTAATGCATTATCAGCATTATATTGTTTTACGCATGTGCAAATCATGTACATAAAATTCACTGTGAATATTGTACAAATTGAAGAAGATTGCCACATGGCAATAAACCCGCCAGGTTGTACTGTACACAATGAAAGTGCAATACAATACAAATTGATTGGCAAAGTCAATTTTATATCATAAATTCCAAGAATCGAAATATTTGAAATTAAATTTTAAACATAGATTGCCCGAAAATGTAACATCAACAATATAGCGCAGCGCTATTTCATAGTACAATATCAACCTAAGTGTGTTTAAAATTAGAATGCCAATATAATAACAAGTCTACTATTCATGAAACTGTCTGCGTTGGTAAGTTAGATTAACACAATGTGATAATGCCAGCATATTTAATATCATGGGGCTGGGTAAAAAAATTCCAATGATTTAAAAAAAAACACTTTGTGTTTAGTTGCTTAGAGTTTTAATTCTAATAATGTGAAATCCTGGTAATATTGTATTGAAATAGGTTTTTATTTTTGTATTTTCGTCTTTTCAATTGAGCTTTTTCGAATAAATTTTATTTTGATACTTATAATTTACAATGTTTTATTTTTTTTAATGTTTTCTCATGCTCGAAATATATCTACCAATCTACAAAGTATTGTAGCTAACGAATCATGCAATAAATGTTTGTAATGAAAATTTATTATGATTTAGATGAAGAATATCTTGGAAATTTCAGTCCATTTATGATATGTGCCTTATGGGTGTATTTCAATAATTTAAGTAAATTAATGACTGATTCTAAGATTTTATTTTTTCTCTTTGTTCTTCTTAAGTGAAACAATCTTTTCAGCATCAGGTAAATTTTAAACTGAGAGATACATTTATCATTGTAGCATCAGTGGCAACAAGTAATATCAATGGTAAAAAAACATATTTCAAGTTGATCATACAATTTAAATTAGAAATTTAAATATGATTTCTGAAGTTTTTGATAATATTTTTACTATACTATTTTTAATCTCATTTTGAGATTTGTCATATGCTTAAACTATAGAGGTAAAGTAGAAAAGGGAAATATCTTCTATTTTTTTCTTTTTTTACACTTAACATACTTGAGAGAAAGGTAACAGTTGCTTAATAGAGCTGTATGAACCATAGTTTTATTATTTGTTTTTATATTCCTCTGTAGATTTAAGATTCCATTTTACAGAAATTAAAAATAAATAATTATATGTTAACATGAAGTCGAAGTATACCAATGAATCGTGTAAAGCAAGTAATACCTGTAATTTGATAACATTGGGAAAATATTTTTTTATGGAATTTAGATTTGGACATCACTTAATATCAACACATTCAAGTAATAAGGTTGTTTCTCACACTGCATAAACAATAGCAATGCATGAATTTGTAGAAGAAAGCAATTTAACTTGAATTAAAATAAACAAAGATTGTAGAATGGAAACATATACAGATCATTTTTCAAGATCAACTGAGTAAAAAATGATGGCTTCATTTTCTTCAAATTATGCTGTAATGGAAGAGGAAGTATCATAGGAGAGCTCTGTGGGTAACTAACCAGTTACAGTAATGTATAAAAAAAAGTGAACTGTTCTAATTTGCCTGATTTACTTTTACCTTTTAGAAACTCAAGAGTTTTTTTCACTGTACCTAATGGAGTGTCACTATTATAGTAATATCTCAGAAGGGAATACATTGCAGTTTTTGTGTGTTATTTATTACAAGTGTCCACTTTTCGAATATTTGCACACACATATCATTTCGAAATAAAATACAAAATAAGTCAAGTGTTGTTTTTATTTCTACTCTTAATGTTTACAACCATTAATAATAGAGTAACATAGAAAAATAATTTACACATATAAATAATGTCAAGTGATACAATAAAACTATATCACAATAAATTAGCATAACTAATTGTATAACATTACAAAAACAGTGCTGGAATGAAACGTCTTTGGAATGTGAGAAAACTTAATTATTAATTTTATCTTTTTTCTAAAAAACTAATTTTTTATTTTTAAGAAATTGTGAAATTCAGAAGTATAAAAATTACAATTTCACTAATGTCTCGTATTGTGTTTTACATTCTTAAAATACTCAAATATGGTTGGCAGCACTTTCAACAATTGTGGCTATTTTCAAAGCCGAATCTCCAACTAAAATACTTCTGTGGTTTCCTGGCAGCGAGTGGATATTGACAGATTTCTTGCACAACTGCAAAAAAAAAAACAATTTATTAGTGCTCATTTTGATGTGTGTTAGAAAAAAAGGAATCATGAAATATAGAAAGAGTTTATTAACTAATAGTTCTGAAAATGCTTATTGGCATTCATATAAACTTTTGCTGGGTGCTCAAAATGCCCATCGCCATTCTATTTCAAATTTCTTTAGATGAATTAGGATTTAGAAAACAAGTGAGTTATAGTGGCCTAACAGAATTGATAGGGTTTGGAATAGTTTAAACAATAAATTATACCTGCTATCACCTTAATAATATTTTCTTTAAGAACTTGAAATATAGTCAAATTTTTTAGCACCACCGTGATTTTAAAAGAAACCATTCAGCAGTGGTAATATTGTCATTAGTTGACTTTTACATGGATTTATAATAATATAATATTTTATGTTCTTCACTTTAAAAACTAAAAGTTTTGTAGACTCAATGCGACATATTTGGTTTTCTAAATAGTTTAAACTAAGTATGAAATTAGGACGATCTTTAGAAAAATTATCCATTTGTGCAATTTTGCAAACATATTTTTGGCCCTTTCTTCGTTATTTAAATATAAAAAAGAATTATTTCTCCTGTGTTATTTAATCCTTATAAGTTCAAATGTTTCCAAGAATAATTTTTTCATCTGTGCTTACCGGTGTTAACCCATAGTCTTTTCCCAGTGTGACGAAATTATCCTTAGCAGACAGCAATGTTACTTGACCACTGAAGGTGGCTGAAGGTTTGTACTGATCAGCTGCCACCAGTTTGTGATAGAAGGACTTGGCAGCTTCGGCCAGCTGGGCCGGCGGGTATGGGGTGGACGATTTCAGGAGATCAGTTGTGAAGAGAAGACGTTCATTCCATGACTTCATAGATTGCATTTCAATAGAGAGCTGAAATAAAAAAGTGAAATGTCATAATTCCAATTCAACAAAATTTCCATTAGAGAAAATTAAAAAAAAAAAAGAGAATTTGGAAACAGAAGAAAATTTAATTCACTAACTTAGTCTCTTCCTTTACTTATTAGAACTTAAATATTAATTAAAAAAGGAATCGTATTTTTTAAAGATTCTTTAAACTATAAATATTGTCATTGAAATCAAATTTACTGTTTCAGCACTATTAAAATAAAAGTGGTGAAAAGAAAAGGCTAAAAGTACCTTAGCTTGGTCGACTTCCTTGAATAGCATTGTGAAATAGCTGAGTGCGTCAGCTTCATTTGTGGCATCCGTGGCATTGACCCTCTTGGCTTTGTGACTACCCGTGTGTGTGGCCACGTATGAGGGAGACCCATCAATCAGAATCAATTCCACTTTTTCACCACCCTTCAAAGTTTCAAACATATAATTAAATACAAATTCATGTATCAAAAAAGATATCGGAGAAAACACACAAATATTTTAATCTATCTCATTGATCAATCTGTGGTCACCAGAAAAGACACTTGAGAGCATTTCAGTAAACACTGAAGAACTATTCACTTAAACATACTGCAGTAAAATGAGGTCCTAAAGAACCCAACATTCGATAAAAATAAAAAAAGCAAACTTATTATTTAATATTTTTATTCAGTGGAATTGTTGTTATTTAGCAATTTCTTACAATCAATCAGCTTTTATTTCTTAATTAATTATACTCAATATCATGATAGTGTCTAGAGTCAATGAAAAAAAATGTAACACATACTTTCTTGCGTTAAGTTACTTAAAGGGAAATGTCACATTTGTAATTTCTAAAATAAAAACATTGACTTTGAATATTTATTTGATATGAAAATGTTCCATTCCTGCATTTAAGAAAGGTTGTACATATAATGTAATCTTCAAAATTAAAAAATAAATAAATGATATTTACCTTTTCTAATTGGAGAGCCATCTCAAAGCCAACACATGCACCGAAAGAATAACCTGTCAGGATATACGGTCCTTTGGGTTGTACTGTCTTAATTTGTCGAATGTAAAATTCTGCTAAAGTTACCATGGATGACAGAGGGACATCCTTTGTACACTGGAGCCCATAAACGGGTCGGCTTATTTCTTTTGCTATGGTCTGGAGTAAATCTATCACTCCTTCGATGGAATGGATCTAAAATAAATTCATATAATTTCATTAAAACAATTTGGATAAGTATAATATTCAAAGAAAAATAATACTTTAATAGCATTCGTAGAAATAGTTCAGTGATCAATATTACTTCTACAGCGCTTTCATAACACATACCATCAAGCCGTTTCCCTGTCGGGGTAATCCCTATCATACAACTATGATTTCTCCGACTTTCCTTCATTTCCTTATTTTAAGATATCATTCACTTGATCTAACCATACTTTCCCTGTTCTTTCTTCCTCTACCACGCCTTCCACTCAAATTTACACTGTATATTTAATTTGTTAGTCTTTCTTCATTCATTCATTCTATATGTTCAAACCATCTATGAGTACTCTTCATCTTACTCAACACATCAGCCAGAAGAAGTTCACATTCATCCCTAAACATTTCATTCCATATTTTGTTATACATTGTCACTCCATGTATTCTTAGTGCACACATTTCTACAGCATTTATTCAGATCCTTTCAGTCTTTTTCCACATTTACGTTTCACTCCTATTCATCAAAATTGGTACTAAAATACTGTTGTAAACTATCATCTTAGCAGATTTTTATTTGTTTCCTCATCGACTTTGTTTCCTATAGCTGTTTGATATGCATCGATATATAAGCCGTTTGATATCCCTCTTAACTCTTCCATCAACTGAGAGTCACTACCCAAATAGCAGAATTCCTCAACTTTCTCTAATATTTCATTGCTCACCCATATATTGCATTTACTTTTTCTTTCACACTTTTCTATCTCCACGATTTGAATTTAAAAAACATTCATTATAACATTGATACAAAAAACAAGACTTATAAAAACCAGTGAATTGTAAAAACCATTTCAAGTGAACACTAATTATATGGGCATTGTCTTCAGTCTCAATAATCGAGACTTTGGGTATTAGAACTATCGGAGTAAGCACGTATCTCACAGTTCCCATATGTTGGCAATACTACCATATATTATATATACAGAAACAATTTAATTGAACTCAAACCCCTGGATAGGAGTTAGACCATGGAGGTTGTTAATGACAAGTTGATAATAGCATGTAATATTTTAGAAAAAAATATAAAAATGTTGATTTCTCACCACAAATATTGGAGATTCTTTAGAATTATTTGTTGCTTTCGATTGTAATTTGACGAGAACTTGTTTAGGTATTAATTCACTATTTGCAGCATATTGCACTTGGACATTGTTGCTAGTTCCATTTGTTTCAGCTTTTTCTGTTGCTTTCTCTGAAACTTCTGGTGTTGCATCTCCACCAGCTTGAAATATAATTATTTATTTAATTAGTAATTTATTTTAAAACAAGAGAAAACAATCTTAAGAATAAGTATCATATTAAAATCCAATAATGATGGCCCCACAAAATTCAAATATAAATTTAAATATTTAACCTATTTTATAATATTTATTTATTTAACACTCATGCAAATATGCTATTTCTTCCAACCAACCATGTGGTCATTTTTCATTTTGAAGATTTTATTCAATATTTCCTGCATTTGTGAGTTTCTTTCATCTATAGTTCAGAAAATTTACATTTGGTAATCTATAAATATGAAAATTCTTGCTTATTGAGCATTTGAATGTGTCAATGACAAACCTACTTTTAATATTAGTCATAGGTCCAAATTCATAGTCCAACCTAACACTAAATCTTAACTAGTTTTATTACTGAAGTAATTAGTATTTGAAGTTGAATTTTGTACAAATTTATCGTAGTTATAAATAAGGGGATCACGTGGTTTCATTATCTCACTTTAAAGCTAGGATCTAACTCTGGATACAAATCACGAAATTTTAAGATTAGAAAGGAGTATTTAGTATTTAATTAGAATTCGGGCCATAAGTAACATTTTGTTTGAAATAAATTCTTACCCAGTTCTTGGAGTTTGGCAAATGTGAGATTTCTGATTTCTTGTACTCCATAAACAATATCATAATTTCTTTCCAAAGTTTGCTTGATTTCTGCCCCCATGAGAGAGTCCATTCCGAGGTCGGCGAGGTTAGTCGCACCAGAAACTTTCTTAGGGTCTTTGATACCTGGAACAAAAATATAAAACATTATAATTTCTTGAATAAGACGACTTGGTTTGATACATAATCTGACAATATAAATGTCTACAACAGTTATTTGAGATTTAATGTTTTTAAGGGGAAGAAATGAAACACAGAATGTGTCAACACTTTTAAATGCTGATCTGACACCTGCATGTTCACAAAATTCTAATTGAAGCACAGGCGCAAACTCTTTAAAAATAATATTCTACAAAACAAATACCTAAAATATTAGCGACAGCCTGCACCAGATCCTGTTGGGTACCACTGGACTTAGCCTTGTGCTTGTCAGCCAGTACCATTGAGGCCACGACGGGGTGCGGCAAGTGCAGCACTGTGGACATGGTATTGAGACAGGATGCCATGCGCTGTGGGAGTGTGCCGCCCACCACTGTTTCGTTGTCCCCCATGGTCTCCAGGACCAGACCCACATCACCTATTGCTCCCCACTGGATAGCCAAACCTAAAAATGTCAAAATAAATGTCATTTATTTTCATTTAATCAATTTAACCTGCTATCTTAGCTTGTCATTCGAACTTTACTAAGTTCTTCTTTTCTGTAGCTGGATATATTTATTTCAAATGGCTTGTAAATTTATCTACAACCTACTCTTGTAGTTTTTAGAGGATTCAAAATACACCAACAAAAAGCGTCACTTTAAAATTGGCATAGATTACAAATATTGAATATTTCAGTTATTACAAAATTAAAATCATGTGTATCTATATAAATATGCTCTTTAGCATGTTCACTACCGACCAAGCTATATCGCGTGGTGTGCGTATACCAGGGGTCACCCATGTAATATAGCATGTCGAGCTACAATAACTTGTATGAGTCAATATAGCCCTGATCATATCGAGAATACCTTATGTTATAACAACTACAAATTAAACTTGATAGCCACATTTGTACCGACAACAGCATACGACTTTTAATGCGCAAACAAAGGAATTTAGTTTTCCAAAAGCAATAAAAATAAATTACCTGGAAGTCCAGCAGCTTGCCTAGCTTCGCAGAGCCTCTCCATAGCCGAGTTAGCCAGGCCATAGTTAGCCTGACCTGCATTTCCTCTGCCACAAGATACACTGGAGAAGGCCACGAAGTAATCTAATGTTGGACAGAGTTGTCGAGACGCAATGTCCAAATTTTGGGTTCCTGAAATACAATGATATACATGATGCGAATTCCATTACTAATGTTTTTGACCTTCCAGTATTTTGGGAAAAATAAAAATTTAAAAACACTGAATATCGAGTCGTAAGATTTTCTGAAAAATAAAGAAAAATCCAGTAGAATACAATACAATTCCTAAATTATCTTGCAGTAAAAATGCAAAGAAATGATAAGGTCTAGGAATACAACCGTTTTACCAACTAATCCACTGAGGTCACATTGGAGTATTGCATAAAGTAAATTTAAAAAAATATTTATTTGAGGAATCATAGAACATATTGAATAGTTAAAGTTGAATAGTAAGCTAGATAAAATTTATCAAATATTATTACCATCGACTTTAGGTTTGCAGACAGTTTTGAAATCAGCCTCGCTTTGATTTTCCATAAAGGCGTCCCTGAGCACGACAGCCAAGTTGAAGATGCCGCCTACTGGTCCCAATTGGTTGGATTCCTTCAGCAGTCTTTCAGCACCAGCCAATGTTGTTATATCTGATGTAGAGATTAAAACCTTCACTCCTGCTTCTCGCCATCTAAAAACCAAAGAAAATATTATGAAGATCATTATAAATATATTAAATGACAACTTGAATTCTCAAATAAAGCCGTGCTTGATTATTATTTTGTAGCAAAAATACCAATTATTAACATATGTTATGTGAATTTTTTATTATGTTGTGATTATTTTATTTATTTTTATTTCATGTACAATACTATAAAATAAACATGCATTTGTCAGCTGTGAATTTAGATTGATAAACTTTTTTTTGATGTTTTTAAATATACAATATTTTTTCATCAAAAACATGTAGGTCTTTAGTGAATATTTGGAAAAATGCCTAGGGTTAAACTAATGAAAGATTCTTTTTAAATTCAGCACTTAATATTTTTTTATAAAGTGCAATTTAAATTTGATTAGCTAAGAATAGGATATTTTATTTAAAAGGATATTAAAATACCTGCGAACGCAGAGCGATTGGTAGCCTGTTCTTAAACCACTACGTGAGGTAAGCACAATCTTTGTAGCACCACGTGTTACCAGCCAATTTCCTAATTCTAAACCAAAACCTCCCAAGCCACCTGAAATTGAAAATGTCATTAAATTTATTACTATCACAATTTTTTCAATCCATAAAAACAGAGATTATCAATGTGGGAGGTACCTCCCCTAAAGGGACACTGAATGACCATTTACTAATGACCATTCTGGAGTGTTTTCGTGGCGCATCAGTTTACGTTTGAAGTTTCAATCTTGTGTATCAGACTATGAATGAACATGGTAAAATAAAAATATGTATAAATGTTTTTGGTATGAATTTTGTTTTGTTGATGTCATCATTAGTTGGTCTCATACATTTTTATTGCGAAGAATGATTTTGGGGGAGACAGGAACACTATGGACACTCATAGCCCCACCCCGTCTTTAAAATACTGGTATATTGATCCTGGGGTTCCTAACAGAGACTAATTTATATGACTCGTATGGTCTCCGGAAGTATAGGATTGATCATTCTATATTCTAATGTACAAAATAGAGCTTGAGGGGGGGGGGGGGGACTGAAGAGGAGTTTATGATACCATGAAAGTGGAAATATAAAAAGGTACTTTACCTGACAATACGTAAGATTTGTCTGCATGCATGTAGGTTTTGGGGATTGCAGTAACCAATTTGGTAGAAGGTTTGACAATTTGCATTGGTTCTTCAGATCTGATCTTGAGTACTACTTTGCCAATATGTTTGCCAGTTGCCATAAATCTGAATGCCTGTTCAATTTGTTGTTCCCCATACACTGTGCAAGGCAAGGGTCTCACTGCACCATTTTCAATTCCAGCTGTAACGAGTTGCAGGACCTCTTTCTTTTCCGCATTACTTGATTGGTCGAACAAAGCATCCAAAAGTATTCCGTGGAATGTTGTATTTTTCAAAAATACTGACATGCCCTGCAAACAAAAGAAGACATCATCTTCAGTCAAGGTTGTTTAATAATCCATATGGAAAAACAAAAACTCTATTAAAAATTCTCTAGGAATAAATATAAGGAATATCTTATGTATCCATCCGTACTTTTAGTTTTGCCAAGAATACAAGAATGCTACAAAACACTTCCAACCAGATCCAAACATAGACTTGGCCTTATGTATTCATTCATCCAACATCCTTATGTATCCATTTATCAAATACCCTTCTAGTTGGCCTTATGTATCCAGTCATCCAACACCCTTTTAGCTTTGCCAAGAACCAAAGGATGCTACAAAAACCTACAACTAGGTCCAGACATAGACCTGACATTATGTGGGAGGATGCGTTCAAATTATATACTTTAGAAAACAATTTAAATTCAATCCAGGCTATAATAATAGAGTAATTCAAGTAGAAACACGACAACCTCCATGACCAAGTTGATATGATGCCTGTCTTTCGACCCGGGGGTTACCAGTCTGATTCCTATTGGTACCTATTTTAAAAAAGTAGGTTTAGTGGTTTTCACTAAAGGTCTATAATTCTATGCTCCTCTTCTGAGTATCTAGAAGACAGATCTCCACAACTCACACACAGATTTTGCTTCGACTACATCCATACATCTCATTGTGTCATAATTTTTCTAAGTCCATTTAGAAGAAGTAAGTGCAGCTTTAATTATTACTTACGAGTGGATTGTTGTTTGAGAGATCATATTTTCCAATTTCCAAGAAACGCCCTCCCATGGCGAGGCAGCGCACAGATGCTTGTAGCTTGTCTTCCGCCAAAGAATTAAGGATCAGGTCTACTCCTCGACCCTCAGTTTCATTCATCACTAGCTGCTCAAAGCTGGTGTCACGTGAATTTCCTATATTGTTGTCTGTGAGCTGAAATGTTCAATGAATTATCCTTCAGCCATATGAGCAAATATATATTTTAAATCAATTTAAAAAATATAGAAAGATCATTCAAGTTATATTATTAATAAAGGTTTTAGTCAAAAAACAATAATATCAATAAGAAATTTGATGGAGGTCCTAAAATATTATTTAATTTCTGTTTTCAACGAAGAATGCTTCATGCAATATTTTCTCATTTATTGAAATGTGTTCGCCTAAAAAAGGGTTGTGTTTTAAAAAAATTAAATTGATCAAAAATTTATTGGGCTGTAAAAATATTTCTTTTAGATAGAGAATCGAAAAATAGTTTTCAATTCCTAGTGATGTATTAGTATCTAATACTTCTTATATCATAGTCAGTGGCCATGGTCCAACGGTTAGCATTCAACCTAAACAAACTGATACCCTAGGTTCAATTCCTGGCGGATTCACTTTCAGACTGGTTTTATTCTTAGACCATATAACATCTGAATTTATTCAAAACTAAAAATATCACTTTGTAAATTTATCAAATGAAAGGCTATAGCAGATTAAATCTGCCGACCGTCTTGTAACTTTGATCTCCTTGCCATCGGAATGATAGGTTTGATATAGCAAGACTGTTCTAGCTGAAGTGCAACAGCTTGCACAAAATAAACCAAAACACACAGGCGAGTTGGCTGACAATCATACTTGATCAAGAGGGATAGCCTTATAAATATATTATAGGAGAAATGTAAATATTTATTTTGTCTCTTTTATGAATAAAAACAATTATCTAAGCAGTAAAACTCTCAAAATGTTTCATAATATTTCCGATAACTGATTATAAAGGGTCTTTCAAATTGACCGTTTTTTTTAATTCTTGGATAAAACACAGATGGCGTCGAGAACTTGCTTGGGTCGTGTGACATTTGAGAAGTGTATTGAATGACATTTATAAAAATGGAATCGTGTACAATACAACAACGCGTTCAAATTGTTGAATTATTTTATGTATTGTAATCTCCGGAAACGGTGATGTTAATTGGTCACCAAGATTATGTGATCTGAAACCGTTGGTCTATTTTCTCTGGGGTTACGAGAAAAGCCAGGTCTATAAGAATTACCCCCAATCAATTCCTGAGCTGAAGGACGAAATTATTCGCATTATTGGTGAGTTAGAACCGCAATTATGCTAAAATGTCATCGAAATTTTTGACAAAAGAGTGGACATCTGCGGAGCTGCAAGAGGTGGACATTTGGCAGATATTGTTTTTTGTGTTTAAATGTCATACATTCTACTTCAATGACCAATAAAAAGTTTTTTGAAATCAAAGCAAATTGTGTGTTTTATTCAAGAATTAAAAAAAATTTAATTAAAAAAACCGCTCAATTTGAAAGACCCTGTATTAATAATGATTTGTAATTTTATTAAATTGCAATAAACCAATTCCAGTCTTTAAAAATGCAGTTGCTCAGATGATATTCAATGCCTATTCTACTCGTAAAAGATCTAAGCAGTAAAACTCTCAAAATGTTTCATTTCCGATAACTGATTATAGTAATAATGATTTGTAATGTTATTAAATGCAAGAAATCAAACCCAGTTTTTTTAAATGAAGTTGCTCAGATAATATTCAATGCCTATCCTACTCGTAAAAGATTGTTCCTTTCGGACAGCTTCCAAAGTTGTCAGAGGAGTACATTGTTTGCTATTGTATATGGTAATTCATTGAGTAGACCTTGCACAATGAAAAATTGAGATTCAGAGCGTCCTCAAAACTAATTTGAAATAAGAACTATTTAATTTTTTAAATGATGATTCATCCAAATTTGAGTGTCATTCTCCCAAGTTTGATGAATTGATTACATTCCTTGAGAAAATAGAACATGTACTAGAAGCACAATATCACAGTAAACTCTCACAATTAAAAAAATTCCACATTTATCAAAAGTCCGTATGTACTAATTTTATACCTTTATTTCATTAGAAGCTTTAAACTCTCTCAACACTCTAGAAACGAAAAGACATGTTTGTAATGCGCATTCTCATATTGGTTGGCATTAGGTTAGTCGTCAAAAGTAGGTCTTCATAAAATGTCAGACAATAATAATTTAGTGTACATTCAAAGAATTTATTATACAATATTTCCACATTTGCACATGCTAAAATTTTAATATTTGCAAAATATTCCTTTGTTGAAGAATGTATAATATGCATCCGATATACATCACAGATGTCGAATGATTGTCTAAGGACATACTAATTATATAATTAAAGCGAGGGCTACATTGCACATTGGTTGCAATTTTTCAAACAATTTACCTTTTGTTTTCACTTCAGAGTACCATTTATTATGTCAATTAGAATTTTATTTCTGACTATTGAAAAAAGGTTATACACAGGAGACTTTTAATCACATAAGCATCCTTGATTTTTTGACATTATTATTTATAATACATTTTTTGATTTTATTATTTATAATTAATGTTAGATGAAAACTGAAATTAGGAAAATATTTACCTCTGGGAATGTTTTCTTAAGGAATTCTCTCTTTTCTTTAGTGCCTACAGTGGTGTAGACTGTGACTCCCATATGCAAGGCAATGGATATGGCAGCCAAGCCCACGCCACCAGTTCCTGCGTGGATGAGCACCGATTCTCCACTCTTCATCCTGCCTCGTTTTACCAAGGCGTAGTAGGCCTATGATGTGAAAAGATAGATCAAAATTTTTAAAAAACTTATGAATTTACATATAATAATTAAAATATAAAAAAAAACACTAAAATGGAGTTTTTTTTTTCAAATGGTTTTACAAATTAAGGATCAAGTTTTTGTGTGTAAAATTTTTCATGTTACATTTCAATGAATACACGCTATACATGCTATTGCTAAATGGCTGATTTTAATTAGACAATTTATTGCATTACATTTTTATTGTAAACACAATTTGGTAGCCTTACTACTATGTAGCAATTTCTTCCAAGACATATTTTAGTTTTTTTTTCATTTATTTGAATGTAAACCCTGGGTAGAAGATAAAATGTCACATAGGTCCTTAATATGGTAAAAAATACATAAGAATATAAAATTTTGGTAACTTACAGTAGAATAAGCAACAGGTATGGTAGAAGCTTCTTCTAAGGTCCACTTGTCAGGAACTTTCCACATGAAGTGCTTGTCTGCCAAGAGTGTAGTGGCCAAACCTCTGGCTGCCATGATTCCCATAACTCTTTGACCATCTCTATTTCGGCCAGAAAATTCCAGTCCAAGAACACAGTCCTAAAAAAACAAGAAAAATATCTTAAAATTTAACACATTTCACAAAGATAATACAAAATAAAAAATATATATTTTGTAAATAATACAAAAAGAATTTACACCAGTTGGTGTGTCATAAGTCTGTAATTATCAACGCCTATATGCATTGATTTATTAAGATATAAATTTAAACAAATAATGAAATCTTGAAATAAACTATCATTTCTGGATTGTATTGTAATACAAGTAGATAAGTTCATCACTTGACACTGACATACTATATACTCCTTCATGTATAGGAGTTAATGTATAGGACATTATTCAAAAAGAAGTAGATAAGTAACAGTAGAATAAGACACCCCTGAGATTGATATCTACGAATAGTTTCATAAAGAGAGCGCAAGTGATGATTCCTCTTGATTCTCTGAAGTGGAAAGAAAAACATCTGATGACTGGATAGAGTTCTCAAAAAGATATCACTAGGAGACTCAACTGACTTTATCTATTTGGCGAGCCCTGAAAAGACTGAGTAGAAGTGACTAGATAGATGCACGGTGAACATGCAAAGATGAGATTTCTTGAACAAAAATAGCATTATGAGGCTATACAAATTCACAACACATGCTAACTTGTCCGAATATCGGGACTACATGATGTGAATGATAGGGCGCCTCCTACTGAAAATGTATAATTAACAATTGATGGACATGGAAATAAATTAATGATACAAGTAGATGTGAAATCCCTATGAATCAAGATTGGATTTTGAGAATAAAATAATATTTTGAAATTAAAATTACCTGTCCAGCTAAATCTCCTGGTAAAGCATCGGGAGGCAATTTTCCAGTGGCTATCATGATATCGCGGAAGTTAAGCGGCGCATAGTAGACATGGCACAACTCTTCATACGGCCGTAACTTCTCTTCTCGAAGGTATGTCAGGGGACCCTCCACCCAGCGAAGGCTGGCCAAGTCTCCTCGAGTTAAGGTGTTGATGTAGGCATGCTCCACCTGAAATTGTTAATTTCAACTCTGTAGCTTTGTATCTAAATACAAATAGTGATTCATCATAACTATGAACACTCGAAAATAGTGAAATAATTTGAAAAAAAATCAAGGTTACTTGGTTTCAAAAGGAAATATTTTCTTTTAGTTTTCAATATATCAACAAAGAGTTGAGAGGATTTTTTTTGTGGAACATTATAAGAAACTTGAAATCCTGAAAATATTTAAAAATAATCTCTTATGTTAGTTTAGAAAAACCTACAAAATATTATACAATTGTGTTTAATCAGAAATTATAATAGAAAATTTATACTGGATATATCATCCAAAAGACATTAATAACACTAATATTCATGGTTTTAAATAAGCTCCAAAACAAATAAGAACTCTAACAAGTATGATCGTTAAAAGTATAAGTTGTTATCAATCAATATTACCTGCAGAGTTGCGGCTTCCGATATGTGGTCCAATCTTATGTGCCTGTATGATCCCCAGCAGCCATTCTTGTAGACATTCATCAGCAAATCTTTTTTCATTTGAGCTTTGTAAAATTCTGATAGTAAATTGAATTTTTCTGCTTTCTTATCTTGCATGAAGAACATGCGGATATTATTTCCACCCGACTCCTGCCTCAGACAGTTGACCATTCCAACAATGCCAGTGGTTTCTTCACCTTCGCAAACAAGGTAAATTTTTGTCTTATTTGCTTCACTGGAAATCAAGGCTTTTTTAATTTCTTCTACCCAAGAGAAGTTCTTCTCGGTAATTTTTACTATCAAAGAATTTGATGATAATTCAACTTGTTTACGAAGAAGTAAATAAACATTGGTTTGAGATGTTTGGTAAGATATGATATCTAATCCAGCACTTTGAATTGTCTTTCGACTCTCGATTGTGTCTATGCTGCCATGAATTTCTTCAAGCAAAATCATTCCACCTGGTAACAGGGAGTCAGCCAAATTCTTCAGAGCAAAGTTGCCATAACGTGTGATTATGTCAACTCCAATAGCTAAATGACAATTCTGTTCTGGCACTACTGACCTTACATCTTTGTTTACTACTTTGATGGACAAAGGATCAAGAGTTGAATTGTAAAGAGCTGTAGGTTGCACAGATGCAACAGTTATGTCTGTACGAAGCATGGGTTCGGATTCCAAAATTTCCATAACAATTGGACTCAATAATGTTTCCACTGGTCTATCAATCACAGCTTCAACAACTTTCATTTTCATAAAGCTAGTATTTTCAATGGCTAAACCCAAACTTGCTGTAAGGGCATCCACTTTGGATATCTCTTTTGTATTCTTTTCCAGAGGCATGAAGACATATTTTTCTATCTTTGGAGGAGCTTGAGATTGTTGTCTACGGGGTGCTAAGCTGGTCTTCACTCCTCTCAGCTCAATACCTCCTGATTTCACAATATTAATATTTTTGTAGTAATTTATTGGTAATGCTTTATCGGTTTGCTTTGCAAGTAGCTCGAGATGTTTAGCGGGATTGATAATTGCTCTTTGCAAACGCGTGGGAAGGTACAATTCTCTAGTTGATGTGCCAATGATACCAAACTGGAGCATTGTATCAATGTAGGAGATCCAATTGTTATCCCAATTTAAGGATCCCGTAGTTCCATAGTTGTCAGATGAATTTATTCCTCTAAATATGCCTGAATAGTCATATCCTCGGAGCCTGAAAAAAAGTAATAATTCATATAAGTAATGAATGAACATGTTTAGAACTCGTAGCATATTTTTAAAATCAAAATCGCATTGTGACTTAGATAATAAAGATGTATACATAGACCAATCAATATTTAAAATAGGAGTAGTATGTACAGGAAAAATTCCAAGGCAGCATAGACACAATGTGGTACTAAACACAAAAACTCCTACATTAGGACAATAATATAATTTTGTCTTCTGATCACACTCTCCAACATACAGTTCTCGAATGTCTCTCATCTCGAATAATTAGGTTTTCAAATATACATTTTCAGGTTTTTTGTGAGACAGGAAAGAGAAAGAACCACAGAAGGACAATCACCTGACGTTTTTATGTAAGGTGACCGACTCCCTTTACAAACAATAACATCTCTCCTCCTCTCCTCCTGTCTCACCCCCTTCTACTAATGCCATCAGCTCTCCTCAGTACAGGTAAAGTGCAGTTAAATTTTCATTTATTTAATCTATTTATTGTGATACCGCACTGTGTATTTTTGAAGGTCTGGAATGGATTAATCTAATTAATATTACTTATTTTAGGAAAAATTTATTCGGCTATCGATCAGCCCTCTGGAATGGATTACATTCGAAAACCGAGATTCCACTGTATTTTTATCACCAGTATGGAAATGAATAAGATACTATACTATATATGAAGGAGGCGAGATAACTTAATTAAATATGAAAAATGGTTCCAAAATAATATAAATCAACGAGAAACAAATGATCTCATAATAATTATGATAATTTCATTAAATCTGATGTCCCTTGAGGAGAATCTGTTCTCTAAATGGCACTATATAAATTGACCTTTTATTACTATTATTATTGTTTTTTCTACAACCAAAACATCGTATTTATTCCATCTTCAAGTATAAAACACAATTAATTTTAAATTATGCTAAAATCAGTTTTCAAACAAAATGCAAGAATAGAGGTAAGTAACAAAAGTGAAATATTTCCAGGTAGCAGTATAAGATGTTTTATGGCCTTTAAAATATACAGGACCAATGGCAAACAGCATGCCTCTTAATGTTTTCTTAAATGTGAAGTTATCTTCATTTGCTACTTGAACACAGAAAAATGTGTATTATTTTCATTGATATTTTACCTTAGTTCTTTGTAAATGTCTCCTGCTTGAAGAGGTAAAATATCACCAGTTGATGTTTTCACTGCCGGAGGGGACAATTCAAGCTGTTCTTTGGTCACGTCATCAGGCATGTAGATCCTTCCGGAAACAGTTAAACTTCCCCCTTCGCAAATTTCAAAGTCCCCAGTACCATCGAAGATATTCACCAAGAATTTCACTGTTCCTTCCTTTGGCATTATTGTTGCCCTATGGAACTGGACATTCTCTATTACAACAGGAGTTTCTTCAAAGTTTTTATTATGAAGTTTTGCAAATGTCTTCCAGGCCAAAGTCTGTAAGATAGAAAATTATATGAAATTTATTGAACCACAAAATAAAAATAAAAGTAGAAAAATATCAGTTTTAGTAAATATCAGTTCAAGTACTTGAACTTTGTAAAATTTATTCTTGGATATAGAAAGGATTTGGATGTGTAATAATCACCAGCAAGTTAGTTGGATGGACAAAATAAAAAAATAGAGAAATAATTATATGAATTCACTAAAAAAAGGGTTAATAAATATTAATTAGCTAATCTACAATATCTTATGCATGTCAAATAACTTCATAAATACGAGGCATATCCAGAAAGTAAGTGTACTGAATTTTTGTAGGTTACAATTTTTTTTATTTAAACAAAAAAATTACGTGGTTACCGTAGTACATATGTAAGCAATTTTTCGACATAGTCACCATTCCCCTCAATGCAGGTGGTGAAGCGGGGTATCAACTTTTTGATGCCTTCCTCGAAGTAGTTTCCCGCCAACCCCTCCGTCCACTTCTCCACCTCCTCCTTTACCTCCTCGTCGGTTGAAAACCTTTTTCCACCCATGTGCAGCTTCAGAGAGATAAAGAGATAGTAATCTGAAGGTGCTAGGTCAGGGGAATGCGCGGGATGGTTCAGGACATCCCATTTAAACAAGGTGAGCAGTTCCTTCGTGGCGTTGGCCGTGTGTGGTCTGGGCATTGTTGTGCAGCAGGCAGACTCCCTTTGTCAGCATGCCTCTCCTCTTGTTCTGAATCGCCTTCCGCAATTTTTTTAGGGTCTTACAGTATCTTGCAGAGTTGATGGTCTCCCCTTGAGGCATATATTCAATTAAAATTATGCCTTGACAGTCCCAAAACACGGATGCCATGATTTTCTTGGCTCAAATTGTGGTTTTGAACTTTTTGGCGGATGGTGAAGAGGTGTGACGTCACTGTTGAGACTGCCTTTTGGTTTCAGGCGTGTAGTGTGCAACCCAAGTTTCATCTCCAGTAACGATGGAGCAGAAACATTCATCTCCATGGAGTTTGCAGCGCCTCAAAAACTCTTGCCCGGCCTCCACTCGATTCAACTTGTGTTGGTCTGTCAGCTGTTTTGGGACCCACCTCGCGGACAGTTTCCGATATCCGAGGGTTTCTGTGATGGTTTCGTGTAGTAGAGATCTGGAGATTTGCGGAAACATCGCAGAAAGTTCATCCACAGTCAATCTGCGATCGTCACGGAGTGCATTTTCGATTTTTTCCACAATTTCGTCAGTCACAATTGAAGGTCTTCCGCTCCTCTGATCATCATGCACAGACGTACGACCGTTTTTAAACTCGCGACACCACTTGTACACACTCGTACGATTCATAGCTTTATCACCATATGCAGTTTTCACCTCATTATAAACCTCAACCGGAGGTTTTCCCTTCCAAATGAGATAACGGATGACGCCGCGTATTTCGCACTTGGCGGGAGATTGGATTGACATTTTTCACGAAACGTGTTGTCGCGTCGACACTTCTCAACGTACTGACCTCGAACCGGTCTCGTTGCGGAGGGAAAGGGTCAGACTACACGGAAGTGTAACCAACATGTCGAAAATAAAATCCATCCGGCCGTGAGAGCCCCAGTACACTTACTTTCTGGATACGCCTCGTATTTTATTCAAGGCGAAATTGATGAAAACTGGGGTACCGAAAGGTAACATTAGGAATTTCAGTTACCAACATTATGGCCAGTGCTCGATAGACAGAAGTGGAACTCAGAATAATTATAAACAAAACATAATAATCTTACCAAATATCCTGTAGCTGGGAACAGAATACGTCCATCGATAGTATGCCCTTCAATGAAACTGTCTTCTGCTTTGCTGAGATCAAATTCTATAATTGTTTCTCCAGATTTTACACCTGCAAAAGAATAATTTTTCTTTTATAAAAAAATAGGTTATCAAAAGTGTTTTCTATTGAGAACTTCACAGATGAATTGAATATGTATGAAAAAGATTATAATGCATGCTGAAAGATACAACTGGTCAAACTCAGATCAGATCCAGAGAAAAATTTAAAATATTTGTTTGTATGTAATAGGTTGTCTGAATAGTAATTCCATATTTTTCGGATAGATGTCCTAAGGACAAAATTTTCATAGCTAACTTCATTACAAACGTGCTGAATGTATAATATTATTCAAGGCAATAGTTTAGTGAATTTTTCAGGTATTGTATACCTCAATTATTTGAGTGGTTTGTGTTGGTGTCGTTTTGAAGATGGAACAAAATAAGTTGTTTTATCAGTTCTAGATGCTTTTTTTCTATTGCAAAGGAAAAATGATGAAACAAATAAAAAAACTATATGTACAGTGCATGCCAATGGCGTAGTAAGCGATCATGTGTGACAAATGTGACTCGAAAATGGTGTCTGATCTAAAAAGCCGATCACTACTGATCACGACTAAATCAAGGTTTTGATCAAGAATAACCAGCGATCATATTATTACAACTAAATATAAAATTAATACTGTCTGGACAGCACAAGTAAAATAATATGTATGGATCATTGAACTGTTAATACGTGATTTCATTTTATACTTATTGTACTAATTTGAAAATTATTCCAGTCTGAAAAACTATAAAAATCTAAATAACTACATAAAAGTAAAGGAAAATATTCATGATAAAATTTGTAAAAAAGTTTTCAACAAGAAATTAAAGTTTTTTTATTGTTGAATCTAAAATTTCTTAAAATATATATGTGAGATAAATGTTTTGAAAGTAAAAGAAATGTAATATCTACCATTTGCAAACTTGGCCACTTCCCACTCCTGACTGTGGTCCCATTCAATGAAAGAAGCAATCATCGGAGTACCACGGCTGACCGGGAATGAAACCGGATTGTACAACTTTGAGATATTTGGTTCGGCACCGGCTCCGTACAACTTTCCGATGCTCGATAACAGGAATGTTATGTTATCTTCGTGTCCCCTCTTCATGAGTCCAATATTGGTGCAGCCTTGAGGAAGAGATCTCTTCAGAATGGCCTGGAGTAGGCAGTGAGGAGCTATTTCCAAGACAATAGCATTTTCTGGGATATGTTTCAGGGCTCCGTGGAACAGAACTGGAGATAGGAGATTGTTGACATGATAGTCGGTCGAACTCATTTTGGCTAAAGAAAAAGAAAGAAAAAATAGAATTGTCAAGTAAACAGTCATATTATGTTACAATTTATTTCTAATAATTATATGAAGAGTTTTGTTTCTAATCTTAATCAAATCTATCATTCCTTTTAGATTTCAATAAAATATTTTTGCTGCTTTGAAACTGCCAAAAATGTATTTTATTTACAATCCACATTTATACGACTTTGAATATGGTAGCAACAGTCTAAGAATGTTAAAATGAAAAGAAAAAAAAGGAAGATTGTTGTTGAAATGTACGATTTTCAGCGACAAATATAATTTAAAAAATAATTTGCATTAAATAGAATTTTGAACTAAAACTATTTTATTAAGGTTACCTGGATACATTTTTTTTCACTTCAACTTGTGATAGATATTTACTAGAATAATTATAAAACAGGAGAAAAACATCAAATTATTGAGATTACTAGTCACATTACTAGCCGAGAGTACCTGGAGGACCTGTTGGTGGACGTGCGCTGCTCAACATATACAGACTTAAAAAGAGCCGCACAGGACAGGGGGGAATGGAGGAGAAGAGTTCAAATTGCTGCAAACCAGTCTTAGGACTGCAACCACGGAAGGAAGGAAGTCACAAAAAAATTACACAACAATGAATAGAGAAGGTGCCGATTTTCAGTTGTGTAATATGTGTAGGCTGCTGTAATCTGTATTAGGCAGTCCCAGAAAAAATACAGTTTTCGGTCTCGTCGACTTTTTTTTTATTTCACCGAGGTCCTCATCAGATATTGTATTATATCAATAATTTGGTATTTTTCTAAGACAACCATTAACAAAGGTGGCACTTTGGATTTAAAAAAATTAAAAATCTAAGTATCAATAAGATGTTTACCTAAAGGTGTATTCCATTTGCTTTCTGGAATTGATGAGCTGATCCACCTGTGGCTTCTGGGCTTGGGGTTGGTGATGACCATATCCAAGCTTTTCCTTAACATCGGAGCAGCTTCAGCAATGTATTTGGAATGGAAAGCCACACCAGAACTCCTCACTTCTTTGGCAAAGATTTCTACACTTTGAAGCTGAGCCACAAAATTGGAGATGTCATCAGGAGGTCCAGAAATCTATTAGGAAGTTAATGTTGCAATTAACACCATGTGATGAACGTAAAATGTAAATAAGCAAAAATAAACAAGCCATGTTCTTTGTTCTTAAATAAAATGAATGAAATGTAGTATTTAAAAAATATATATCTACAGCAAGATTTGCACTGGTAGTGCTTTTGAAAACTTATATATAAGATTTAAAATCAATCAAATTTGGTCAAGTGAATAATCAAAAATGAAAATTTCTTTATTATATACAGGTACAATAAAAATGTTTTAAGTGCTACTAAATGAAATAAAATACACGATAAAAGTCCAAAAATCCAGACAGCTTGGTAATTTATTTGTTCTAAATTTTCAGATTTTGCATATTCATTGGCAGGCTTTTAAGAATTCAAATTGAAATAAAAGTAAATAAAAGATGTATAAGAATTTTTCATATAAGAATATTTAATAAATTATTTTGTTATTCAACTAATTACATTATCCTCGGTAAACGTGTCTCTACCAACTATCTCAAACTTAAGTGCTGTCTATCTTATAACAGTCTTTCAAAATTTGCACACTATGTAATAGAGACAAATCGTAATGTTAAAGTTAAAGATAAAATCTTTAAAGTATTTCAAATATGTACATACTGTGACACTATCTGCGCTATTGTGGCATGCAAGCACGACATTTGGAGGCACTCTGAGTTGGCAATCTTCCCATGAAAGTCCCACAGCTGCCATGGCCCCCTTGGTTATACAACTATCCATTATGCTGCGACCTCGCCAATATGCAGATAGCACTGTTTGTTCTGCGGTGAAGGTTCTATCCGCATAAGCACAACCTAAAAGATATTTAAATTTTTAATGGATACGATTATAAAGTAAAGTTTGGGGATTCAGTCAGTCGAAATTTGGCACTTACGACACTTAAATTAAATAGAATAAAAAAGAGAGCTTAATTTATCAAGATCATTTATTTATTTTTAATCATTTCGGCATTCAGCCTATTTTTTTGTTTTTACGCCGTTTCAGTGTGGATCAAGACTTTTGAGATCTGGATCTACAAACGTATTCTCAAGATTTCGTGGACAAATTGTGTACAAATTTGGAAGTGCTCGCTCATACACATACGTATAAGGACATCATAAGTTGCAATGTTTCAATCACATAATGAGAGGCACAAGACACATTACAATACAACTGGTCATTCTGAGAAAAATAAATGGCAAACGAAGCAGAAGACTTCGCATTTCATAGCTTAAGAATTTGAGGTAGTAGTTTGGGTGCAACTCTACTGAGTTATTCTGGGTTGGAGTGAATTAGGATAAGAATTAACATGATAGTGACCGTTATTAATGTTCATTATGCTGAGAAAAATATTGTATAAATGTAACTTACCCAGTTCACCTACAGAGTGACCGACAATACCATCAGGCTCAATCCCAATTGAGAATAGCAAATCGACAAGGGCTACCTGAACAGCAGCGATGGATATGAAACTGTTGACAACATTTTCAAATGAAGATTCAGTGCCGTTTGTTATTATGTCCACTAGATTCAAGTCAAACTGCTGCAAGACGGCGGCACAACGCTCAATGGTCTGCTTGAAAACTGGAATTCTCATCATGTCCTTTGCCATTCCTGGCCATTGAGAGCCCATACCGGAGAACACAAACCAAATTGGCCTCTTTTCATTATTCACGGTCTGAAAATGAAAAATTAAAACTTATTAATTTTAAATCTATATTAAATTTTCATAAAAAAACAAACGGTTCTTATGAAACCTCTCTCAGAAAATGGCTGTGAATATCTTTATTTGAAAGAGTATATGTTAGTGTAAAGTATGAATTTTATTAGTGCAAGTTCACATAGGTTATGTCTGAGGAAACTATGTTCAGCAATGGCTCAGCTCGAAAGTATCATTATAATACCAAGTTATTTTCTCAGATGTGTAAAAGAATTGCTCAGGTTTGTTAAAACTATTTTTTAATTATGTGCAGAATTAAAAAAATATATATTTGAAGTACAATATACTAGAACTTCAGATGTCATTACAATCCAGATATTATGACATTTTGTTTGTTTTTTTTCAATCATTAGTTATTTATTAAAACGGAGAGTAGTTGTTACACTGTTATTGGTCAAATACAAAATTGTTAAAGGTACTTTGGAAAAGTAGTACTGTTACAACGACTTTTTAATCTCAAGTAGGATGCTAGTCAAGAATCTAAATAAGAATTATGCAACTCAAGAATCTAAATAACAATGAAACTACTTTAAAACTTCTCTTAGATCTAAGTGCACTTTTATACAGCTGTTTAACATCACTGTAAAATAAGGGTAAAATGGTAATTCACATTGTAAAAAAATGCATAAATTTCATTTGGAAAAAGTGTTTGACCAGTTGATTAACGAAGGCATATAAAAAATGTATACATATTCTATAAAATGTAAAAAATATAACACAAGAATTGCAATACAAATAACTTAATCATAGGAGGCTTTGTGAATCAGGTGGTAGAGTATAATTGATTGGCTATGGCTTACATTTTTGCTGTATACTGTGCAACTTAGCAGGCCTAATGTAATTTAGCATTTTTTCAACCAACTAGGAATATTAAAAAAAAAAAATTAAGTGAAAAAATCAGACTGGGTCCCTTTTAGGCCTATTATGAAAAAAAAAACAAAGTTTGCTTTTCCAAAATGTAGAAAATTTGGAGAGTTTTTGAAAATTATAATTGTAATATGGCAGATTAGTGTAATATTACCTTTTTTTTGTTAAACTGTAAGTTAAAAGGAACTTTTGCAATTCAATTTAAAAACATACCAAATAAGATATTTTTTTAAGTGCTAACCCAAGGACAAGATTTTTTTCCTCCAGAAAAAAAAAAAAAAATACTTTGAATGTCACAAGTATTAGATTACAAAAGTTAATATTCAGAAATACAAAAATATTCTTATACTTACAATAACTTCCCTGGTGTCCTTGCCAACTACAGTGTATCCTCTGAAAGGATGGCCAGTAATGTTAGTCTTGTGAATCTTTGAAAGAAGTCCGTAGAATTCTGGATCAATCGGCGTCTTCTCGACAGTCTCCAGCAGATGTTCAACTGCAGTTTCAGTTCTTCCTGACAGGGTGATCAGACGTGGGATCACTTCAGGCGGGAAAGTGGATGGTTTGATTTTGGGATTTGATTTCAATATAATATGAGCATTCGCACCACCAAAACCAAATGAATTTATGGCAACTATACCTCCGTTCCATGGGGTGTTTTTGTCAATCACCTAGAAAATAAAAATTAAGTAAATTATTTATCTTTGCAGTTAACATCAATAAATTAGCAAATCGATTGCAGGTGTTATGCACAAATTGTATGAATGATACAAAAAAAAACAATATTCTGTTCTCACAAAAATAGATCACATAATTTTGTCTTAACTCTTTCTTCCTTAAGTTACCTTATTTTGTGAATTATAGATATATTAATATGATGACGCAGTCAGATAAATCTTCTGAAGTACAAAAAACTCTAGGCATTTACACATCGGCCAGAATCAAGCCCACAGTGATGGCACAGCCGTACAGTCTGCTATACTTGGGGCTTGCAGTGAAACAGTAAAAGATGTCAAATAGTCAATTTAAAAAAGATTTAATGTAATGAAATAACCAAATATTTTATTACAGTTCTAATCAAGTATTTTACAAACAAAACATTTCTTGATCATCTTTTCAATTTATTAAACAAATGATAAATAAATGGTATTATTGATGAGTCTAAAAAAAGGTTCAATTATGAACTTGGTCGATTTCGACCTTTAACAATTTTTACAAAACATAATCAGTATGAGTAATTACAGAAATACAAGATGCTACAATAATATACACAAAACACTAACATGATTCATACAATTTACTGTCAAAAATAAGTATATAAGTTCTACTGCTCATAACAGACCCGGTCCCAGAAAGCTCAGGGCCCTATTCCATGCAAGAAAAAATACAGCACAATAAACTTCATCAATAGATTGTTAATTGATTTAGTATTTATATTTTAGAACTCCATTTTATTAAATAATTATTTGACATTTAAATGTGAAAACATTCTACACAATAACTTAAATTAAAGTGACAGACCTGTTTCACTTTACAAAAGCATTGCCAAACTGTATTTAATACATTGCTTACCAAGCTTATATAGCAAAATATTTTACAATCTATGGCTTAAAACTAACATAAAAATTGTTTAAATAGGAGTTGACATGTTGGTAACCACCAGCTTTTGAACAACCAACCCTCATAAAATTTTAACACTATACTATACTAAAGAAAATGTAGCATGGTCCCTGTGACGTTTTACAAATTTTCCCCAATACAACCTTGTAACGATGTTCAGTAATTATAATTATTTTATCAACTTTAATATAAGACTCGATTCTAATAAACAGCAAGTTATTTAGGTAAATACATTACATAAAACTAACAATAATGACAAATTAATACATCTTGTTACAAATAAGCAAAAATATTTCAGTTTGTTAAAATCAAATAATATTTGGCGACGTTCATCAAAAGTCACTACGTTAGTCTGCATTGGCTAGGGACGGGGTATACGATAATTGGATTTTCGATTTTTTTATATATAAAATTAAATGTTTGTAATTAGTATTAATTCATAGTGGATCTTAGCCTATTTAAAGATATATACAAATCATACAATACATTAGAAAGTCAGTATAATGAAAATTAGGAATTATAACGTCAGTTTAGCGAAAAACAATTTTTCGATTTATAAAAAAACTTGATTTTACCCCATCCCTTTGAGACATGACATTTTAAATGTCACAGGGACCATGCTACATTTTCTTGAGTACAATATTATCTTGACCTAACTTTGATGCAAAACAAGAAGAAATATCAATTTAGTTAAAAGTGTTTTCAAAACTAATTTTGAGCCAAAAAGAGTTTTTTTGCTAAACAAAAAGGTTTATTGTTTGATTTGGTAAACATATTATATCTTGGGGCTGGGTTTTTTTAAAGGGATATAGTAAGTAGTCAAGTTAGAACATTAATACATTTCAATTGACGTGCTTACATATAACACACACTCCTCCATTCTGTTCACTGACCGAAAATTGCTAGACTACGCTTACGCTAGTAAAAACATCTTCACAATAATATGAATTAACCTTAATTAAGAAAAATACTGTCAAAAATTAATTGAGTAAAATTAATGGATAAAACTTTATACACACATCAATTAAAAGTTACTGTTTGAATAGATATTCTATAAAGTTTTAATTCATGTATTGTTTTTTGAAAAAAATACCTGTAATCTTCCATCTAACAATCCAGGAATATCAGGGTTTGGCTCTTTGAAATGAAGGTTGGCTGGAATGATTCCAGCTTCCATAGCAATTAGTGTCTTGGCGATAGAGCCAACTCCAGATGCTGCCTCAGCATGTCCCATATTGGACTTCACTGAACCAATCATCAGAGGTGTGGTGCGGTCTTTGCAGAAGAAATCAACAATTGAGTTGACTTCTTGCGGATCACCAACCTTAAAATAAAACATAACATATTCATAAGTAAATCAATGAATAAGTTCATATTGATTTTGATAAAACAGATCTATAATATTAAGTGGGAGGTATAGTATAGGTATCAAGAAAAGTATGATTGGATCAAGTGGATGAAATTTGTAAAAAAAGTTATGGATCTATCAGGGGTGAAATATTTGAATGGCAAGAAAAGTCTGCGCTCTATCATTTCTGTCTACCACATAAATAAAAATGATATGCCTCTGTGACCTAGTTGGTAAAATGCCTGTCTTCCAGCCCGTGAGTCACAGATTTGATTCCCATTGAAACCTATTATATTTTGAAAAGGGGTGTAGTCTAGCTTTCACCTCAGGGTCCTTAACATCTTTCTGGTTGGTTGAAAGAGACTACCACATAGCAATAAAATCGCCGATTGTACTGTATACAACAGAAGTGTTATATAATACAATACACGGTAGTACATTTGTGTGTATACATATTTCATACCTTAGTTCCAGTACCGTGAGCTTCAATATAGGAAACATCCGAGGGATTGATACCAGATTCTTCGTAAACTTCTCTAATGAGCTTGTTTTGCATTTCCCTGGAAGGGTAGGTGATCCCCTGAACCTTGGCTCCATCGGTGTTGGTTTTAGTGTGCAAAACTGTGGCATAGACACGCTTGGCATCACGTGCCCTCTGCAGGTAGATTACTGCTGCGGCATCTGCACGCACATAACCATTGCCTGATACATCAAATGCCCTGCACATACCTAGAATAAATAAAGACAATTTCTGTTTACTATCTTGAGTAACCTTAGACCAAGAATAAGAATGAAAGAGTTGAGTTAAAAATATTTATTTACAATTTATTGCACACATGATTTAGTGTTACATCACTGGGGGCTTCTTACTTGGTCTACCCCAAATAATTTTTCGAAATTCATGCAAATGACTGGGAGATAACACTGTCTTCGACCCCAATAATCGAGCTTTTGGGTTTAGAACCACTAGAGTAGACATGGAACTCACGGTTCACATCACACAAAGGAAATACTTACTAGCAAGTGATGAGGAAACACTTGCACGAGTGTCAAGATTTTACCAAACTCTTTTACTAAACAAGTTTTTTTGGAAATTAAACCCGAAATCCCTAGGTGGAAGTCAAGCGTTTTCTAACTAGGCCATGCAAGTCATTATAATGATAATCTTTTGCTTCAAATGCCAGCAAACATCTTAACTTGAGACCTAAGTTTGAATTATTTTATCTTTAAGCTAAGCACTATGCCGTATTAAACAGATAATCTCACAATAAAGTAGAAAATATATTACAATGTGCGTTGGAAAACAATGACATGTTAATTTGTACTGAATTGCATGATTCAACAAAAGGAAAATAACCACATAAGAGAAATATACATATTTATTAATAAATGTTCAACCTCCAATTCCTTCATTGATGTTATTTCACGATTATGTAAGATATTGAAATTTTGTGCAACCCTATTTTTGTGACTGGTTTAATATTAATAATAATTTATTCCAGCAAGTGTGCAAGGGTTTACAATGCAACACAAGCTATATAAAAAAAAGCAATAAAGAGTTAATGTAATTTTAAAAAAATGGAATTAAACAAAACCTGCATATTTTAGATATACACAGAAAAAAAAACCTAAAGACAAAGGTGATTAGCAAAAAGTTATTTCACTAATTATATTAATTCCCACTGCATCTACCTCCTATCCCAAGGCTCTCTTCAGGCGGAGTAGTCCCAGTTTGTTACGTGAACAGTTAGATCAGACTGGTGTCATGTTACATTGGAAGTGTGTGTGGTCTATTGACCAAAAGGAAAAATATTTCAAGAGGGGTGATACCTTATAATTATTTGGCTATTAATTACTTTTTAGCTTTGTGTATCTCTAATTTTTCTAAATTCATTGTTTTATGTAATTTTTGTGACATATGTAAAACTTGAACTTGTCTTTTTTATGGTTTGCAGAATTCTGAAAAATTGTTATTACGGATTTAAAAAAATGAAACATGATACCAGTGTGACCTAAGGATTGCTCTCGTAACAAACTGGGATCATTTTGCCTGAAGAACTTCGAGATAGGAAGTTAAAACACATATGGAGGAGATTAATGTAATTAGTGTATAGCAAAGTAAATTATTATTAAATATTCTAATATGGTGATATGGTGTTCCTCAAAGTTCCAGCAAAAACATTTAATCGATTAAAAAATAATGTATCAGGTCTGTAAATTTATTGTAATTTATTTATTTACACATTTATTGTATGAAAATGGTAAAAAATATTTTACTCAAAGTATTGTCCATCGCTAGCTACATATTTTTCACATCTCTCTGGCAATTTGTGGATGCCACGCCAAAAAACCTCTTGCTCTTTTGAGGCAAACCAATCATGGAGCCATTTTCGTAATCAGTGAAGCACTGCTCAGCAAGTGCGTGTCCCATCAATGCAAATAAGTAGTAATCGGATGGAGCCAAGTCTGGTGAGTAAGCCGCATGCAAAAGTATTTGCCAACTTAACGACTCAATCGTTTCCTTGACCGGTTTTGGTGTGTGCGATGGTGCATTATCATGAAGCAAAATCACTTTGTGTTGCCTCTTTTGATATTCTGGTCGTTTTTCACGCAAAGCTTTCATGCTTGGTTCAAATCCATCATTTTTTGTCGGTAGCGTTCAATATTAACGGTTTCGCCAGGTTTCAACAGCTCATAATAGATAACACCCTTCTGATCCCACCAAACACAGAGCATTGTCTTCCGTCCATAGCGATTTAGCCTTGCAGTCGATGGCGCTGGTTTGCTTGGAGTTACCCATGATCTTTTACGCTTAGAATTCTCGAAATATATCCATTTTTCATCGCCAGTCTCAATTCGATGGTGAAATGATTTTCTTTTGTACCTGGCGAGCAGCATTTCACAAGTCGTTTTCGGTTTTCTTGCTGTATTTTTCGGTTTTCATTCGGTTCATGTGGAACCCATTTCCCCACCTTCTGGATGTTTCCCATGGCTTTCAAATGTAACTTTCAAGCTTCTCATGTCACATTTAATTGATTCGCGACTTGTTGTTGCGTTTGAGCGTCATCCTCATCCAACAATGCTTGCAATTCGGCGTCTTCAAACTTTCTCGGTGGTCTTCCACGTTCTTCGTTTCTCACGCCCAAATCACCACTTTTGAATTTTTTAAACCACTCAAAACACTGTGATTTACCAAGAGCATGCTCACCATAAGCTTCGACAAGCATTCGATGCGATTCTGCAGCAGTTTTCTTCAAATGGTAACAGAAAATCAATGCTGTCGGCGAATTATAGATTTCAAGCACAAAAACAGGCATGTTCAACGCTATGAAAACATATGTAGTTGTATTAAACTTGGATTGTTGTGACTTAAAAGTCTTTGACAAATGTAAACACAAGAAAAAGGCGCCAATGACGCGGCTTGATAGTCACAACATTGACAACTAGAGCCATCTATGAGCAAATTCCGGTTTCATATTTACAGACCTGGTAGACAATTATAATAACTTTGCATATAAACAGCTTAATACAATTGTATTTAGAAATATTGTAATCATTCAAAAATGTTTTTTTATTTGAGAAAAAAAATGTGAAAAACACTTACCTTCGGGTGAAAGCATACCAAGCCTGTGGAAGTTAAGAGCGTTGGTTGGCTTTAAACAGAGGTTAACTCCGGCAACTATGGCTGCATCACACTGGCCTGTCTTCATGGCATTCACGGCCTGGTGCATTGCGAACATGGAGCTAGAGCAGGCTGTATCAATTGCATAGCTTGGCCCTTAAAAAATATCAATATTCATTTTACATATTGATGCAATTTGGACAAAAGTACATAACTTACAGTATTCCTAGTAACTATCAACGAAAATGAAATGACTTGCTTTGAGTATATTATACAACATTTCATTCAACTTATTGTTTAATAAAGGACCAATTCCCAACAAAGTTAAAATCAGACAATGTAAGTCTGGCACTGAGAAGAATACAACAATTGACAATGTATGACAGAATACATAATTAAGTGATTAAGGATGAATGTGAAGTTAAGGCTGATGTATTGAGTAAGGTGAAGAAGAGCACTCTGAGATTGATTGGGCGGGTGTGTAGAATGAATTAATTAAAAAAGACTGAGTGAGTGTGGAAATGTGACTGGAAGGCGTGATAGAGGAAGACCAAGGAAAGTGTGATTGGATAAAGTGAATTATATTTTGAAAAATAGAATGTAAAAAGCCAGAGAAATCGCAAGAGTTGTACGAGGTGCATGGATGTACAAGAGGCGAAATATGTGTGTCACGATAGGAAATTCTGAGGCTTTCCTCTCTGCCTACCCCGTCAGGGAGAAGGCGAGAAAAAATTTGAATCCACTGTACATTCGTAAATCTCGAATAGAAGCAGTATTCTCATAAGACATTTTTAATAATTTAAATAATATTGAATATGATTCAAGCTTACCATTAAAATTAAATGTGTAGGAAATCCTGTTGGGGAACATGGCTCTGCAGCAGCCGATGAGGGCGTACCCATTCATTTTGTCAGCATCCGTTGTCCAGAATTCGTCCGACTCACTCGAAGAGACTCCCACAAAAACACCTGTGTTAGAGCCCCTCACTTTGTTCGGGTTGATGCCTGTAAGATATAGTTGAAGGGTCAAGTCTTATAAAAAAAAGACTCTACAAGATATTCAGTGTGACTAAATTCATCCAATCGAGATGAAACCGGAGACAAACACATATTTCATTTTAAATTACATAAGATGTAGTATGAAAAAGAGAAAAATCAACAATTTATTTATTTGTCCTTGTACATGAGCAATAATACCTTTGTGCTATAATTTAAAACACATCACAATCATTGCGGAATACCAAATCAATTGCACTTTGTGGCATATAAATTCTTTGATTGCTTATCAGACATGATGCATTCTAAAATTTATTAAAGAATTTTCCGTGAATGTGTCTCACTTATGTAATGCATATTTGTAATATCATTCGTGTTTAATTAATGAAGACTTCCATGGTCTAGTTTGTAAGATGCTTAACTTCCAACTGGAGGGTCTCGGGTTAGATTCCCGATAGTATCAAAAAAAAAATACATATGCGAGCATTGGAGCTTCACGTGTAATGTCGAATCACGAGTTCTATAACTCCAGTCATTTCTAAACCTTGAGACTTGGTCACAAATTTAGTATTGTCCCCCGGCCGCGCTCTTCAATACTTCCAAATCATTATTTTGGATATGTTGAAGGATACCATATGAAAGAAGAAGAAGAATGAATAAGTACATATAAAAATAATTTTGACAAAATTAAAGGTTGATTTCAAATTTGGTCCTGGAAAAGAATGTTACGAATTCTATAGACAGCAAGGCAAAATAATGCCACCACTTTCACAGAACGGACAATAACCAACAAATTGTTAATAATATGCTTACGAGCTCTTCGATTCTTTGGATACATGGCTTGTGGTCAAGGAGACAGTTTGGAGAGGCTTGTGGTCACTAGAAGCGTAAAAGGACGATACGCAAGAGAATGAGTCGCAATGCATTGCACTGACCAACTGAGAGACACAACAGGACTACCCTTAACAACTGCTCTTTGAACTGTGAAGTGCAGATGAATGGAGGAGTCATCAAGGGCTATTATGGGAGTCACAATGCTCACTCATGAGCTACACGACAGAATGATGATGATTTTTGCAGCACATATAATAAAAAAAATTGGTATATTACTACAGTCTAATTTTGTATAATTTGAAATATCTTTTTCCACCCAACTATTTTTTGTAAAGGATATTTATAGTATCTAAGATTACTTATGAAAAATGAAGGCGCAATTCCCACTGAGGCCACATGTAGCATGCGGCATTGACGCATGCTACACACAGTCTTTCAATCAAAGGAACATGAAGCAAGTATCTTTGTAGCATACTACATGTTGACTGTTGTTGCCGGGACGCATGCGTCACATTTCGACATATTTCAGCGTGTCAAACAATGTCATCGTTATCCGAAAGTCAGCGGATCGGTGCGGCTTGTAGCGTGTGACATGGAGTGGAATATTGATAAAACTACCTTGTTTATTGAAGATTGTCATAATTCACAGGAGTTATGGAATAATACAATTAGTGATTATAAAGACAACAGGATAAAAAATAATAAACTGAAGCAGTAAGCGAGTAAATACGATTGCACTGCAATCGGTGTGAAAAAAAATCAAGAATTTCCACTCAGCTTTTCATCATTCTGAGATACTTGACTAACAACATATAATTCTTTTCTCCAACACCGTGGCTTTCTTTTTTTTTCTACGATTCAAAACTTTTACCAAATATGCAGCCGCCTCGATTGTTTGTAAAAACATAATGTACCAAACTGACGTTGCCTCCATGGAATTGTTGAAGACGCATGCTACATGTATTGACGACAAAGCGCATGGGACTCGGGGAGTCAAAATCCGCATGCGACATTGTTTAATTTTGTGGAACATAGTCGCATACCTAGGAATAGGCAACACTAGGAAATATGTCGCATGCCTCATGTCGTTCAGTGTTGCCTCAGTCGAATTGCGCCTTTATAAAGTATCATTCATGTTGCCATTAAATATTAATAAACCATTTTTCTATTCACTTTCTTGCACTGTTTTCAATTGTATATCCATAGTTTATTGTTACAATGTTGTAAATCATAAGGAATTCATGTTTATTTTAAGTTTAGAAAGAAAGTAGTAAATTCTCTTACTAAAATCATCAATATTAACAACTTGGTTCGAGATTAAGCCTCTTCTAGATATTTTCTTAACTATACAATAAGCCTCATGGCTTTCATGCCAATCAACCAGTCATTGAGGCGATCAGAGTCAATAATCGTAGTTTTCTGTCATTCAAATATATACCTGCATCAACTATAGCTTCATGTGTGAGCTCCAACATTATACGCAGCTGTGGATCCATCACGTGCGCTTGCTTTGGGTGGACGTTGAAGAATTGTGCATCAAAATATTGAATATCTTTTAATTTGCCAGATCTTGCTGGTAGACCATGTAAACCTGAAAAATATATTTTTTTAAATGTAACGATTAAAGGGGTTAAAACGTTGATTTAATATAAGTTATAACTTTGTCAAGCAATCAAAATTCATATTCAATTTGCAGGTGACATGTTTTGGGCATGTGGAACGAATTAATGAAGAAAATCTAACAAAACAAATATAAAGTGTATGTGAAATCTATAAAAAATATATTTGGTGTACTCATGAACATACAAATTGTGAACATAAAATAAAGAAAATCTCAAGAGGTAAGGTAGAATTTTTATTTAAATTGTGATGATATCCACGTGGCTGAGCGGACACTTATTGGTGGGGTGTATCTCGATTGGGAGCATGCTATGAGATGAGCCCAGACTATTTGATAGCTTCTCTCTCAATTATATATTTTTTCCATTACGTTAACATATACGTGTATGTGTTATTTTAGGATATATATTTATATACTATATTACTATAAATAAACCTATTATTTATTTCATGTGGAATGACCATTATTATTTTTTTAATACACCTGAAATTCTGGATCAAATTCTCACTCAAGACATTGTAGATACACAATATTGGTTACAAAACTGGCAAAAAATTAACTATTTAACTAAATTTTATTTTATAAGTATTTTAACTTTTATAATTTTGCTGTACTCCTATTTATATCTGTACTACATCATGCTCGAGTTTTTTTAATAAAAACACCTTTGATATTGCAGAAGACAACATGCATGGTTACTCCTGAGTGTTTTGTAAATTTATGAACAGGTTTAATGCCATTTGATGTGTTTATTACAGTTTTGCTGTTAGAACAGCTCACAGGATGAAATTTGTGAGTGTCATTTGGGTTAATGAAGATTGTGTTCATGAGTTATGCTTGTTTTAACGTTTCAAGTAGTTAAATAAATTGTGGTGATACAGTTAAGATCAAATTTCTAAAAATATTATAAAATTATTAAAACTAACCTGATGGCCATCGTCTATCATCATCAGTAACCATATCAATTCCTTCGAAAAGGTTCTTCTTAAATTCCTCGATACTTCGGCTCTCTGGGAAGCGTCCAGAGATCCCCGTGATGACCACATCATTCTCTCCATGGCCAAAGCCATTCACCATAGTAGGGGCGGGCATGGCTGAAGTAGATAAGCTGACCTTATCCGAATTGGCAGCGTTTTGAATTTCAACTTTGTTCTTGGCTTTTGGACGACCGCTGTTTTTATTTGACCTTCGGCGAGGAATTTTGCCGGCTTACAATTCAAGGATCGAGGTTTTCTGAAATAGAAAAAATATCAAAGAATGAGTATAATGATAATAACAGTTCATTACTAAACTACTTTCTTGTTAGTTGCATTGCATCAATTTCCTTCACTCGACTTTATGGTCTGCCCTTCTAGGGGCTGGTGTGAGATACAAGACATAAATTTCACCTAATCACTCCACCTCATGGGTGAATGTCCCGTGCTTATCTGGTTAGGAACAATCTTTTTTTTTTTAATTTTTTGGTCTTATTCGAACAGGGTAACCATAGATTCAGAGGATCTAATGCAGGCAGCGGAGTCTCTTCTGAATATTCAACTGAATGGTTGAAGTAAAATAGGCACTAAGTACAAAAAAAAAACTAAGTATGCAGTTTCATTCTATATGGCATATAGAACGAAACTGCATACTTAGTTTTTTTTGTACTTAGTGCCTATTTTACTTCAAGCATTCAACTAAGCAGCATATTATTATTATAGCTTTTAAGAAGACAATGAAAAGTAAATGTAAACTAGGTTTTACTAAATAAATATGAAGTTGTAAAATAGACAAATTATAGTAAGATTCTTGAATAACAAATGCTTTAAATTAGTTTATAAGTCTTTAAAACTGGTGAAAAGCTGCCGGCACATTATTTTTTAAACTAATAAAAAGATAAATAAAAATTACTAATCCAATAAAATAAAGGATATATTTTTTAAACATAATAAATATTAATAAAATTCCACAAAGTACAAAATAAACCATTATTTCAACATGCTTACTAAATTTTTACAAAAAGCTCAAGAAAAGCATATACTACATATGAAGAATAATCAAAGAATGTAGTACAGAAAAAACCAATGGATGCAAAATAATTCACAAATATTAATTATACACAAACTTGTGCAATCATAATTGCATTCCTTCAGTATAAAAAAAAATTCTTATCAAAATACAAAACTCTTAGGGGGATGAACAAATCTATATGGTGGCGGCGCAACAAGAACTGCTATTTTAAATCGATAAAAAAAATCAAGTTTTTTTTAAATGTACGTGTTTTTTGGTAGTGCACATGGGAATTGTATGTGGAAAATGGTGTCGGCCAAATGTCAAATTCACAATAATCCTGTTGAAACCACGTCCTCGAATTGCACTTCAGAAATTCTTGCAAATTCAGTGAAAAACTCGGAGCATTTGAATGTAACGCTCCGAATAAAAAAAGTACACTTTATTCTGGGCCACTCTACATATACATATATTGTACAATAGTTTTGACACCATAGCGAGATATATGCGATACCGAACAATATAGCATATGAAGCATCAGTCTTAAGTCAGGTTTTCTGGGATAGTTTGTTAGTGCGCTTACCAAATTATCTCTCTCTCTCTCTTTAAATATAGTCTAGAAAGAGAGAAAAATATTCGTGAGCGCACTACTAAACTTACACACAACCGCGCTATGTAGTTTTACCCCGAAAAATCATGAGAAAGTGGTTTGATCGAAATTTGACACTGGCGCTAATTAACTTATTTATTCATATAGTACTCTTCAATAAAGCCTAAATGGTGATATGGATATTTTGAAGAGCGTGGCCGGCAGACAATGTTGTTGTCAACCCCAATAATCGAGAATTCGGGATAAGAACCACAGAAGTATATACGTAACTAACAGTTCGCTATCGTACGTGTTTGAAATATTACTGCACGTGGACAAGCAACATGTGCTCAAGTTTGATGCGTGTGAGTATTGTTACCAAACGAACTCTGGGTCCATTTTTTTTAGAAATGCGTGTATTGAGAAGAATACATGGAGTAACAATGTATGACAGAATACGGAATGAAATAAGGGATGAATGTGAAATTAAGGCTGATGTGCAAAGTAAGATGAAAAAGAGCACGCTGAGATGGTTTGGGAACGTGGAGCGAAAAAATGAAGAAATATTAACAAAACTGATACATAGCGAAAATATGAGTGGTAGGCGAGCGAGGAAAACCAAGGAAAATATGTTTGCATCGAGTGAATGATATTCTGAAAGAAGAAAACGTAGAGTCAGATAAATTGTAGACGTTGTCTGAAGTGTATGGATGTAAAAGAAGCTAAGGGTGTGTATCGAGAAGTCTGATGCTCTGTCCTATCTGTCTACTCCGACAGGAAAATGGCGTGATTGTAGATAAGACGCCTATCTTCCAGACTGGGGTTTATGGATATCTTTATAAAAACGGGTTCCAGTCTGAATACACTTAAGGGTTATTTAACACCTTTCTGATTGTTTAAAATATATTTAAAGGCAATAAGCGGGTCAGATTATACATACTGTATACAACGAAAGTGTCATTACAATACAGTATCATAATATAAATAGGCCAAAACCCGTACGGTTGTCGTCAAAGAAAGAATACGATAGTTGAATTTTGAATACAAGAGAGCGAGAGAGGAATACTTCGAAGCAGATTGAAATTATACTGAACGAACCGGTGTAAAAGGGGACGATGCCAGTTTATTTTGAATTGTAATTCATTAAATAATTCATTTATTTCCTATTATATTGAACCTTATAATTACTTGTGTTTATTTAACTTATGCTCTTTTTTTTAATGCAGACAAATTATATGTGGCTTTTTCAAGATGTCGGAAACGCGAAAACATTTAAGTCAATATGTATATCTGAAACAAGTCTTCAAGGAAAACTTTATCAACAATTTAAATTGAACAGTAATTTTTATACACAAAACATCGTGTATAAAGAGATTTTTGAGAATTAAATAATTCATCAATCTACCTTTTTTATTTTAAACTTTAAACATTAATGAACCCAAACAACTTTAAGCTGATCTTGCTCCATTCGGTATTTCAAAAATCTATAATTTGTTTTACTTCCGTGAATATTTCACGGGTTGCAACTAGTATCACATATAACTTTTTACATCTTAAGCAATTTGCTTCCAATAGAAGATAAAAACAATATGAGTAATTCATTTCAAATCCATGTACGAGTAAATAGCAAAAGCGATAAAAGTATTGACTTTATTTACCACAATAGTTTGACCTCGCATGATGGCGTAGATTGTATTATATATGGAAATGGAAAAAATCAAAATGTAATCGCATTACATTGCAGTTCTATCTCTTAATTGAAAACTTCATAAATCCAGCCTTGACATGCAAAATATGACGACGCGTGAGCTCTATTTAGTCTTGAACATATTGTATGGATAATTGAGAAGAAATAAAACGTATAGGGCTTCAGGTTGAGTGTTACGGAAAGTAAACAGATTATTTTATATAACCGACAGAAGATGAATTTTACATAACGTTTGACTGTCAACCAATAAAAAAATATAACGATAGTATTAAGGAAAAGCTGTATTAAAAGTTTTCGGGTAAAATTTATTTTAACTTTCAAGTATACAATTTATTATTTAACACTTCATTGCATAACATTCTCGTAGGGTTACTGGCAATGTCTTCCAACGAATTACACAAAGGTAAATAAATCATTTACATGATCGTACAAATTCTTCAAATTATTATTAATTTTCACGAAACAACAATAAAAATGTATCATTATGGTGATTGAGAAATTGAAATAGTTTTTATTTTTTAAATACATATTGTATTTTTTCGTAATTTAATTTAAATCGCGTTATAGTTAAATCGTCTATAATGAGGGATACCGGTATATTATGAAATATTTTTATTATTATAAACAATTTTGGCGCAAGGAACTGCATAATACAATAATACCATAGTGCCATTTCTCTGTCAGGGTAGGCAGAGAAGACAGAGCGCCAGACTTTCCTATCTCGACACATATATTTCGCCTCTTCTACATCCATATACCTTCTCACACTTCGACTTTTCTGACTTTCTACGTTGCCTTCTTTCAAAATATAATTCACTCGATCCAATTCTACGTTCCTTGGTCTTCCTCCGCCATGCCTTGCCTTCCACTTAATTTTTCACTGTTTATTTGTTTCTATCATTCGTTCTACATGCCCAAATTATCTCAGAGTTGTCTTCTCAATCTTATTCAACACATCAGCCTTAAGTTTACATTCATTCCTAATCGCGAAATTCCGTATTGTCATACACTGTCACCCCATGTATTATTCTAAATGTACGAATTTTTTGCACTTATTAGACTCTTCGTAGGAGTGTTATGCAGTGTATGGATATGGAAGGTGATATATGAGTGTTGAGATAGCAAAATCTGGCATTCTGTCCTCTCTACCTTCGCCAACAGGCAAACAGCGTGATGGCTTATATGTATTGTATATTATGTTAGTTATTTAAAGCGATAATTTTTCGAAGGTCAGCGTATCGAACATTTAAAATCTGTTTTTCACGTAATTTCCTTATATAATATTTATTTATCCGCACACGTCACGTGTTCTTGACATTTCCTTAGAAATGTTTTATATAATTAAGTTTATATTCCATGAATAGAAAAACTGTTTACATTGGTGATGGATGCGAAATGACATAAATACAAAGGAAAATCAAAAGTTAAGCTCATACGAGTACATGTTGTTACCGCAACTTGTTTGACATTGTACGCTGTGTTTATAAAGTTTGAAAAGCAACGTTCAAAGGTAATATCAAGAGATATCTTGGAAACGCAAAACATCGTCGCAATTCGCAATGGTGCCAAAGTCACGACTGTGAAATCACACTCCTAACACAACACTATAAACTATTTAAACGAAAAAAAAAAAAAGATAAATAGTCATTGCGTCATTGTTTTGGAAGAGTGTTTCAGTGAACATCTATTTAAATTTGAGTACCCTTGAGGAGAGTCTGCCTCTATTCAATTAAATTCAAACGACGATTTATATAACTAGGCATATCCAGAAAGTAAGTGTACTGAGGCTCTCACGACCGGATGGATTTTATTTTCGACATGTTGGCTACACTTCCGTGTAGCCTGACCCTTCCCCTCCGCAACGAGACCGGTTCGAGGTCAGTACGTTGAGAAGTGTCGACGCGACAACACGTTTCGTGAAAAATGTCAATCCAATCTCCCGCCAAGTGCGAAATAAATAATGCCGGGCAAGAGTTTTGAGGCGCTGCAAACTCCATGGAGATGAATTTCTCCGCTCCATCGTTACTGGAGATGAAACTTGGGTTGCACACTACACGCCTGAAACCAAAAGGCAGTCTCAACAGTGGCGTCACACCTCTTCACCCTCCGCCAAAAAGTTCAAAACCACAATTTCAGCCAAGAAAATCATGGCACCCGTGTTTTGGGACTGTCAAGGCATAATTTTAATTGAATATATGTCTCAAGGGGAGACCATCAACTCTGCAAGATACTGTGAGACCCTAAAAAAATTACGGAGGGCGATTCAGAACAAGAGGAGAGGCATGCTGACAAAGGGAGTCTGCCTGCTGCACGACAATGCCAGACCACACACGGCCAACGCCACGAAGGAACTGCTCGCCTCGTTTAAATGGGTTGTGCTGAACCATCCCGCGCATTCCCCTGACCTAGCACCTTCAGATTACTATCTCTTTACCTCCCTGAAGCTGCACATGGGTGGAAAAAGGTTTTCAACCGACGAGGAGGTAAAGGAGGAGGTGGAGAAGTGGACGGAGGGGTTGGCGGGAAACTACTTCGAGGAAGGCATCAAAAAGTTGATACCCCGCTTCACCACCTGCATTGAGAGGAATGGCGACTATGTCGAAAAATAGCTTACATATGTACTACGGTAACCACGTAATTTTTTTGTTTAAATAAAAAAAATTGTAACCTACATAAATTCAGTACACTTACTTTCTGGATATGCCTCGTACAGCGGTGTTTAAACACTCAGGGACTCTTTAACTCGGGACTTGAATCCACTATTATTAAACAAATCACTCCAGGCAGCAGCGTCCGAGCGAATCTTGTATAAAACTTTTTTTGTGTACAGTACAACCTTGTGGAATTGAAAACGATCGTATGCTTTCGTGGTTATTATATATGGAATAAGGTCTTTCGGAGTTTATACTGCGTGTTTGTGACTCTTAGTGCTGACGTTTCGAGTACACTGCAGCTCTCATCTTCAAGGTATATTTGGTTTTTAGTTTCGCTATCAGTGAGATATAATTACGTAAGCAACGACAGTTTTATTTTAAATATTGGAATGTAAAGTAAAATCTCTAGTTTCATCGACACGATACTTAAGATCGTAAATAATAAATACAAATAAAATCACACATAATGCAATGTCATCATTATTTTCAAAGTATCACTAACTCCCAGTTTCACGAAATACTCTCAAGAAATAAAATCACACATAATGCAATGTTATCATTATTTTCAAAGTATCACTTATTCCCAGTTTCACGAAATACTATCAACAAATAAAATCACACATAATGCAATGTTATCATTATTTTCAAAGTATCACTTATTCCCAGTTTCACGAAATACTCTCAACAAATAAAATCACACATACTCGTATATTCATTATATTCGTAGAATGATAATTTTCCCCAGTTTAGCAAAACTAATTATTTTGAAAGATAACTTTTTCCCAGTTCCACAAAACACTCTCACCAAATAAAAACACAATATTATCATACTTGAAAATAATAATTATTATTTTCGAAGTACGAGTATGATAATATTCCTCAGTTTCGTAAAACACACATCAAATAAAATCACATATATAGGTATTTACAGTAATTATTTTCAAAGTATAGCTTTTTCCCAATTTCACAAAACACTCTCACCAAATAAAAACACACATATATCATAATAATATTTTCGAAGTATATCTTTTTCTCACCAAAAAAATCTCTCCAGGGTGAATTGCTGTAACAAAAATAAAACACTCGTATTTCTTTTGCCCCACACTTTCCATTTCTATCACCCCCAGGCGGTTTGCGCGAGATGAAATGCTCACGTGATGTGATTTACAGTTCTTGGCCGAAATGTATAATATTATATATTGGCAAACAAAAAAAGCCATTTTTTTACTTTTTCAGGCATCAAAAACATCCGGTCTTTGTGTGTAACAGAATTCATTTAAAAATATCTTGAAAATTTCAAGTTATCACGATTAGGCCATGCAGCGGCAATATTACTGTATATGCATTTTTAATAAATACACATTTAATCACGTTCTGATCGTGGATTACATTTTAATGAAACCCAATTAATATTCATGGGTTTAGCAATATATTTATAAATTTCAAACAAATACAAATAGTAAAACCGAGTTGAGTGATTCGATTATTAATGAAAATGTATTTTTATATCTTTGTATTAATGATTTAGGTAATAATACTCTTTAGTCGATGAAAATTTAGAGAGCAGACCCTTGTCAAGATTTAGAGAGCAGACTCTCGTCAAGGGCGTTGTTAACACGATATCCGAACCCACTATTGTTGACAGTTTAAAAATGTCATAAAATAAATAAATATAAGTTGATTGTAACGATAGGAAGGTAATGGCTGATGTATTAAAGGTGAAAAAAGAGCACGCTGGTTTGGACATGTTGACCAGATAGATAACGTAAGACTGACATCAAATTTATAATAAAAGCATGAGCGGAAGTCGTGGTCGAGAACGCTCGAGAAAAGTACTGTCGGACCAAGTCAATGAAATGAAATTTTAAGAGAAGGAAAGGTAAGGAGTAAGAGGAACACTAGAAACTGTTTGAGAAGATGTATTGATGTGAACGAGGTGAAATAAATATGAAATGTTGGCGCTCTGTCCTCTCTGCCTACCTCAATAAGAAAGTGCCGTGTAGTAAAAAAATAAATGTGAAATAAAAAACATACCAACATTTGCTTTATATTTAATATGTTAACATAAGGTATACTAAACACCAACAAAAATATAGTAAAAATGAAGCCTTAGTAGTTCGAGACTGGATAAATGGTACCTATTTATAAAAAGAAAAGAGGCCGACAGTTAGATTAACACAGCAAAACTAAATAAAAGCGTATCTAAGTGACAGTAATTAATTCGACCACTTTCTACTGACTAAAGTGAGTGCGAAGTTGAAAGTATTATATCAGTTGGGATAAAAAGATTTGTAAATAAAATCTTTGACGTACTTTCCAATTTTTTTTCTTTGTCTTCAAAGAAAACAATTTAAGAGCCTCTCCAGATGAGGCGTTTTACGCGCGATTATGTTAGCTTCACGGTATTTATGAAATTTACGAACATGTATGTTTCTGTAAAATGTCTTCTTCCTCCGTGCGATTGAGTTAGGAGGAAGAAGACATTTTACAGAAAGATACATGTTCGTAAATTTCATAAATACCGTGAAGCTAACATAGATCAATTTACCTTTATTAATTCGAAACGCGCTACTCCAATCGCACGTAAAACGCCTCATCTGGACACGGTCTAAGATTATGATAGAAAGATGTAAGCAGTTTGCGCCCTGCTCGTTTATGCACGTGCGCGTGAAGGGGAGTGTATTTTTTAATAAATATGCATTTAATCACGTTCTGATCTTGTGAGTGAATGTGGATTACATTTCAAACAAATGCAAATAATAAAACCGAGTTAAGTGGTTCGATTATTAATGAAAATGCATTAAGATCTTTATATTAATGATAATTAGGTAATAATATTCTTTGGTCGATGAAAAGTTAATACAGCGCCGTTTACGTAACACAGATATATTTTTAATCTATTTTCATTATTTATCTACTCTCTTTATTTGTGAGACCTCTTCGTAACAGATTTAAAGTCAAATTGGCTTATATATTACTACAAGTGATGGATAGCTTGTTCGGAGCTTCGATTACTCTGTGGTGCAGGTTGTTTGGATTACGCCAATAAATGTACGTAGAATACATATTAAAAAAGTAACTTCATAGTACTCGTACATATGTTAGTTTTAATTGTAACCGACTGTCTAGATATTCCGTTCTGACGTTATTTACTACACAAGGTATAATTGGCGGGTTTATTGCAGATATACTCGAACATACCTACAATAACGTCGTTTTCCTGTGTCAGACTTTCCTATCACAAGTATCTTTCGCCTCTTCTACATCCACACACTATCTCATATAATCTTACGATTTCTCTGACTTTTTACACTTCCTGCTTTCAAAATATTGTTCAATTGAACCAACAAAACTTTCTTCGGTCTTCATTTCTACGTCTTTCACTCACATTTGCACAGTATATTTATTTTGTTAATTATTCTTCATTCATTCGATCTACATGCTCAAACCATTTCAAAGGGCTATTTTTGATGTTACTCAACACAGCCTTAAGTTCACATTCATCCCTAATCACTTCATTCCATATAGTGTCATACATTCTTAGTGCACACAGTTCAACAGCATGTATTAAGATCCTTTCAGTCTTTATTCACATTTACGTTTCACTCATATTCATTAAATATGCTAGTGGACTATCATCTTAACAGATTTTGATAGTCCGGTTCGAGTATATATATATGAGGGTGTATTGCCATGCGGCAATATCTTCCAACCAACAAGGGAAGCGTTAAGCAGATTTCTACCACTTATCATATTAGAAGACATAATACATTTTTCAAAATTACACAAAAAATAAAGAAAACGTAACAAATGAAAAAAAAACATTTTTAAATGACAGGTAAAGGGGTAAAGCGATGGCAAAGGAAAATGGAATGGGGAATTAGGCAAAACACGCAACGATATTGGAACGAGTAAGTTACTTTTGAAGCAAGCCAACGAAGGATCGATGTTTTTAAGGTAGATATGCACTACGTTCCGGACCGGGATGGTTGGAAGGTTTACCAGCCAGTTGCCGGCCGGCATGCATGGTGTGTTTCAAGTATGAGATTTAAGTGTATAGTAGATGCTTCAAATGAGAAGCAAATTTGAAATAGTGGTGTAAATAATGAAAATATATATATAATACAATATATAAAAATGTATGATAGTAAGTAAAGAAACAAACGGCGTAAATCATCTTGCTATGTTGGATGTATGTAAATTAATAAAAAATAAAATAATTAATATTATTTCACTGAACATTTGCATACAATATATGCAAATGTTCAATTAAATAATATTCATTATTTTATTTCATAAAAAAATATTAAATATATATTAGAATATGTAGCGTGACGATTAATGATAGAATGCATAATGAAGTGACTTAGGATGAATGTGAAATAGAGACTGATGTTATAAGCAAAACAAGAAAATTGCTTTGAGGTGGTTTGAGCATGTGGAAATACTGAGTCAGTGCTTTTCAACCAGGATGGTACTGCCCAGTAGAGGGTGGTTTAAGCTTTCAGGTGGGCGACAAAATAATTACACGCTATTCAACTGTATAGTCAAGATGAACCAAGTTACAAGTATAGTGTTGAAAAAAATACTGTCTGAGGTTTTTTTTCGTATTATTATTACTGTTGTGTTATGACTGAACAATATAGTATATGCAGCAAATAAAGAAACTATGTCTCGAAAAAATATACTCGTGGATTTACCTGAGTATCTGAAGATGGGTATCATCGAATTTATTACGTACAAACAGCTTCCAATGTATGTATTGTATGCCATAAGACATTGTCTATCGGAGAATGAAACCTAGTCGATTGCGAGAACATCTTACTACAAAGCATTTAAAAGGTATGATAAGCCCATTAAGAACTGTATAAATATTTCAAAATAGTCTTAAAATAACTGAATCATTCAAGAAACAAAATGCAAAGAACGAATATGAATAAACTGCAGCTTATCATATAATATCACAATCAATTGCAAAAAGTGATAAAAGCCATAACATTGGAGAAACTTTGATAACACCTACAATCAAAGAATTTATCTCAACTGTAATGCATTAGGATATATGTGATGTTATAAAGAACATACCACAGTAATACGACGTATTGACCAAATGGCGGTTAGTGTTGAAAATAAACTTAAAGCTAGTCAACAAAATTCATATTTTTCTTGCAATTGGACGAGTCTACCATTCCAGATAATAATGTTTTACTGATAGCATAAGTACGGTTCCTTAATGAAAACAATACATTGGAAGAAAAAATGTTATTATTCACTATAAATCTTATTACAGATATAGAAACATTATCAACATTTACTGCAGTGAAATCGTACTTTGCAAAAAATAATATACCCTTGAACAATATTGTTGCATGCACTCCTGATGGAGTATCATTAAGGAAATGTAAAAAATCAGAGAAGCCGTGGGAATTGCATGAGATGATGCACACCATGAATTAGGATTACGCAACATTCATTCTTACATGCAAAATATACTCAGTAGTGGAAAAGGAACAAAACATCAACAGAAAGCTGATAACGAAAGCAAATAGTTATAATACCATATATTGTAGATACTTTGATCAGTATGATATGATCTTTGATCAATATATTGTATATTTTAGATACTTTGATCAATATGATAAGATAATCAATCATTGAAGAATATTTGCAATAATAAATGTATGACAAATCAATATTCAACAGTGAGATGAGCATTTCTGCCATTCCAGCTGGACATTGCAAAGATTTGAGAGATACGGATTTAGCATTTAACAAATGCAAGATATTGTTCAATATATTTTCTAATGCGAATTCATAACAACCGCAAATAAATAACTACACCGTTTCCTAAAAAAGCATCACCTCAAGTGAGATTTGAGGTGATGTTTTCTTGGCATAATATTGTCTTCATACACTACCTTAAAGAGACGGTTATGAATAAAAAGCGGATTGATCGGATCAATTGTTTAAATTATGCAATTAATCCAACAGATGTGTTTGCACGAAAGTTTTAAATAAGAATAAAAAACCTTACTGAAATTATTAAATATATTTTTAAACCATTTTTTTTTTCTTTCTAATTCAATTTTTTTTATCTTTAATCCCTGCAATCGGAAAACGTTATAATCATATTTAATGCATACCTACTGTAGATGAATAGTACAGTAATTCCCCATTATCCGCGGGGAATAGGATCTAAGTACCTCCGCGGATGGCGAAATCCGCGGATAGTAAGGAACCTTCTCTAAATTACCACATACTTATGTTACCTATACTAAAAATCCGTTTTTTATAAATATATTGAACGCTCTCATCTCTGTTCTCTCTGTAACTCTTTTGAGACGCAACAGAAAAACTAGCACGAATTATTTCTTTTTTTCCAGCACTTCACGGATAAATTAGTTTTTTTCCATACATTGTAGCAACGCCGACGATTTTCTTTTACAACTAAATCAAGAATTTTCAGATTTTTACTTATTGCAAGCACTTAACAAGGCTTCTATGCTGTCTCTGAGTCACCAGCATCCATATTCCGGCTTTTCGGAGGCATTATTACTATAAATAAGGGTTGTTTGAACACAAACACTGAAATACCGGGAACGAGCGCAACTGAACACATGGCAGACATGAGATGAATCTTCGGCCCATTGGAAGGTCTGCGTTGGTGACACTGATTCAGCGCGAGATTTAAAAAAATCGCGAGAGGTCATCAGTGGATAGATGAAACCGCGGATATACACCCCGCGGATAAGAGGGGGTTACTGTATTTCGTCTTCATTTCTATACGTTTTGCTTGATTGTATTGTCAAGGTGACGGGAGACTGAATGGTAATTGAGAACATAAAGCTTGACAATGAACCGTATAAAAGAGGTCCTGTTGGATAAGTAATGAACTCGTGTAGTGGGCTGAAGTCGTGTATTTTCACTCAGCATGATAAGTCCTACCAATCGTTCAGATAGACAATGATATGACGTGAATGGGTCTGTTTTATTTGGTGGAACGATTCGGATTGGGTGAAAAACGCACGTATATCACATTATAAATGTAAAAAGTATGTTGCAGCACCTGTAATAAAATATAACAGAATTATAACTATACATAAAATATAACAAGAATTCAGGTATCGCAAGTTCGATTAGAGCAAGATTTCAAAGTGGTTACGTGTTCAAACTTTAATTATTTTGAATTTATATTTTCTATAGCTTATTAGCTGCTTTAAAAATACTATGTAATCGCTAACCAGAAGCAGCCGCGCTAGAAATTCCCTCGGGATTATTCTTAACCAGTCCCATTGGGTTGTTCCTATGTGATTATAACATCGTTATCTAGGTGTCACGTCAAGTTTCAGGGGCAGCATTACTGGTATAAAATTAAGATTGGTTTCGGTGCCGTATTCACGAACTGGACTATTAAGAGCGTCACCAATCGTACATAGATGACCTTGTTGAACGAATTCCGATATTGATATTTTCCTTATCTCGATGGATGAATTGAGAATTTAGGTCATTAATATACTGAGCCACTGCACACGGAAGTATTGGTAATAATTATTCCTGTGATTATTATTTTTAGACATTTATCTATTTGATTTTTTTCTTGAACTATACATTTTATTTTATGTGATTGGGTAAAACCTGTATCAAATATACGACCTCCGTAGCTTCGTTGGTACGACGACTGGCTTCCAACCCAGGGGTTGCGGGTTCGATTCCCATTGGAACTCAGATTTTATTAAAAAAGATTCCTGTCTGATTTTGACTTAAGGTCTCTTTAATAAATTTTTGGTTAGTTGAAAGAAATTCCAACATGGCAATAAGTTGACCAGATTGTACTGTATTTAATAAGAGCCCTATGAAAAGCAAATGTAATATAAATAAATCAACATAAAAAAAATATTCAAGTTTTTTTATGAAGATGAAAAATTACTTACATCTAAAAATACATAAATCATGACTATATTAAACCACTCAGATTTATTTCTAGGAACTTTGTTTTAAGTTTTTTTTAAACATTAACACTTTTAACCATTATAGCCACAAACAACCCTTACGTGCGAGCCAAAAGAAGACAAGAAAACTGACTGAAGGTGGATGCAACTTGACAAGATTATACGAGTATATACCTTTACATATTACGAACAAGAATCGTTGCGAAAATATTAATTAACAAATACACCATTGTGTTGACAGGTGTCGAGAACCTAAAACAGATCATCTGTGTGATAGATCGAATTTATTTCCAATTTATGTAATTATGTAAAAGCAGTCAATACATAAGACACTTTTGTCTTCTTCCAAATATCAAATAAATATACCACAACCAAGCCAGTAAAATGCGTTTTCAAGTTTTTAGTCCGTCTTAAAAAATATCACGTCAGTAAAATGCGTTTTTCACACGTAAAGTCCGTCTTAAAAATATCACGACAGTAAGATGCGTTTTTCATACTTGCGGTCCGTTTTAAGGAATATCAAGTCAGTATAATGCATTATTCACTTTTATAGTCCGTCTTAAAACATATCAAGTCAGTAAATTCGTTTTAGTCCGTCTTAAAAAAAATCAATTCAGCAAAATGCATTTTTCATACTTATTGCATTGTATTACACTTTCGTTGTATTCAGTACAATCACTTCTAATCTACCAGAAATATATTAAAGTGGCCTTAAGTGAAAACCAAACAGGAATATTTTTTTTGTATGTCTTTCAACGGGATTTGAACCCGCAACCTCCAAATTGGGAGACAGACATCTTACCAACTAATCCACGGATATCGTCTTATGCTTACAGTCCTCTTAAAACATATCAAATCAGTAAAATGCATTTTCCATACTTACAGCCCGTCTTAAAATATAACGAGTCAGTAAAATGCGTTTTTCACACATACAGTCCGTCTTCAAAAATATCAAGCCAGTAAAATGAGTTTTCACACTTATAGTCCGTTTTAAAATTAAGTTCAGTTGTTTTTGATTATTTTTTTGTAAACTTTTTTTTATCATAAAATAATACATCATAACCATCATAAATTATAGATCATCATAGAAAACCAATGTGTAAAACAAAAACAGTAAATATGTTATCTTTGATGGTTTGTGTTTTGAATTTCAATATATGGTGACTCCAATGAAAAATCCGAATGAAAAGGTTTAAGATGAAAATCCTGCGCGCTTTTCACAAGACAAAGCATCAAGACTTTAAGCTCACAAGAAACGACGCAATATACTACATACTTTATATTTTTGATAGCTTTAATTTAATTTGTTGATTGCATGTAAAAAAATTAGTACATTACTTTTAAGTCAACATTCGCTAGGGGATGAAATAAATTTAAAAAATCGTGCACTATCTAAAAAAAATTACGAAGTTTAAACTCTTAATTTATGAAAAAAGTAAACTACAACCAGGTCTAGGTCAACTGAAAGACATGTAATAACGAATTACAAGTTATGAGATCATTATGGAAAAAATAATTGACAGATCATGTTAATTTAAGATTATGAAAATAAAAAGGTGATTATTGTCACATAAATTTATAAAAATTGAGGAAATTCTTTTGAATTTATAACACTTCTAATTTTTCATATGACAAACAGCAAAATACAAATATTTTTTGGAAAAGTTTAATAAGGCATTCATTACACCTTGAATTGTGATTTGCACATGTTGAATTCTTTTATATACATACCATCACGCCATTTCCCTGTCGGGGAAGGCAGATGATAGAGCGCCAGACTTTCACATCTCAGCACGCACATACTTAGCCTCTTCTACATCCATATACCTTATCATTAAACTTCTACGATTTCTAGGATAAAACTCTACGTGAGTTGTATGTTTTTGAGGTAGGTAGAAAAATTAGAAAAGTGTTAAAAATTCTTCATTCGTAGGTACCCTTCAACATATCCGAATTGGTAATTCGAAGATATTGAAGAGCATAGCCAGGAGATAGTATTATCTTCGGTCCCAGTATTCGAGCCTTCGGGTTTAGAGCCATAGGAATAAACACGGAATTCGCGGCTCGTCATTGTACGCGTTGGCAACACTACCGCACGTTAAGAGGCACCGACAAAGGAGCACGTACTCGGTGCGTGCGAGTATTGTTACTAGACAAAATATTTTGCTCGACTATTTATTTGTATGGGTACTATCAGGAATCGAACCCGAAAAAAAATTCAAATTCTGAATGAGATAGAAACAAACTGAGCCTTGATGAATTGAACTCGAAAGTCCTAAATAATTGACAGGCGTTGATATATACACTTTTTTTCTATAATAACTGTAACCTGTAGTAATCTTTGATTTAAAAAAAGTCGGCAATCATCGTCTGTCTGTATGATCTAATCTAAACTTCGATTATGAGTTGAATATGGGGGCTCCCTACCATGAACACTAAGGCATCCCTACTCCAAAAAACATTAACGGCGAATATCGAACCATTCGTATTTATGGTGTCAACTCAGAGACAGTCACATTGCATTTACTTAATATTCAATCAACACGCAACAGTAAGCGCCCATAATAGCGGAGCTACCAATTAATGGTATTGATTATAAACACTTGGTAAACGTAATGACCAACTCAATAATATACTTTTTTTTTAAATGTTGGATACAAGCTAATATGGGAATTAAAACAGACTTAGTAGCCAACGAAGTATTTTTTTCATGTTGTATTCAAGATATGTATTTTTTGTCAATAATTTTAAGTACTTGTATAACCTGTCACATGTTCATCTGTATATAGACACTGTTGTGTCGTTAATAAAATAAATAAAATAAAAATTATTAATTTGACGACCTCCGTGCCGTAGTTGGAAAGACGCCTGTCTTCCAGTTCAGAGGTTACGTGTTCAATTCCCGTTGATACTCAGGCTTTTTAAAAAGTGTTTCGGTCTGGTTTTCACTTAAGGCTTCTTCTTTAAACACCTTTCTGGTCGGTTGGAAGAGATCGATACATGGCAATAAATCTATCCAGTTTTTTTATATACAATGAAAATGTAATATTGTTTTAATAAATGTTGATTTTAGCGTAAATCATATAAGTTTAGGGCATATATTAAATTTCGAAAAATGTAAATTTGCCAACTTTCCAAATAATCAATATTTTTTACTTATCACTGCCTAAAAGCTACAGAATAAATTAAATCCGTTTTTATGTGGTTTCTTGTAAAATTACACAAAATGCTTACGAATATAATATATGACCTCTTTTTCGTACTAAAAATCCCTTTCATAATTGAAATTTCTTAGTACTACGGTTAACAGATGTTTCTCTCAGACTGTATGTAATCTTGGTTTTCTTAGAAATTAAAAAAATGCAGACATTTCCTGTTGTCGCATAATCTTTAAATAACGTCTGCTTTATTAATTGGTTGTGGTCCTTTGCGTAAAGAGGGCAAAATAAAGCTGAAGAATTCATCTCTAATATAACTTCATCAAAATGGAAGACGACAGTTTAATTCAAGTATATAGGATAGAACGGAATAAACCGGCTGAAACCTGCGAGTATATATCAAAAAAGTTCCATTATCATATGGAAGTTAGTGATAAGAATGAACAGACAATTTCGAGGTATTTACATACACCTGAAATATTCGTTTTTTTTAGAATATACATACGACTAGTCTTCTAAGAACTGATGACGTATCATATACTTTGTAAAAACACGAGTAAGACTACAAGGATTAATATGATTATCATTTTTTTTCCTGACTTGAATTAATTTAAGTTTATTAAATATCATATTTTTTTAGAAATGTTATTAAATTTTCTACGCCCATATAATTTTTGAGTTTTTATTTTTGGTTAATAACATACAAACTTTTGTCATTACGAGTAGGTCTATGATTATGAATGACAGAACAAGAAATTTAAGAATTAAGGGTAAATGTGAGCTAAAACATATGTGTTAAGTAGGGTGAAAAGGAGCACATTGAATAGTAAAGGCTGACTAAACAAATTAATTTATAATGCAAGCATGAGTGGGAGTCGCGGTAGAGAACAATCGAGAAAAGTATAGTTGGATCGAGAGATTGAGATTTAAAAATAAAGAAAGGTAAGGAGTACGAAAGACTTAAGGAACTGTATGATTAGTTGTAAAGATATGGAAGAGGCAAAGAACCTACGTCATGATACGAACATTTTACCTACCTCGACAGGAAAATGGCGTAATAGTTTGAAATAGTAACATTGTAAGGCCTTGAACGGGTTTTAATATTCTGTAGTAAAATCGTAAAACTTTTTAAAATCAATATCGACTAAATAAATAACAGTTGGGTTCCACATCACAGCGGTTATATGACAAGTTTACTTACGCGAACTTCATAACGATAAAAAATCGCATAAAATGATGTTTGAATACCTAATAATCCAACACTTTTGGGAATAAATATATGACAGTCTTGTCACCCCGTGGTAATAATATACTATGATTGATTCACGGTCGATCCTAAAGCCGCTCTCGAGCAGCTCGCGGTATGATCGCTATCAAGTGGGAATCCAGCCTTAAGTTCATTAACTTTCATACTAAATAAACTATTACTTCAAGATGTGTATAAGACGTTTTTATGAAAACATATTTTATTTTGACTAGTGATGGATAACTTGTTCGGAGTTTCGTTCCGATGGTAGGACGCCTTATTCCTTCATCGGATAAGTTCTGACTGTTTTGATATTTTTGGAAATTTTGGATCTTTTTAGGAATCGGGAAAGGATAGGTTTGTGGTAAATGTTTTGATTTTGTGAATGATTATGAGAAATTATAAACGATTAAATACATATATAAATATGATGGTATATACAAAGATAATTAAATACGAATATACATAAATTTGTGTCGTCACACACTGTTATATATTGAATGGGTGAAAAATAATGATGGTGAATAAATTATAAGAATGAATAAAGTATATGTAGATAAGTAAATGAGTGGTGAAACGTGTGTGACTTTTATAAATATATTAAGGTGTAAATAATGTTTATTGAAGTTGAGAAATGCGGTTGCCTATGGGGGTAAACTGTCTGCCGGAGGAATTATCGATGATGGGGTGTTCAGAGTGACAATCGAGGGGTCATTTGGGGGGATGATTAAAGTTAAAGGGGGGGGGGGGGGGGGGGTCGGGGGGATGTTTCGCAATATTGATTTCGGACGAGTGTGTCTGTAACTGGTGTTCGCGTTGTAATTTTATTTTGAAAGGGACCCCTCTTATGAACGATCAATCGGTCATCGCAAGCGCCATTTTCCGCCACTGCCTGCGCTCACACCTCGCAAAATACCACCATTTTTCGGGAGTTTGCGCAATGCAGAGGCCGGCCAGCCGCCAGCGATATAGTCTCGATGCCCGTCCATAAGTCTACATTTCCGCTGCGGTCGCGATGCAGCGCGGACCCAAGCAACCATAAATATTTACAAAAATCAAGAATTTACATCAAATAATACACATATAATACAATAATCTACACATATTTAACAATTAAGAAATTAATCCTAATATGTTTTATGATGACGCATACGTCCGATACATACCCCTTAAAGTCAAGCTTCTTACAAAATGTAAGTATATAAATACACAACACTGCTATTTAATCCAGATATAAGTGTCAGTCACACGACTCGACTCTGTTTAGATTAGGATAACAAAACGACTACACTAATAGACTAGGATAACAATGATATTAAAATTTACTTAAGACGAATAACTCAATGCCAACCAATATAAGAAAGCTCTTTACAAACTTCGGCCCTTCCGTTTGTATAGTGTTAAAAAAGGTTATAGTTTCTAATGAAATACATATATAAAATTACCTAGTATTCTTATTTGATAAACGTGGTATTATTCAAAATATTGATAGCGTGAGCTTACTGTGATTGCGTTTCCAGTAAATATTCTGTATTCTTAACTAACGTAATCAACTCATCATTGCTTACTGACTGGGAATACCCATATTTGAATTAATACGAGCTAATCGTAGCCATTAAAATGGACTATAATAAACAAAGCCGTATACGAGCAAATAAACAAACCAAAAGAGCCTCGGAAGTTATATAAATGTTTAGGCGGGAAATAATCTACAATCGGTTCTGGGTCACGTAAATGGAAAGCGCAATTGGTATATTATGGCGAAACGATGGATGGTCTGATTGGAGTTTCTTAGAAATTGTGACAGTGGTTTCATACTCGTAAATGATGATGTGGCATATCGACCATCAACCTTTATTGTTAGGAGTGTAAGTTGAGGCTGCGCAGGTTGGCCAAATTAAATGACTCTAGTTCGAATTTCTTCGATGGAATGATAATTATACACTTGAAGATGGTGTACGAATATTGAACGGTATTATTTTTGCGCAGCTGATAGTGAATGACAGTGGATGGATGGTTATTAATAAACACTTTTTAGTAGTTCTATAATAAATTAATTTAACCCAGTGTGGATGGAAGTATGTTTTTAGTAGTCCTATAATAAATTAATTTAACCCAGTGTAGATGGAAGTATGTTTTAGTAGTCCTATAATAAATTAATTTAACCCAGTGTGGATGGAAGTATGTTTTTAGTAGTCCTATAATAAATTAATTTAACCCAGTGTGGATGGAAGTATGTTTTTAGTAGTCCTATAATAAATTAATTAAACCCAGTGTAGATGGAAGTATGTTTTTAGTAGTCCTATAATAAATTAATTTAACCCAGTGTGGATGGAAGTATGTTTTTAGTAGTCCTATAATAAATTAATTTAACCCAGTGTGGATGGAAGTATGTTTTTAAAAAGTGGAGTAAATTTATAGTCAAAAAAATAAATAAAAAAGGTTCCCAGACTGGTAAAAATCTTCGTTTCGTAACAAAACTCACAAGCCTTAAACGTTTGGTAGTGTTATTGTCTTTTCACGTGCAGGGTAGTATGATGACGGAACAGCGAGTTCCGTCATCATACTACCCTGAATAAATATGTACGAATAAATATGTATATATGTATTGTAGTTTGGTATTGCATAGTCGGAAGACACGCGTCTGATCAACTAGGTTAAGGAATCTGTATTGATCTATTGAACACAAAAAATAAAGATATCTCGAATAAAAAAAATACATACCATCACGCCATTTCCCTGTCAGGGTAGGCAGAGAACAGAGCCCCGAACTTTCCTATCACGACACACATCCCTAGCATCTTCTACATCCATATACCTTCTTGTACAACTTCTACGATTTCTCTGAATTTTTACGTTTCCTTTTTTCAGAATATAATTCACTTGATCCAACCATACTTTCCTTGGTCTTCCTCTTACGTGCCTTTCACTCACATTTGTACTATATATTTGTTTTGTTAGTTTTTCTTTATTCATTCGTTCCACATGCCCAAACCATATCAGCGTGCTCTTCTTCATGTTACTTAACAGATCAGCCTTAAATTCTCAATCATCCCATATCAATTAATTCCGTACTCTGTCATACATTGTTCCTCCATGTGTTCTTCTCAATTTCTACACGCATTTCTGCAGCATTTATTAAGCTCTTATAAGTCTTTTTCACATCCACGTTTTACTCTCATACATCAGAGTAGGCACCAAAATACGATTGTGGAATAAAATAACAATACATATATAAATGCCTAAGTGATATAGTCCATATTACAACAACGTTAAATATATGAGGGTACACTTGCATTGTTTGTTGAATGAAATCTGAACATTCCACGAACACAATGATCGGATTAACGAACAATTTCCGTGGTGTCAATACTTGACATATGACACTAACTACATGTTTCTGTAACATGAACAAGTAAACGCTTATTTAACTTGAACCCAATGGCTCTATGTCGATTGTTGTGAACTTGAAATTAAATGATTATTATATAATGAAAGGGTTTATTTTACTTTTTTTTCCTACATATCGAATATTGAATGAATTGATTAAATTGTTTGGGGTTTGCTTTCTTATTGTGTTGGGTTCGTCTTGTTCTAGTATTTTTTTCTATTATACAATATAATAATGCTTACATGTCAATGTTGAATTTTATTTGCTGTTGTTTTTTTAATCTTTTGCAAACCCATACATGTTTTGATATTATGTTGGGTTCGTCTTGTACTAGTTTTTTTCTATTGTATAATAAATTCTGCTTACTTGTCAATGTTGACTTTTGTTTGTTGTCGTTTTTTCTAATCGTTTGTATCAGAAAGGTCATTTGACCGTTGAAATAACATAAATAGGATACATACATACATATCATCACGCCATGTCTCTTTTGGAGTAAGCAGAGATGACAGATTACGTCTTTCTATACATACACACAGCTCTCGCCTCGTCCACACATATATTTCTCGATATACACGTTCTCTTGTTTCTCATACTTATTATATTTTTCTAAGTTAAAAATTCTCCAACCATCTCCTTCCACTTTTTCCTCGGTATACCCCTTCACCGCGCTCCATTCATTCTAGACAAATATACATATTTGTTTCATAGATCTTTTAAAACCCAATCTCTCAATGTGCTCTAAACATCTGAAGATTCCTTTTTTTATTTTCTTCTTTTTCTATTTCTAACAGTTATCCATTCTGTAATAATTTATTACTTTATCAAATATTGTAATGTCAAATGTTCTACGCGAGACACGCATTTCTACCACATGCATTCTGCTCGTATCACTCACTCCCTTTCAAAACTTCGCTTCCATACATCAAGGTTGACACTAGCACACCACTGTGCACAATCATTTTTGAAGATTTTCAAGAAAAAAAATATTCTAAGTGCACAATTAACATTGTTATCTGCAGTAAAACGCCTTTTAATATATTTGACTATCTTACCATCTATCGAAAGCACGCTCCACAAACAGCAAAAATAAATTGTAAAAAAATACACGATTGGCATCCAAATCGTCTAATCCATACGGAGGGTTTGTCTAAAAGTGGGTCTTCAGTATAAATAGTAATAATGTAAGTAAATAATACTAATAAGTACTAATAAAAATAATTCCCAGATTTTTTAAAATATGTTATAGAAAAACAGATAAACACTTCATAATATATTTTAAAGAAATATATTTATATTTGAAAATTGTTCGCTTGCTTACTACACATTTAACTCGTATTATTGTAAATATTCATTTAGTTGTAATTTTTGTAGTTTAATTGTAAAATAGTTTTACTCCATAATATCTCACTAGATAACTACAGTCTCGGGTTGCTTTACTACACTCAAAATACTAACCACGGACGCGGCAATCAAGTAGGCGATATCGCCCATGTGAATAGAACTAACGAAATCCTATGAAGTGGATGTCACTTGACACTGGCGTATACTCCTTCATATATATAGGAGTTCGCGGTCATAATTCAAGAAGAAAAGATAACTAACTATTCATTCAAAACTGCGAAGATCGAGGTAACGTAGTATTTTCCAAATATTTTGAAAGCGAGACATATAAGTAATTTTGATTATGCTTCAAAAACAAATTATGTATTCTCAATGAACGTAATCAACTTATAATTTGTCACCAGCTGGGAATACCAAAATTTCCGTGAATAGCCATAAAAAATCAAAAGCAACTAATTCGAAAATTGTTTCAATAATACCGATAACAATCAAGTAAAAATTGTCTGTAAATCATAGATAAAACTTTTTTTTAAATTTTACTTGCACATACCATAAATATTCATAAAATATTGTCATTTTAATAAAAAGTAATGAAATTTATATTAGAACTGATAATTATGCGTGTCTTTTCATTGAACAACGGTAAATCACAATGTTATTAACGCGACACTTGACATTGGTTTGTCAATATTGTGCGTATGAGTAAAAACATGAATATTTTGTTGCCATTTACAATACATTTGATTATTATTAGTGAATATTTTAATAAATTACCTAAGCTTAAAGATCTCGTTTTTTAATGGTTCCTTCTTTTGAACCTTGTTTAATTAAATATAAACGAATACAAGTTATATAGTACATTGTTGATGAATATTATTTTAAAAAAACATTCAAATTATTGCGAATGTGTGGAAAATCCTATGATAACCATTTCAATAAGTTGTATTTGAAGGAAGTAACGTATCATCAGTAAGTACAATATTTTAAATACAATAATTTTAAATATTTTTAAATTTCTTTCGCCAACTTTGAAATGCCGCCGCCATGGTGGAAAGGCAATAATAATATATGTTCAGCACGTGCAAGTATTGTGACGCACTTTTTTTGGCAGACTGGGACCAATTTTAATTTTTTTTAGTACCATCGGGAATCGAATTCGAAACAGTCAAGCGTTTTACTAACTAGGCTGCAGAGATCGTCGCCATATAAAATACGAGTACACAAAACCATTCCGTACTTTCGTTTCTTTTATTGTCGGGAGTCGATTTCTGGGAAAAGGAATGCGTAAAAATTACATAATTCATTAGATTGCTAAAAATGGTATCTACAATCTATATCGAAACACAATCTTATTGGCGCATTGATTATATTATCTATACGTAGATATAGGAAACTGTAAGATCATTTCCATTCGTTAACAATAAAATTAGCCTCGTGTTCATCCTGCAAAGAGCAAATATATTTGACCTTAAATATGCACATTCTACCTATTTTGAGAAACCATGGTGGCAAGTTTTATGGGCTTTTATTGTATTAAACTTTCGTAGTATATTGTACAACTTGACGGGTTAATTGCTATGTGGCAATCACATGCAAGCAACTATAAAGATGGTAACGAAGTCTTAACATAAGTAAAACATCAGACTGAAACCCTTGAAAAAATCAAACGGGTTCCAGCGGGATTCGAACCCGTAACATTAATTTCTTAATGATAAGTTCTAATAAGCGAAAGTGCAAATTTAGTGATATTTTAAAGACAATATTATTTATTTAATATTTTCTCTCATAAAAAATATATATCTAAGGTTTCGGTTTATTTAGAAATGGTATCCATTTCAATTTATTTCAGAATAGATTATCTTCCCTTATCATTTTCGCTTCTGGTAACCCTAGTCCGAGTCCAATAATAGCCGGAGTGAAGCCTCAACACTCCACGACTTCTCGACATGAACATGACTCACTGGAGACAATCAATACTGCCATTGCCACTGTATCTATCTATACGGGGCAGTTTGTATGCCAGCCCAGCTGGAATGGGAAATGCGATCCAATTACCCGTTCTTTTTTTATTAAGGTCGAATTCTAGATTAAGGGATGACTAACTTTATAAATTATTTTTCATAAATTTCAGCATCAGTTCAAAGTTGAGTATTTACTCACTTTCAAGAGTTACTACATATGTTATATCTGACTTTATACTTTTCATTATTATTCTGATTTAAATCAGAAACCAGTTCTTTAAGTCAAGCATACATAATCACATATAAAATGTGCACTAATCTACTAATTGCAGTCTAAGTTATGCAAAATCTAATGCAATACATGTTTAATATAATCCACTACTGGAAAATTATTATTTTCGTGCCATGTCAGGTCCCCCCGACGTTGGCTAATACTCGGGCAAAATCCTCTCTGCCCTGCGCCTTATGGAACAGCTATTGGACTCATTATACTCTCGAATTTTACTGAGCCATGACATCTGTCTCCTTCCAACACCACGACGAACCTCAATTTTTCCTTTAAGAATGAGCTTCAAGACTTGGTATTTGGAACCACGTATAACATGTCCCAAGAACGACACATTCCTAATTTTGACGTTGGTCAGCAGCTCTCGTTTTGTTGCAGCTTTTTGAAGAACAATCGTGTTGCTAGTCATATGTGTCCAACGAATGCGAAGTATTTTCCTATGGATCCATATTTTAAACGCTTCCAATCGGTTCATTGTGTTCACCTTGAGGGCTCATGTTTTCAATCCATATAATAATACAGACCATACATATCACATGATAATTATTTGTCAAAATTTTAAATTGATATTATCACTGTAGAAAAATGTATTCATGTTGTTACTTGCTGCCACGCTTTTTCAACTCTCTATTTGCCTTCGATGTCAGGATCAAGAGTCTCCGTCATTATGCTGCCGAGATATTGAAATTTGTTTACTCCATACCAGGGGTCTTCAAACTACGACCCGCGGGCCAGCACCACCAATCCGGCCCGCGATAGCGTGCCGGATATTCCCGGTATTCGGCCCGTCATAGTTTATTTTGATTACATTGTAAAGTCTTGGCCCTAGGGACTTAGTGGAGGAGTCAGTGTGGCCCTTAGGCTAACAAGTTTGGACACCCCTGCTCTATACTATGTCCGCTGATTACAAGTGATGCTCTACCATATTATATTTCTCTCTCCTCTGGATATCAATATCATCCGTAGCGTCATTTACCAGTCTGATCACGGCTTTCTGATGTCAATCAAAGTTTGTAATTATGTTTAAATCTATACTGTCAAATGTTATTTTCAAAGCATACTTATAAGATAAGGTCACTATGTTTAACCCTGTCGAATGCCTTTTCGTAATTAAAACAACAGGCCAAAGCGTCTGCGTTGATCACATTTTTACAATATTACATTTACTGTCAATAACGCTTTCTATGTCTGGTACATAGAAAGCGTTATTGACAGTACGAGAAAATAAAAACATTATATAAAATTACAAATGATTAACCTAATGAATTCAGTCAATATTCGAGTGTTGTGTGACAGCGTCATGATTATTGCTGAGTCAGGTGGCTAAATGTTTTATTTTAAAATTGTTGTACTACGGTACGGTACGGTATGGTAACCACGTAATTTTTTTGTTTAAATAAAAAAAATTGTAACCTACAAAAATTCAGTACACTTACTTTCTGGATATGCCTCGTAATAATAATTCAACTTATTTAATTCTCACTTTCTCACTTCTATTTTATTTGTGTGTTTAAAATTCGATGAATTGTCATTTTGTTTTTTTTTTATTTATTATTTGTTATTTGAAGTTGACATACTTCGTGATTGGTTCTAATTTGGGGTGAACGAATCCCATTTCTTTCTGACGAATTCCAAAATATCATGATGCAATATACATTACCATATTACAAAATCCCTTTCCAAGCTTTCATTTTAGTCTCTCATACTCTAGAATATTTAGCAAGAGCTCCATAATTAACCTTTAAATTACCAACAGTAAATTCAATTCCACAGTTCGCATACAATGGCTTTACCATATACAAATTTATACAAATGCCTCTAGTTAAATTCACGTCAATTGTGGAGCAGCAATATTTATTCCCTCTCGCAATACCAATTGTGGAGCAGCAATATTTATTCCCTCTCGCAATACCAAAATTCTTGTCAAAAAAATAGCAACACGACGTGTTAAATGGGAAAGAAAATCCTTGATCACGTTGAGCGTCCTGTATGCGCCGCATATGTCTTTACTCAATTACAATACAAATGTCTCCCCCACCCGTCCAATACGTCCCACCTACTCCCATTTAATTCTCCACTAATTCACAGTCACATAGCTGAATTTATTGTCCAAAACTCCTTGAGTATTTAAAAGTACAATAGTTTCCTACATATTTTTTCCCTCCCTCTTTTCCTTTGAATTGTCATTGGAACAAATAATCATCTTTCATAAACTCTATTTTCTTTCTGAACGTGGACTGTCCCTCCGATCTGGTGACAGCAGAATCCTTTATATACCAATGCATCACACAACATTTCAAACATAATCTTTTGCAGTTCACTCGGCTCGACTTCGGAATTATCTACCTGGTTCAATAAGATGTGCTTCGTCCTTTATCGATATTTCAGAATAAACTAAATAATCACTTCTTGAATCTTTGAAAAGACTATAGTTTCACTTTGTGGTGCCATATTTTACATAAAAGGAAAAATAAGTAAATAAAAAACTTATTTTATATTTTTGTGTTCACCACAGGTTTATTTTAGGTTCACAACTAGTTTAGAAGATCACTGTCTTCATCGTCAGGTGAAGATAAACTAAATTGTTAAAATATATTCTGTACAAGTGTAAATAATATAATATAAGAGAGATGAGGTAGGGGAAGAGAAGTGGGGAGAGATGTGATACAATGGTGAATGGGGCGGGGAAAAATATGTGAGTGAATGTGAATCTTTAAGGCAGGGGGGGATTTTAAATTGGAAACATATTAAGCAGAGGGCTATTATGAAAATTGGTTTGGTTGTTGATATTTGTTTAGAAGTTTAAATATCATCAACAACCAAACCAATTTTCATAATAGCCCTCTCTCTGCTTAATATATTTCCAATTTAAAATCCCCCCTGCCTTAAAAAATCACATTCACTTTCACATTTTTTTCCCGCCCCATTCACCATTGTATCACATCTCTTCCCCCAACTCATATCTCTTATATTATATTATTTACGCTTGTACGGAATATATTTTAACAATTTAGTTTATCTTCACCTGACGATGAAGATGGTGGTCTTCTAAACTATTGTAGTTGTGAACCTAAAATAAACCTGTGGTGAACACAAAAATATAAAATAAGTTTTTTATTTACTTATTTTTCCTTTTATATAAAAATCATTATTTAAATCAAAACATTTCTCTTACTTTACTCTCATCCTTGTCCCTATTTTCCTTGAGATTTACGTTTCATTTTTTTTCTTGCAGTATGTTAAACGTACGGTCATGGATGTCAATAATAATTATGGAGCTAAAGCTAATTGGAAAAAATACTTCAAATCAATAAACCCGCCAAATGTATATGCAAGAAAGTGTTAAATAAACACATAAATTGGGCATGTGTTCATATTTTTATAATAATACTAAAGATATGTTTTGATAAAATTTACGAAACTTAAGATGAGATCATACCATGTTTTGATAAACCTTACGATTAGAATATTTAGAAAACCGAAGCATCGAAAATCAAAAAATTATAGAAAAATAAATAAATAAAGTAACATTTGCATTATCTTTCCAAAGAAAAATGTAAGAAAAGAAATAAGGAATGAACTACTCGTATATCATATAATATGAAGTATTCATTATTTATCGCGTAAGGGTGAGTGTTTCCCCGAGCTGCAGATAATCAATACAACCTCTCGACTGAAGTGCTATTGTATTCTTCAAATCAGGGTTACTACTAACGTTTTCAGATAGACAAGGTACATAAAAAAATGTGATAATGTTAATTTTTGATTTTAGTTAATAAATAAATAAGAACGTTGTCTTAATCGACAGAGTAGAAGTACGAATAGGGTATGGCTATATTGATAAGCATGAATTACAATTTGAAAAAGAAAACTAAGGGAAGAAGATGGATAACTTAGAATTTAGCATCACTGAAAATATCGAAAAGAGAGGAGAGAGGCAATTTGAACACTAGAAACCACAATGATTATTTACTGACGGAAAGAGATTTAGTTAAAAATTGAAACCCACTATCATTGTATTGCATTTCACATTTTTTGTACACAGTACGGTGATATCTTCCAACCATTCAGAAAGGAGTATAAACAAGTCTTAAATGGAAATCAAACTGAAACAAACCCTTTTAAAAAAGTTTTTTTTTGTTTTCATTTATACTTTTTAATTTTTACAATTAAATATGCAAAGCATTATCCTGCCTGAATAGGTGTATGCCCGTCCTAAGGCTGGTAGTTTACATAAAACAAAATTATAAAAAAAAAACAAAAAAAATTAAAGAAACATATACGAGTATGTTAAATGATAAAAAATCATAAGTATAAAATAAAGTAGTATAAAAAATCCCACCACAATCCCATTCATATAAAAAAAGAGTATTTCACTTTTTGGTATTAGTAAAAATGGCACTTATCAATCTACAAGTTTTAAGGAAAAGAGAACTGCGCAAGAAATATTTCTCCATAGCATAATTTTCATTCAATTTTAGTTTTCATCTTGTTTTGTTTCAAATTTGGGTACCAACGAGAATCGAACCCGCAACCCGGGTGGGGAGACAGGCGTCTTACCAACTAAGCCATGAAGGTCTTACATTTGATACATGTATCCCTCAATTACATTAAATAAAATGCATAGCACATGTTAAAAATCAAATCGATAAATGTCTAAAAATGATTACTACATAATTTCGTGTGAAGTGACTCATCATGCCTACAAACATTTTTTTAGGAAGCTCAATCCTCAATTTATCTATAAGATAAGGAAAATATTAATATCGAAATTCGTACGACACCGTCATTCCGTGCGCGAGTGGTGACACCCTTAATAGCCCAGTTCATGAATACGGCACCGAAAACAATCTTAATTCACGATGAATTAATAATAGCCAGTTATTATTAAGGCTCTGGTGGTCGTCAATGCAAGTAATTGAAAGAAAACTTTGAACAAATAATTTAAAACATACTTCAAAACTGGAAATGTATCAACCCTGGCAGTGACAGTGACCCTGTTAGCTTAGTACGCTTTTCCAAAAATAAAATAATCAATGTCGATATTTCCTAAAATACACCGTTGTCGAGTGTAGTTGTTGCCAAAACTGATACATCGTAAGAAATTAATGATGCCAAGATATATATTGCGTTGGTACTCCCACGAGTACGATTGTAAGCCATCCTGTCTGCCTGTTCACATTTATGTACGTGCCTTAGACAATATAAAATATAATATTACATACATATCATTCCTCCTATCCCTGCTGGGGTAGGTAGAGAGGACAAAGGTTCAGACTCTCCTATCTCGACACACATATTTCGCATCTTCCTCTGATAATAATCTTTACAATTATGAATTTTACATACATACTATTACACGATGTCTTTTTGGGGTGGACATGGAGAACAGACCTTCCAACCTTTCTATCCACGCAAACAATCTTTGTTCATACATGTTCTCCTGTTTCTTATACTTCGTATATTTTCCTTGGTTAAAATTTCTCCAACACGTTCCTCTGCTTATTTAACGATTTTTGCATTCTAAAATTGAACGTACATATGCAAAAATAACTTACTCACATTTTACCTCTTTTGAACAATATTTTTTGAGATGGAATGTAACGAAATACTTATTTCATAGGTTTGATATTTTTGCACACACGCCGGATTGATTGATGTTTTTAAGATATTTCAAATAAACTTAAAAGATAATTTATATGCGTGGGGACGCTAAAAAAGCCGCCAGACACGATTCAATGTTTCCATACAATTACAATATAACTATGCGAACGCCCATAAAATATATGTATTATGTTATATATATAGAAGTCTTAAATCGTATCACATTTCCGTAGCAAAAAATCAAGCCATTTTTGTTTATTTATCGAATAATAATAAAGACAATTTACATAGCGCCGTTAACAATGCCAACTATCCTTAAGGCGTTCAAAAAAATTAATTTTCTATTAAATTTTGAGAATCTACTATTGAAATAACATATTAATTAAAATTGTAAAATATAAAATAAGTCATAAGGATAGAAAGTTGGTGGTTGCGGTCATTAGATTGGGTACTTCCTCGCATCATTATAAGTCATTACTAAGAAAACCGCAAGAAACATATTAAGTAAGAAAACCGTAGAAAACTTATCAAGGGTAGACGAACTAAAAAAAACTTTGTTTATTTATATGTGGTAGTAACACATTATTTATGTGTGGAAGTAACATTATTTATATGTGGAAGTAACACATTATTTATATGTGGTAGTAACACATTATTTATATGTGGTAGTAACATTATTTATATGTGGAAGTAACACATTATTTATATGTGGAAGTAACACATTATTTATATGTGGAAGTAACACATTATTTATATGTGGTAGTAACACATTATTTAGGAGTAAACTTTATTCCAGCCCAGAAGATTTTTAACCGAGAATAAATAGAGAAAATATCTTCAAAACAATTTACCTGTAGAAGAAATGTTTATTATACTGACGGCAAAAGGATATTTTGCCTAATTTCTAGGCTCGATTATATATCGTGGTTAAGGTTCTAACGATACTCTGTTCGCTTAACTTTCTATATCGTTATTTTCTGGTGTCATGTTCAATATTCAAAACAAAACACTAATCGAATCTAATTGTAGTAAAATGTATTTTTATTTATTATCGAAACAATAGTGTTTTTTTTTCTTTCTAAAAGACAATCCACACAAACTAGGATGATTTGTGTCATCAAATTAAAGTCATTATGCAATTATATGAGTCAATATATAATATTAAAACTAATTAAAAAAAATTACAAATCTAGATAATTTAAAGTCTTACTGATTAAGCTTCAAAAATTTAACAATGGATGTAAAAGTGGAAAACTTAAAAAAAATGTATTTATCAAAGTTTTCGACTTTTAACTTTGTGGAAATGCATATAAGAATCATTAACAATAAATTACTTTATTATTCCAGTGATCATTCTGCATGAAGAGAACTTCGGGATAGAAGGTAAAACACGTGTACCGGGGATCTAAATAATTAGTGGAATAACAAAGTAGTTTATTTTTAAATATTCTAATAAAAATATTTTTAAACTATTTATAGTTAAGTTTAATTTGATTCAAGTAAAAATTATAATAGTATAAAATCGTTAATTATAATGTGAAAAAATAGAAAACATTAAATGCATTCAAAGATCGATCGACTAATTAATTGACAATTGAGTTTTAGAAATAAAAGCATAACCCATCTATATACAACCACCCTCCGTAACCTAGTTGGTAAGATGGCTGTCTTCCGACCCGGTGGTTATGGATTCAACTCACGTTAGTACCAAATTTTGTTAAAAAAAATTCCATCGAGTTCTCATTTAAGGCTTTTTTTTATATTTCTGGTTGGTTGGAAGAGATTGTAATATGTAGATATGAGAATACGTTGTACTGTATACAACGAAAGTTTAATATAATAAAAGAAATAATCTAAATTGAATGGTGATGACAAAAATCTTCGCAACTATAAGACGATATTTTCAAAAGGAATTAATTTAATATATTTTGAAGTCTTATTTTTTTTGAGCAGGTGTGATATCAATACAATAGCGACCTCCGTTTCAACCTAGGGATTACGAGTTAGAATCTTGTTAAAACCCTATTTATTTTAACATATTTTTAGTTGGATGGAAAAGATTGCCATATGGCAATACTTCTGCCAGGTTATATTGTACACAACAAAATTGTTATAAAAATAAAATAAAATAAACCTTATTTCAACATGAATTTCTTAACTTAAAGCGTTTGGACGATAAATCAGAATGTGAAATCTTTTCAAACGGTTTCGATATCTGTTCACATTTTAAAAGGACCAAAGAATTACTGAGTAGACTCATCAAAATTAGGAAAAAAAAAAACAAAAATTACATGTTGAGCTGAGGCGAACCCAACATCCCGACATCGTAGCCAAGCCAGCCAGACTAATAACAGTAATTTTGAAACCGCATATCGGAAATTCGCAAACGAATCACCTAGACGCGCGATACGCAGAGTCAAATTGGTTAAATCATTTATAAAATAAAATGTTATTTTTTATGAAACGCACGTCAAATCATTTATAAAATAAAATGTTATTTTTTTATGAAACGATATTAATTCACACATTACCATGCTCAACACTCCACCTGAAGTCAAATGTTTTACTATCACATATCGGAAGATCTATAAAGATTTCTTTGCAGTTCGTCTTCCCTTAATAAGTTTCCTGCGGTTTTTTTAAGCAAATATGTTTCTCTAAACATATGCAGATGCGAGTGAGTACCCAATTTAATGGTCAAAGCCGCCACCTTTCTATCTTTACATTCCATTAATATTTTTAATGTATCAATGAGAGTGAGTTACATTCTCAAGCTGGATTACTTTTGATAAAAATCTCTCCTTAAACGGCGCTATACAAATTACCTTTTAATCATTGTCACTATCTCAAATTTAAAATAAACATGATCACTAGAATCATACCGTATTTTTCTTTGTTTTTCAATCTAAACATAATGTTTCTTTAAATTGATATTTTTACTCTTACCCGAGAAAATTGCTTGTGACCAACATCCTAATTGAAACGATTTTATGTTAATATTTTAATTGTTGTGGATACGCACAGCATCGTGTTAAAAATGTTGATAAAAGAGCATTTATTATTATCAGGTATGATATCAACAATACACGCCTGGCATGCACTTATTTTTTAATGTTTGCATCTGCCAGCACCGCTGTTTCACTATTTGAAAAGAAATCTTCCTTTAAAAAAAAGTTGTCAACGAATGAATCCTATTTCAGGAAAGGAACGCATCAGTGTTTCATGTTACATTTTTTCGATTTATTTGGATATTTTATATATCCGATGCGGATATGTTGAATAGCGTGGCCGGGAGACAAATTTAGAGCTGGTGTGGAAATGAAACTTGCAGTTCGCGATTGCACGTGTTGTAATACTACTGCACGTGAAGACGCAACAAAACTTGTACAACTCGAGCGTGTGTGTTATTACCAGATGAAGACGACCAGGGTCCCAACCCTTTTTTACTGTTTTCGGGTATCATTAGGAATCGAACCCGAACCACCCCGGGTGGAAGTCATGCGTCTTACGAACTAGTCCACGAAGGTTTATTAGGATAAAGACAATTTCACCTTTAAATTAGTCATTGTTAATAAACCAGCTCGATAAACACATTGTATTAATTTTATGATTTACGTCGTAAAATTAATAACGTTTAATATTTTGATTTATGCAATTATTTAGAAAATACTTTTCGTTTAAAACACAAATATATTTGTGTCGTGTAAAAAACACCATGAAATTCTTAATTAATTTGCTTTGAATACCGGTATGATATTGAACTATGATCATATGCTGGTATTTATTGTATATTATCACTATTTTACTGTGGTAAAATAAGACATCCATAGTTTATTTTTTGTAAATAGTTTTGATTATAACTAACTTCATCTGTAATAATTTTAAGGATGGCATTTCTTCGCAGTTTGTAAGCAGACTAGGAAAAACCTGTAGGTTCTGTATCGTTTTTGATTTCTCTAAATTTTGGAAAGGAAAGATAATTTATACGGTCAAATAATTATTCCCAAGAAATTATCAGTTAGTTATGACATAAATTTAATGTCAATTGTATATTTTTCGAATTGTGCTTGCATAATACTCTTTGTTGGCAGATACTACTGATTTAACCGACTGAGATCTACTAAGATGACCTATCCACTGCCAACATTCGCGAACTTACATATATTAACGATGACGGACCGACAGAGACAGGATTTAGACAAAGTGCAGCAATACACGCATGTCAGTCAGGATGTTATGGATCGAAGAAAACTGGAAGAAGACAGCGAGTGATTAAACGGTATGGGCAGAAATCATCCAGGACGCTAAAAAATTTTTACGTGATTAATTTGTACACCCGAGGTAAGGTATGTTTTTATTACAATGTGGCATGAAATCACTATCACTCACTCATCAGATTTATGATAGTAAAAACACTGAATCCTCAACAGATTCGTGATAGTGAAATCACTGGATAACCATCAGATTTGTGAAAGTGAAATCACTGAATACTCATAAGATTCATGATAGTGAAAACACTGAATACTCATCAGATTTATTGTAGCAAAATCAATGGATACTCATCAGTAAAAACACTGGATACTCATAAGATTCATTAAAGTGAAATTACTGGAAACTTATTCGATTCATGATAGTGAAATCACTGGATACGCATTAGATTAACACTTCCCTTACTGTGCTAAAAAATTACGCCAGTAACGGTGTTGGACACTGAGGGTACAGTAAACATGTATGTTTTAAATTAAAATTATACAAAATCTATTAGTTTTTTTTTGTAATTAGCTATAAACATCATTTTATTATGTAATAAAATGTCGAATAATATAAAATAAGTGTAAGAAATGATAAAATAAGAGTTCAAACAGAGAGGTGACATTTCTATAAGAATATAATATTTCCACTGCGTCGTTCGGTCTGCGCAACGTTCAGAATGCGCATGACTGAAAAGAGGTCTCCAACCTTTTAAAAAAATCATAAAATTATACAATAAAATGTAGCGTGTATTTTTTGGCAATAAAAATATAATTCGAATTAAGACAATAATTAACATATTAACAAAATATAAAATGAATATATAAATTCAAAAATAATAATATAAAAACAAACACGAAATTCAAATCAATAAAATATGCCATTTGGAAAATATAAACACTTTTAAAATAGGACAAACATATCATAATATCAAAATGTAATCCTGTGGAGAAAGTCTATCGCAATTGGGGCACGAAATAACTTTTGTTTCTATTCTATGTACTAAACACACAGGTGTTTGATAAAACTGGTAACCAATCCCTGGAACGAATGTACTCGTAAAATATTAACTGTCAAAAAAGAATGAGTCATACGGAGTGTTTTGACATTTCGTCAATTCTCGATTTAAAATCATTCATTTCTGTTGATATTTATTAATGATTTTATTTCGTAATGACATCATTCAAATCATATAGGTTTCGATGAGGAATACATAAAGTATGAAGACTCTGCAAGCAGTATATTTCGAGAAATTAAATAAAATATACGTCTTGGTCACTCTTGTCCGTTCACAGATCGGCAAGGGTTAACGATAGCGAAATCACTGCATACCTACTCATTAGATTTACTATAGCGAATCAATGAATACTCATCAAATTTGTTAAATAAAAATCAATGAATACTCATCATTAAGTAATAATAATATAATTTAGATTTTTTAGAAATTTTCTTCATATCAAAGGTTTCTTGCGCCGCATTCTTATGCGATGTTGTGTTTTTTTATGCAAAATTATTTAAGCGTCCGTACATGCAAAACACTTTGTTTAATTAGCGATTAAATTTTAATGTTTAGAAAATTACGTTATTGAAATATAAGTATTCGGAGGATGTGTGAAAATACCGCGGATTATGACAAAATCGTTAATTTCAATATTGAGTTACGTCAAAGGACAAAAAGACAGCACGTAAATATATAAATGTCGACACGGACGTAAATATATAAATAAATGCATGTTAATTAAATGAAAAAAACATCGTTTTCAAAAGTAAATTGAGAAGTAATTTTGTCGATAAATTAGACAAGTGAATATATCAGACAGTGGAGCTGACCAGATATTTTTTCCACGTAGGGAACAGTGTATTTTGTGCAGTGTAGTAGTGGCAGACATGTAGTTCCAAACTAGGTAAAAATATCTAAAAAAAATTCAAAGGAGGAAGAAATAAAATATATGTTTCAACGTCGTAAAAATAACCTTTTTGTGACAAATAAATAAGAAATATTTTATACAAAAATTGTGCGTGTGTTACACTTATTGAATAATAAACAATTTATTTACCTAACACGACTTTCATTCTTGTTCGAGTAGCTATATACACTATCACAAGATATTGAAAAATTGCCAGCTTTTTTTTTTACGTATTTTGTAAAATTTATCAATCGGTTTGGTAATTTAATCAACCGGTTTGGTAATTTAATCAACCAATTTGGCAATTGAATCAACCGGTTCGTCCTAACCGGTGCAAACCCATAGGTGGACATCACTGACTTTGTGTTAGGTGTAGGAATGGATAAATAAAAGTTGCATCAGTTAACCTTTACAAGGATACACCTATATCCTGGCTTACAAGAATACACCTATACTCGATAGACATACTGCCGAACTCCATACAATTTACATTTATTAAAATATTATTAAGATAATAAAAATCAAGTATATTATTTTTAGAACGCCATCGATTGTGGACAAAATAAATTAATATTAGTACGTGCTGTATAAAAATGAACATGTTTCATGGAAAATTATTGCATCGAGTTTTTCGGACCGTATCTAAGCATTCCTTAGTACGAGAACCTTAAAATAGAAGAAAAAGAAAGGCATATTTGTTTTTTTTTTCTTCAATGTGAAGAGAACATATTTGTGTTCAAAATGTATTCACTAAAGAACACAATATTTTCAATCTTTACAAGTAGTAACAATGGTATGAGAAGTTTGGGAAAACGTAGAAAACGAGCCACGACCAATTTAATAAAATTCTGAAATAGTGAAAAGCTTTTATAATAGGAGGGTACACATATCGAGGTGTCGGAGCGTGGTAGAAGCGAAATATGTGTGCAAGGATTATGACGTTAAAATATATTATTTATGACTATCCCAATATTTATGCGTCATTATGTCGTTGAGATCTGTTATTTATGCATATCCCAAAAGGACGTGGCGTGATGGTGATGACAATGTTTCCTTATGGAACTTGGGCATTCATATGGTAATCCTTGTAGGTTACACATGAAACAATGTCCGCGTGGTAACGCACTGGACTTTCTTACGGGAGGTCGTCAGTCCGAACTCGCGTTGTGCTACTCCCCTCTAGTGACAAAGAGAAAAAGGAATAAAAAACATGTCGGTGTGCTCCGATCGTCTAACTTCGGTGTATTATTGGATCTAGTAGAGCGATGTGGCTGGTCAGTTTGCTGGTGTTAAAAAGCTCACTTACTTGAAAATAAAAAAGGAAAAAAAAAAAGAAAAAACAAACTGTAAGCACACATGCGCTTGTAAACTGAATTGACGTTGGAATGGCGAGAAAACTCTCGACTACGAGGTCCAGCAACGACGAAGGCATGAAATTTTATTAATGAATTATCCTTGTAGGGTGCACATAATTTGTAAGTTACACATAACACAATACGAATTGGTATAATTTATAATTAATGTTATGCCACGGAGTTTTGATTAAAGGTAACCAAGCGACTAAACAACAAAAATCTGTAAAGAAACCATAGATACGTCTATGTTCTAAATATTCACTGATGACATCGTTATTGTGAGATGGACTCAAAGATCGAAGTATTTTATAGAAATACAAACATAAAAAAATACTGTTTTCCAGTTTTTATGTTCTTGGCTGTAAAATCACTCGTATAATGAATGGAGAGTTCATAAAGACAAAAGAACTATTGTTGATGAACAACGTTCAAGGTTGGATGGACAAAGCAACGTCCCATCCCATCCAGCTACCATAGACACAGCAAAAGTCAATATTTTCAATGCTGATACAATTTTTAGCCAGACGAAATTTTATTTCAATATATTCCTATACGTATCATAGAAACAGTAAAAAAAACAAATATAACGTATCAACACTTTCCAAAAAAACTATCAATTCAAGATACAAATATCTTTCAAAATATGATGTATGAGTATAATACAACACGGAATGCAAAAATCAAATACAATTAAATTCAATTAATAATATAAGAATTGAGTAGGAAAAAATAAAATATATCTCAACGGGCAACGAAACTTGAAGATTATGCCAAATTACAAAAAAAAAAAATTATTAAATTAGTTTCAGTCAAGACCTAAGATTGAGGAAATGCTGGACCTTCCTGAACTCAACAATATCTACATTAAAAATATTCACATGAAAATAAAAGAAAAATACGAAAAAACTTAAATATTGGATATAAAGATTTTTTACATTCAAACACTCCTATAGTTTAAATAAAACGCTGTATAACAATCGACAAATGGTATCTTTGTTGGATTATGACACTTAACATTATAAGAATGACGTTGTTGGAGGCTTATAACTGCGGAAGATTTGTATACCATACATACAACTTTGTGGTATTATTACTATGTAGCAATCTCTTCCAACCAATCATAAAGATGTTTATGATACTTTAAGTGAAAACCAGACTGGAAATCTTTTTAAAACAAATCTGGGGTCCAATGGGAATCAAATCCGCAAACAACTGATCGGAAGACAGGCGTTTTACCAACTAGACCACGGAGCTTGTTTTCAAGTGCTTCCTGAAGCTGCAAACACCCCCCATATCTTTAAAACTTTGAGTCAGACATGTTTACTGATATGACATGAATTCTATTTTTCATATGAATTATTAATTAAAATATCTGGTTTTGTTTAAAACTTGTCATTTAAAAAACCAATTTAATTGAAATATTACTCGAGAAAACGAGTATTAACGAAAAAGAAAGATCATCAATTCATTAAAAAAATTATAAAAAAAACAAGTTGAATGGGAAGAGAAGGTTTTTGGTTGGAAGGGCATTTGCATATTATGTTGAGAAAAACACACTTGGTAAGAAAAACGTAAAAAACTACAAAGAAACCTTTCTAGATCTTTCGATATGTGATAGTAACACATTTGACTTTAAGTGGAGTGTAGTTTGTGTGTAGTAATTCATATATAATGATAAATTTTGATAAAACTCCCCAAAAAGAGTTGTTTTCAAGCGCTTCCTAAAGTTTCACACGGCAATTAGATATCAAACACTTGGAGACAGACAATGATCGATCGAGAAAATGAACATTAACCAAAAATAAAGATAATTTATTTATTCAATATTACGTGATTATAACATGACTGTTGCAATAACAAAATGAACACGTTTAAATAACGAAAAATACACAATTATCGACTAAAATCAATTAAGAAATACACTATATATAATAAAACATAGTCTAAACTTCAGGAATACCAAATAGTCATAAATCTAACAAATCACTATTTATTTTAAAAAAAGGACAAATCAAGTCTGGCAACTAAAGTAACACCAAAGCGTATTCATCATAGGTATGTACAGGAAAAAAAATAGCGTGTGGTACTACTATCCGCGGTTTCATGCATCCACTGTGGGCATTGGAACGTATCCCCGCAGATAAAGGGGACTTACTGTATATACATACGTAAAATCTTTATACACTTTGATTCCAATTGGATTCCATATCTAATCGGTCATGACAAAAAGATGGCATTTTATCAAAACTCGTTTTTTACCTTGAAATCTTAATGGCAATATTTTTTTAATGAAGTTGCTTTTCAGGAAAAATAAAAATGAATCTCCGTGTATGAATAATGGAAAAAAACTCAACGCTCAAGGAATAATGGAACTAAATAAGTCGACGATTTATTTAGTTCCATAATTTTAAGATTATTTTAATTTTAACAAAAACTAAATAATGCAATGATTTTATTTTTGTAGTCAAATGCCAGAATCGTATGCAATGTATTTTTTTATAAGATGAATTGGACATTAGTATATATATGCAATAAAATATTCCAGCACAAAAAACATTTTTTTCGACTTTTGTAGTAGAAATATCGAAACACCATAGATCAATTCTTCTTCTTGAATAATAGTCGTGAACATATAAGGAGTATACTATACGCCATAGAATAATTAATTTGCAAAAATATCCAGTGATAAAACGAGTTTATCATGCTAAAAAAAATATTGTTCCATACAAAGTCCATTAAAGCGGCAGAATTATCTCAAAACAGGTAAAATACTATTTGCGTCATTTTTACATATATACATCCAATTGTACATTTTAAGCTGCTAATAAGTGGCAGCCGCCTTTAAATTTAAGTATCAAAGAAAAAAATATGAACTCTTGATTTTAATAATTTTGTGCATATCAGGATTACAGATTTGCCCTGAGAGTTGGACCATATGTTATTATGGTTGTATTTTACTTAATCAAACCAGTCTAAAACGATACGTTCAATGTACGAGTATAAGGATCATTATCAACTGTTATGTGGTGTATATCAATACTTCTTAAAATGATTAATTTACTTGAAATTGCAAGGTACGCTTTTTATAAAATAAAGTCTTTCAAAATTCAGAATAGAAAAAGTCATAATTTATGGCTATGACAATTTTAATTATAGTTAATGTTTTATAAAATCATATTACTTATTATAATATCAATATTTCATATGAAGGATAAATAAAAAAATAAAAAAATAAGATAATACAATAATTAATACCTTGCATAGTACGGTTAAAGCGTGTTAAAAACATCGTACTATACAAATCCGCACAAATCAAGGTATTATTATAAGGTGTTTTATTGTAATCCAATATTTCGTAAATTTCTAGTCTCTTTTCTGTCTTTTAGAATTTGAATGAAACGAAACTCAGAAGAGTATATATCTAATTGACAGATATGAACTATTTATATGAACTATTAACCAAATTAAGTTACATATTTACATACGAGTTTAACAGTATGGAGTGAGCGAGACTGGCATGTGATTATATAATATTATAGTATAATATATGTTAGAAAAACTAAGCATTCTTACTTATTATAAATTGCTTCCTCATTTTAATATTTGTTTCTTTTTTGTTCATCAGCAGTCATTTACCACTGTATTTTTTTTGTCTTATAATATTTTGTCTTATAAGAAGCAACAGCAGCTATTTAAAAATATAAAAATATTCTAAGATCATATTAGTAATTAAATATAACTATTCCACCGTTACTATGTCAACACTTAATATTACACACGAACGTAAGTACAACCGAATTGTTTGAAACTGTCTGCAACTTGAAATGAAATCACTAATCCATTTATTAGAGTGGGCTGATTTACCAGATTAATCAAGAACTAGGATTTCTGACAAAGAACTTTAAACCATATCCATTGTAATCTAGTATCATTATATTGTTAATAGGTATTATAAAAATTGTACTGCTATTCGCTAAAAAAGAGAACGGGAGAATCAACCACTGAGAGAAACGGCTAATATGAACTATTTTTTGCGTTTTGGGGTTTACATTTGGGAGGGGGATGCTGATACAGCAGTGTCAAATCCTACAGGAAACAAATATTACATAGTTGGGAATGCACCTTGTAAGAACGTTATTTATTTAATATTTATGTATGGTACCGAAACATTGAGAGAAAAGGAAAGCAAGATAGCTTGGAGATGTGGTGTTGGTGACGTAATATACTATATGTTGTATGTACTATGGACAACATGCATGGCTAATTCATCAATTTTGGAAGAACCACTAATTGAACAGCGCTTGTCTTCAATAATAAATACCTGAGGTACCGGCTGTATTATCAGCCTGGAAGATACAATGGAGATACGAAAAGAAATAGAAGGATCCTGATCACGAAGAACCAAAGCGATGGACATATCTGGTAAATAATGCAACAAACAGCTCACTCCAAGAGTGAAGTAGAAATACTACTTACTGACGATGAGATATGTATGCGTAACATTCTTTCTATGAATTTAAGAATAATTTCTTTATAACGAATGAGAAGCAAGAAAATAAGAAATGAAATACTGATGATGGTGATGATTATGAAAATCTACTGAGTAATTGCGTCAACCACGAATTGGGATTTAGAAGTTCGTGATCTATGGATTTGATTGGATATGTACTAAATATGCCACATTCCATGTGACTTTCTCGAGATAAGAACTATTTTCGTCGTGCTGTTTGCGATTACATGAAATTAAATCATAAAAAAGTATCAACGAAAAAAATATAGGCACTTTATGTCGTAGTATATTCCGATTATTTTTTATATCTATTCAACAATCGTGACGTACTTGAGTCGATTTTATAACACAAGTTAAAACTCCTAATATGAAGACATCCATAGTCTAGCTGTTGAAATGACTGTTTAACAGCCCCGGCGTTGTGAGTTCGATTCTCGTTGGTAAGAAGTTTTTTTAAAGTTTTCCAGTCTGGTTTTCACTTAAGGCTTATTTGAAACTTTTCTGGATGGTTGGAAGATATTGTCATATGGCAATAAACACACCAGGTTATAATAATCAATAAAAAAAAGATATTTTTTTATTATCCTTTCAGAGGCTGTTCTGGGAGACTAGAAACAAAAGATAAAAGTACGTTGAGAGTCGAAGGGCATCCATCGTTGAAACTCGAGTACTGCTTGAGCTATACGACAATCCAATATAGTGTGAAGTCGTTTAAATAATTTAGAAAACTCAAGAATTACGCGGGATCTAAGAATTTATAAAATGGAATTTAATGTTACCAGTTGAAAAAAAAACGTACTGCAAATGTATTATTTTGAAGTTATGTTTATATCCTTTCGCAAAATCTGCTAAGATACTAATTAGTTCATATTATTAGTTAATTATTAGTTAGTTCATTACACGATTCTAGTACCATATTTGATGAAAGGAAGTGAAACATGGACGTGAAAAATGATTGAAAGGAACCAAATAAATGCTGTAGAAATGCGTGCACTAAGAATACATGAGGTGATCATTTATAACAACACGGAATTAAGTGATTAGGGATGATTGTAAACTTAATAGGGCTAAGATAAAGAAGAACGCTCTAAGATGGTTTGGCCATGTAGAACGAATGAGTGAAGAAATATTCATAAAACAAACATCCAGTGCAAAATGTGAAGGCGTGGTAGAGGAAGACCGAGAAAAGCAGGGTTGGGTCAAGAGAATGATGTTTTGAAAAGAAATGTATAAAGTCTGAGAAATCGTAGGAGACCAAGAATATTATAGTAAGATCAAATTAATGATATTTTGAAAGAAGAAAAAGTAAGAGAAATCGTAGAAGTTGTATGAGTATAAATGTGGAAGAGTTAAGTGTTGTGTATCGCGATAGGAAAGTCGTGCGCTCTTACCTCTCTGTCTACCCCGACAAGGAGACGGCGTGATAGTGGTATGTATTTTCAAAACTGTTGTATAATTATTTTTTTAAGTTTATAAATAGGTTCAAGTACAATACTAATATAACTACGAAATAAGAGGATAAATAAGAAAGAGATTAGTCTGAATTCCATCAAACTAGGACGCATCGAATGGTTTTGTAACGTTTTAAATGTTGATACATTTACGAGTAATGGAAAATATTAAATGAATATGGTGATGGATGTAAATAAATACGTGGTATTGCGTCATTATATGCCGAAAGTAGAGCATGTATTAGAGTGAGCGACAATGTATAACAGAATGCGGAATGAAGTGATAAGGGGTGAATGTGAACTTAAGGCTGATGCGTTAATAAGATAAAGACGAGTAAGCTGATATGGTTTGGGTATGTGGAACAAATTAATGAAGAAAGACTAACAAAACAAATATATATATACAGTGCAAATGTGAGTGGAAGGCGTATGAGAGGAAGGCCAAGGAAAGTATGTTTGGATCAATCGAATGATATTCTGAAAAAAGGAAACGTAGAAAGTCAGAGAAATCGTAAAAGTTGTATAAGAAGGTGTATATTTATAGAACAGGCTAAGGATGTGTGTCGAGATAGGAAAGTCCAGTGATCTGTCCTCTGCCCACCCCGACTGGCAAATGGCGTGATGATATGTATGTTTTCGCAATATACTCGTAGTAAGCTATCTTGGAGTAATACACTTATGTGCAGTATCCATACACACAAATATATATCATCACGCCGTGTCCCTTGCGGGGTAGGCAGAGATAACAGATCTCCAAACTTTGCTTCCTCCATATTCATACAACTAGTCATGCACAATCTTTAATTATTCATACTTCTTTCTCACTTTAATTTCCTTTAAAATCTGGTCCATTTGGTCGATAAAAAACTATTCACCTTAACCCAATGAACTTTAAACATTTTTAACGCATTTTGTGGTATTTTTTAATTATTACTTACAGTGAAAAAAAAAAGTCGCAGAACAATATCCACTTTGATTGACTTTTTTACTTTTCGTTTTGTTTTTTTTTCATCATTCACAACACTAGTAGTTTATCATTCTGAAAACCCGTTCGATTGATTTTTTAAACTTTTTACATTGGCTTTATCATATTTGATGCCATTCTGATTGAAGATCTGAGTTAATTTTCACATCATGCCATGTATCGATCTACGGTTATTATCGGTTTCAGTTGTTGATCATTAAACATTATTTTATCATTACTAATAAAATTAAAATAGTCAAGGTATTTATTTATCAGCGGTTAAAAACGGATTTTACTGATTTGATGTTCAGGTGTGTAATTCTGGAGGGTGCTTTAACTGATTTATGGTCGATTTGGTCGAATTTGAAAGCCACATAATCCTAAATATGTAGGACACAAGTATCAAGTTAATATAATTCCATACATCAAGTAAATACTGTGGAGATGCGTGCACTAAGAAGAAAATAAAGAGTCTGAGTGTTTGAAAGAAGGCGGATTAAAGACATCAAAAATGAATGCATAAATAAAATAGACGTTTGAAGTAAAATTAAGAAAGAAGTTTTAAGATGGTTTGGACATATGGAGAGAATGAATGAGTGATGAAAAAATGATTAAGCAAATATAACAGTAAGAAGTGCAAAGTGTACGTGGAAGAGAGAGAGTAAAACTATTCCACGACATCTTAAAAAATGAAGTCATTTAATATATTTTGATTTTACCATTCACTTAAAAATAGTGAAGTGTGCGATATTTTTTTACAACATAACAGATAAATCTCTAAAAAAAGTACAATTGAGATAAATCAAAGATATAATCAAAATTGTATTACGATTAATTGAAAAATATTAAGTATTGATTGAAAAATGTCTAATTAATCCACAATATACGAGTATTTGAAATGAAGTAATTTAATATATTCTGAATAGTTTTACTTTTCTTGAACAAATGTCAATACATACCATATACACTTATATTATTTTTGTGATAAGGAATATGTTGTTTTCATTATGAAAATTACAAGACAAAAACTTGAAAACAACGTGTTATTGTTTACTTTTAATTATTTTAACAAGATAAGGTGACATAACGATGAACGAAACAATTATTGATAATCATATTTTTTAAATAATTTTAAGTAATTATCTGTGAAAATACTTTTGCAATAATATTAATTGAGTTTCACTTTATAAAAAAGAATTAAAAGATCTACGTTATTATAAATGTAAACAGGAAATTTTATTACTGAACGCCATTTACAAATAAAAAATATTATAGATTTTGTGTTTAATAAAACCTAGTTTCGATGTATAATAAATTGTCGAACTAGTCGTAAGTTGAAAAATATTTAGAATTAATGTTGGAAAGTTGGAAAATATTTAGAATTAATGTTGGAAAGTTGAAAAATATTTAGAATTAATATTAGTAAATTATAGGAAAGTCACTGGTTATTGAAGCTGAAGACGGAATCAAAAATCATCACCATCATCTTCCTACCTTACGCTCAACTTGTTTTTTTTTTGTCATATTTTTGATCCGTGAATAATTGTGCGTTCGAATCGCGAGATAGAGCGCGCCCTTATGGAGTCTGCTCTTTAAGCGGCGCTATAGAAATTTTCCTTTTATTATTATTATAACACTGTTACTATGAGGGTAGGCTGAAAGAACAGATATCTATTTCATTATGTACTGGCATATATCCATCGCTTTTGTCACCTCCATATAATTAGCTAAGAATGCTCTCTTTGTATAAAAGCTTTCCAGTCTTCCTCTTTCAGAATTTAATTTCTTTGGTCGACCCAGTATTTCTAGGTCTTCCGAAACTCGTCGTTTCTTCTATACTATTTGTTTATTTTTTTCTACATGTTTCTCAATGCTGCATTTATAATTTCAATCACGACACCTTCTTCAATCCGCATTATTTCCTAATTTCCTTTTTCTTATTGTTATACATAATTATTCTACAAATCGAAAGTAAGATTAACAAGTATACGATAATAGATTCACGAGTATACAATCAGAAGTGCAAGGTATGTGTAAGAGGTAGACGTAGGAAAACATGGTGGTATCAAATGGACCAGATTTTAAAAGAATGTAAATAAGTATGAAATGCATAATATTATGCATGACGGAATGTATGAATTTGGAGCGGGCCAAAATTTTACCAAAATTTGATAATATACTTAAAACTAATAAAAATTGAGCATTGTTACATATTCAAAACATCTCGAGAGGGTAACACATAATGTTAGATTATAGACAAATAACAATGTTGATTTTTTTTTAATAATCGATCGATAAAGAAATGCGCAATTTTACATTGCTGGAGACAATGAAACCAAACAATTATTCCAGTTGTATTTATTTTATAATTGCTACAAAACAATGCATTTTTTGTAAATAATGGAAGGAGCTAAATGCTCAGTGAACTGGATATTTTATTTAAATGTTGAGATCTGGTTCATCTTCCACGTTTCTGTAGAAACGTTTATTTTCGTACAATATTTTCCATTTGATTCGACATTAGTTTTTTGGAAGATTAAAATTGGTTCTACTAGTAATATTAACATTTACCATAAACACAAAATTGAAAAAAATAATTAGCTAATTACGTTCTTCGTTCGCATGCTACCCTTGAATATATTACACACATATACACCATTACGGCATTTCTCTGTCGGGGTAGAAAAGTAAGGAAAGAGAGCCAGACTTTCCTATTTCGACACACATCCTTCGACTATTCTAAATTCATACACCCCTCGTACAGCTTCTACGATTTCTCGGAATTTCTACGTTTTCTTTTCTCAAAATATCTACTTGATCCAATCATACTTTCCTTGGTTTTTCCCTACCCCACATTTGTACAAAATATTTTTTTTATTACTTATTATTTAAATTGGTAATTCGAACATATAGTATTGAAAAGTCTGATCGGGAAATAATATTGTCTTTAGACCCTATCCCACGTGAAGAGGCGATAAAACTCACAACCCTCGAGTCAAGTGCTTTCTTACGTATAGTCGATTTATGTATTCGAACTTAATTAGTGAAGTTAATTATTTCTTGTTGAATTATGCATTCAATAAAATTCAACGAGTCATTAGCATTGAAAGAAAATAAATAAGTACCGAAAGTGACCCATAACATTTAGAGCATTTTACACTGTTTGGTTAATGAAATGCATATATTTAATTTGAGAGATATTAAAGTTAAGCTTACATGGTCACGAACTACGAAAAGCCAAAAAGAAGACTTCCAAAGAAGAATATTGTAAGCTGCGTGTCAAAGGCAGAAAGAAGAGAGCTTAAGTAGAATAACGTGAATTAAAAACATGTTTTTTATTCATAAATATAAACGACATACTCATATACCGACAAGGAAAAAATGCTCTGTTTATTATAACATAGAAGTTATTCTAAACAAACAATAAAATTGGATTATTTACTTGGGACGTTATTATTTAAAATTAAATACATCTAAAGATAAAACAAATAGCGCGTGTCTGCAGTTTCCTTGGAAATTGAAACTTTTTAAATACTTCCTCAATTCAAATATGTTGTTTTTTTAAATAGGCAATCCACCCACCCACATTAGGGTGATTTGTGGTATCGCTGTTAAAGTCGAAAAATTCTAATATAAGAAAGTCAATATAAAAAAAATAATTACAATTGTTCGACGATTAAACGTTTCAACTGATAAAGCTTCGAAAATTTAACAATCGACTATATGTGGAAAAGTACTTCGAAGAAAGAACACAACATTCATTGGACACGGCAGAGATATTACATTTGGTAAATTAAATATGTCATGTAACATACAACTGAAAAACACATGATTTATAGTATCATCATCCAGACTACACTCATAGTCGAGATCATCTACAATACAATTCTGTAAACGTAGCTAACCACTAGTTTGTTAGAAAATACTGATAAATAACGAAAGATTTTAGAATTAATAAACGTATATTCATTAGAGAATTAAAGCACTGTTTAACTATCAACCAGTTGTATAATTTATTGCAAAAAGGCAAACGTTATGAAAAAGGAAAATATAAATAAATAACTATTATGGAGAGCAGTAAAATACAAAAAAATCTAATAGTCAATCTTAATTCATGCCACATGAACTAGATCTGAGAAGCCGATAGGATAGAAAGTGCACCGAGCCGAGTACCGACATCAAATACACGTGTACTAACTATTATACGAGTATTTACTAAATGATGTAATGAAGAGAATACTGCGAGTCAAGGATTTGATGAAAATAGATTAATTTTCCACCTACATGCAATAAGGAAATGTGGCCAACACGCAAAGGCAAATATTTGCAAAACATTATCGTTCAAGACTATTGTCAAGGCAAATTGCATTTGTGATTCAATAGTTGTAAATCTTGAAATGATTAAATTAATTATCTTTTATTTTTTATGTAAAATAAAACGTTAAATAAAGCACAGTTAAAATTTCAAGTTGGCCATTTTTATTCCACTCCGTTCGTGAAAAAGGGAACGCTGTTTGTCTGCATTACATTTGTTTTGATAGAAACATTTATGACAAGTTTACTTAAAATTATAAATTAAAATTGACTTAATACAATGCAAAAGTGCTAAATAAATAAAGCAAAATGCATTTCAGAGACAAGCCATGTGATAAAATAATTTTCTCATACTTTCTAATGCGCAAAAAAATAAAACAAAGTGATGTGCGTTAAATGTCTTGGAATTATAAATTCAATACATACCGCGAATGCGAAAACCGTCAACCCCCGAAAGCAGTTTTATTAGAAATAAAAGTTTTAATTTGTTTGAAAAAAATAATAATAAAAATAATATGAAAACAATAAGAGAATTTTAAGGTATAAAAGAAAAAGTAAAAACTTACAACAAAAAAATATTAAATAAAATAAAAAACACTCGACGGTTTCACTAGAAATAATGTTGTTTCCTTAAGTCCAGAGAATCACTCACGATTCATAATGTCAATAATAATTGGATTAACAAATGCACCGACCACGGCGTGAGTTAAGTTGCGTATTAGAAAGACAACTTAACGTTTGCCGGCGTTCCAACAGTCACTGATGAAAATCGGCCGGAATCGTCTGTAAAATGTTCCGGATTTCGCGATATAAGAATTTGACGTAGCACAGAGGGGGCATGCGCCTATAGTTACCATGGTGCGATGTCAGACCACGTGAGCTCGGCCAATCAGGAAGCTCTGCGCGGTTTGGATGCGCATGGGAGGGTAATGTTACGGGTATGCACAGGCCCGTTCCCATGAGATGCACTGCCTTCAAACAGGCACATTGGATCGCCACCACTGTTTTCTTTTTTATTAAAACAAGTCATCATCATAATAACTTGAGAAGTCTTAATAACCTAAGAGGGTTGACTTTTCAATTTTTTTATTTCCGCTTTCTCCAGTTCTGAGTTAGGTTTGACTCCCTATTTTTGTTCACAATTCACAACTACCTCACATTGTTTTTTTTTTCAATATTATTTGTATTTTCGAAAATGTCATTCAATGTGTAACATTCCAACAGATTTTTTTTTTAATTGTACCATTTTGATTTATCATACTTATATAGATTATTGTTAGTCTTAGCACTATTCAACAGTCACATAATTATTCAACTAAATTTCTATCGAATTATTTTTTTGTTTTTATAATATCTGTGATATGTTTAATATATCCAAGATGAGCTGATTGGTTGCTGTATAGCAAGAAGCCCTCCAGATCTACCAACTATATACACAAACGAATGAAAATAAAATAATTTAATAAATAAGAAACTTTTGGTTACGTATATTATATTTCTAATTGATCATTATTGGTAATCTAAGATGTATATCTCAATATTATATTAAAATACCATGAAACTTAATCATTAATAACATTTTCAAACTTAAATAAGCCGTGTCACAAAACACACAACTGTGGGGAGAGAGCACTCGAAAGCCAACCCCATGTAGCTAGGAGGAAAAATACAAGATAGATAGATGTATCTAATCCAGTGACCAGTTTCCAAATCGTTGTATTAATATATTTATTTAACAGAAAGTATCGTTCATACTATGATCATAACACATATGTTATATTGCCAATGAATAAAAAACCTTTAATAAGTATCTTGAGATACGATAGATAATACAAGTATCTCAAAACTAAAGATTTCTTTATTACGTTCTAAATTACTGTCATATTTTTTCTTTTGCCGCGTTTTGAAAAATCCGCCAGTTTTTTTCGCGTCGCACGTCTCACTCCACTGTCCGGTCCTGTTTACAGGCATGACAGCTGATTCAAGCGTCGATGCGAATTTCATCTCATGCAGATCATAAATGGGATTTGCACGTTGATGGACGATGATAAAACTATGGCGTGGTATGCTAATAGTATTATACGCAGCTCGAGATCAAATTAACACCGTTTCCCATTTCAAAAAGGCAATAGACATTGGGAAAACGGGCTGATCTTATGTTACCATGACCTGGGCCAAGGATTCCGGTATTCGACCTTGAACTTGATAAATGTCAGACTGAGTAATGATTTATCCGTCTGCGCAACTTCAAAGCTGCCTTTTATCACAATATTATTTTACAATACGTAAGTTCAAGTTTTCAAGATTATTTCAATACAGAGCTGTGTTTTATAAAAACCTTTTATCAGATCTTGTAGATAATATGGACGTCATTATACAAAAAGGGCTCAACCCGCATATTACCTGTTCTAAGATAATTAATGAAACATCTCGCCATTTTATGGGATTATGAAACTTATTTTTTTAAATGGAATTCAACCATGAAATAGGAATTTACTGCATACATACATATATACAATCACGCCGTGTCCCTTTCGGGGTAGCAGAGAGAACAAGTCTCCAGACTTTTTCAATCCATGCACGAAACTTTCGTTTCCTCCACATTCATATATCTCGTCAAGCACATCCTACTATTATTCACACTTATCACTTTACCTTCTTT